>VXBI01007058.1:239368-430727 GCA_013397375.1 Toxostoma redivivum | reverse complement strand
TCCTCGGTGAGGAGCGAGGGTCGGGCCCCTCGCTGTGACCGGGTGAAGGCAGGTTGCAGCGGCCGGGAAGAGGACGGGAGCGAAGGGCCGGAGCCCTCCCCTCCTCCTCCCTCTCTTGCCTCCCGCAGGCACATGCCGGCCTGACCCTGCGGGACAGGCGGCTCCGAGGCAGGGGAGAAACCCGCTGGGAGATGGAGGTGGCGAAAAGGGGCGGGCAAGGGCGAGAATACAGCAGGAGCTGCCCCCGTCCCGAGCCCGACACTGGCTACCTCCGTGGGGGTTTTTTTTTTTTTTTTTTTTTTTTTTTTTTTTTTTTTTTTTTTTTCTTAGGGGTGGCGNTTGTCTGTCTGTGACTTTAACAGTAGCGACAGGCGGCTGGTGGAGGTGGATTGAGAATCCTGCTGCCGGGCGCTTTTTTTGTTTCTAGCTTTTTTGTTTCTTTAAATATTCGTCTTTGTGCAGAAGGCGCCTCGTACAAAGCAACCTGGCGCTCACAGTCCGGCGCTCTCTGGGTTGCTGGTGCAATCCTTGGAGTGGCTTTCCCAGGGCGTGACGGACGGAGCGCCTTGGCACTCCGAGCCTACAGGCTGCCAGCCCGCCGCCTAAAGTAAATACCAGGAGCAGGTTCGTAGAGCCGAGTTCACATGTTGTACTGGAAAAACACAGCGGGTAATTTCTGCCTAATGAAGTGGGTGTTTCTGATGGCCGAGAGGCTGGGTTTTGTCCTTTTTTTAAAAAAAGAAAAAAATGTGATAGTCAAACCACACCCTCCCGCTGCCCCTTGTCATGCTCCCTTTGGCTGGTTCGTGCTGCGAGTCTGGTTTGAAAGCGGCGGGGGGTGTAGGGGGAGGGCTGGGGACGCAGGTTACAGCCCTGTTTGTGTGTGACAGCGGGCTCCCTGCTTAGAGGGTGGAGGCTGATCATGTGCGTGTTCCCGGGGAAAAGGAGGAAATTCACACTTGCTCTTGGCCTGGCCCTGGTTGTTTATTAACAGAGGCCTCTGAGAAATCGCGTTGGCTTGGTCTTGGAACTGGTTCCTGTTTCTGCACCTAGGCATTGCCTGCTAGCAGAGCCACAAAAAAGTGTTGAGAGCACTTCTAAGATTAGGAACTACGACACCTTTGGTATTTTCAGTTCTGCTCATTGCAGACAGTTTCTTGAACACAAAGATGAGGGTTTTCTGCTGTTATTCCCTACATCTTGCAAGATTTATCATAATTAGAGTTCTTTGATTGCATTGCTTAGGTTCTAACCATATCACTGTTGGCTGACAGTCATTGTCTCAAAAAAAGTGGGCTGAAGCCAGTGTCAGGAAGCCTTCATGATTGTGTTTGAGAACGTAGCACTGTCTTTGGAATTGCAGGTTGACTGCTAGCTGCCTGTGTCTGAACTTCTTATTAATGTGTTTGTCCATTCCCAGTACATTATAACTCCAGCCTGTCGTCTTCGTGTTTATGGCAGACTGTGCTTCTGTGGTTTTGTTAGTAAGTAGTTTAACAAATCATACTTTTTTAGGTCGATCATGCATATTTATTAGTGTAGTTAACTAGAGTTTGCACAAAAGTCACCAGCTTCGTCATAGTTATTAATTGAAAGAAAAAATAATTTTACTTGCATTCACTTCACACTTCTGCAGTTAAGTCTCTGGAGCTGTATAGGAGCATACTCACCACTGTCAGTGATGACATTTCAGTTGAACTACTGAAAATAAAAAAAGAAGTGCATGCATAATAGCCTTGAATGCATGAGCTCTTTAGCCTACTGGTGCTAGAAGAGTTTGATAAGACTGCAGGTGCATTTACATCAAACTGGCAGCAGGTTACAACTTTACAGATAAAGTATATTTTCCTTCCAGATAATTACACTTACAAATGTTCACATTTTTTTCACTCTTAGCCTAAGCTGGCACAAATTTGGCAATATTTTCAACCCAGATGATGGTGTGGTTCACACTGTACTATTTATCAGCTTAAATGAAAGCCCTTTTACTAGACTGCTTGAGAACTGACAATCCTCTGTTGTTTCCCTGTTTTTCCAGGCTCAGCTTGACCATAAGGCACATCTTGCTTTTTGTAGAGACTGTAGCAACTGTGGCATCTGAAGATGCAGTAACCTGGATATGACTTTTGCCTGTGCGTGCCTGAGCTGGTTCAAACTGAACCATTTTAAACTGTCAAGACATAGTTGTTGGCCTGCTGGGTTAACTTTGTAGCCCATACTGCAGACTGTCATCCAGGAGCTGCTGGTTGGATGTAGAGCTGATGCCTTGTAGTGAATCTTCAGGCATTTCCTCAGTGAAAATAACCTGGTTTAAGTGACTTGTCTTGTAACTTTCCTATGTAAGAGAGTAGGATTTTCCAGAGAGGATAATCACAGCCTTAATAGCGGGGTTCAGAGAGATTTCTATTTTCAGTAAAGCAAAGGAAAAGGGAAATCTAATGTAAACTGGCTGGAGTTCTGACAGTATTGATTATGCAGTGACAGTGAAAGGAATTCACATATACCTTGGTATTAGTTTTGAAAGGTCTAATTCTTTGGTGAAATATGGTTGTTCCAACTCCATTAGATCCTCTTTGCTTTACTGCAGCGCGTAAAATGTGACTTTGTTTTGAAGGTTGGGGCAGTATTTTGAAAGTAGTTCAAATGTGTGGGGTTTTTTTTCAGAGAAGCGGTTGATGAAATTAATCTGTTTGAATTCCTGTTAATATTTTATTGAGAAGACTAGTCCTAAGGGATTAGAGATATACTTGCCTCTTGTGAGACTTATAGAACAAATTGCTAAGGTATGTAAGACATTGAAAAGCAAAAGCCTTGGATAGGGCATGTTGAATTGTTACTAACTTTTTGTTAACTTCTCTTTGACTGTAATAGTTAACTAAGTCATTCAGAGCTGCTTTACCCCAGCAATACAGAAATGAAAATTTTCTGTTGCATGCTGAAAGTTGAGTATTCCTCTCTCTGTATCACATGTTAGGAAAGCTGAAGACTTCTTGGGAGGGAGAGTTTCATATCTTCACTTGCTTTCACTGAAGTAATCTGTGGGCTCATGCTTGAGAGTGAAGTAGTAATTTAAAATTTATTACATGTTTACCTATTTGTACCATTGTTGCTGTTCTGAGAAATCTGTTAGTTCGCATTATTTTACTCTGAAATTTTAAAATTCTTTTTATTCAGAAAGTAGTTCAGAGAAGCTCTGTGGCTTGAGAAGCTTATAAATGAACAAAACCAAAACTCTGCTTTTATTAGCAGAAATTTAAATGATAATGTTTCAGGAGTGCTGCTAGGTATAGACCTTTGCTGAAGATGTCTGTAATACTGGTAATCATTTAAACTTAATTAAGCTTTACTGTGTCTACTTTAACTTATGAGGCAGCACTTTGGCAAGTCTGAAAAAAGTACTGGACTTTTTGAGGGAAGGTGGGATGAATCATGTTTTTGTTTGTAGATAAATTAACAGATTCAAAATGAAGCAGAATGTTAACCCTTTTCTTTAGTCGTTTCCCCTTGCCCTTGTATGAAGTATTACCAAGTTCTGTGGATGCTTTTTCCATTTTTTTGTTTTTTATTTTTTTTCAGTCAGGCATGGAAACACAGTGAAAAGACTTACTCCTTTTGCAGTAGGAGATAAAATGATGGTTTGATCAATGGTCTTGATTTAAGTCTTGGGTGCTTACAGCACCCAAACTTTTCAAAAAGGAATGAGTTTGAATAAATGATTTTGTAATAAGTGCAGAGAGTTGTTTGGAAACTTGTAGATAGGAAATTATTTGCATTTATATAGTTTAGCTTTTTTAACCTCCTTTAATAAAAGTGCTAGCTGGAGTTGATTATTATATAAAACAACTGCACATAGATGTTTTGGGTGAGGAGTGGAGGGCTACTCTAGGCTATGCATCTATCACTGTTTGAATGCATCTAATAAGATGCCATATCTGAACTAGGTTGGTTTTCTTTAATGTATGCTTTCATAGCTGTATATGAGAGGAAGAGAAGTGTTGTGTTTTTTCTAAACGTGGTTTGTGGGCTAGGAATGTGAATTATATTTAATTAATTTGAGACAGACACTTTCTAGAATAAGTGGGATTTTTCTATAATAATTGCCCAAGGGCTGGGGGATTGTTTTCAGAAAAATTGATCTGTTGTAGTTTTGTTTTCTGATGGAGAATGTTATTCTAGACTAATATACCTCTGTGTTAGTGAAAGTAGAAAGGTCTATTCAAAAAGCTCAGAGAAATAACATGCTTTGCATTAAAGAATAACTCCTGAGAGTTTGACTTTTAAATGGCCATCATTAAAAAAAAAAAAAAAAAAGAAGGAATTTCAAAAGTTTTCATGGCTATTTGATTATTTTTTGTCTGAAAAAAATTATGTAGTCTTAGCAACAAGGTGTTAGAAATAACCCTTCAGAATGTTTTTTGTGTTGCTTTGTTTTGTTTTTTTTTTTTTTAATATTTGACTTCCCATGTGTTGTGTTATATATGTTTAGTCTATTCAGTATGTTTTATATTGTTTTCTTTGGCTTTAAATACAAGTAAGGAATCCATTAACAGAAAATGTTGCACAATACACAGTATGGCGGGATATTTTAGGGCTGATAGGATTTTTGTCTTCACTTTTTGGGCTCAAATCTGATTCTGGTTCATTAAGTGTCACAGAGAAGACTGATCTATGACATAAGCTTATAGCCTTTTAGTGGTAGTTATGCAAGCTTGTTATTTATGTTTTCTTAGCAATAAGAAATGGGAATTTTTAGGTTTTAACCCCCCTGCTCTTTATCTGCATGGTTGCCCACCCATAAAAAGATCTCACCCTTTTAAAAATCTGGCTCTGAGGCTTTTTTTAAGACCTGTTTTTAAAATTGGTAAGTGATTGTGTTATGGGTGATACTAATAGAGGAAATTCAAGCCTGGAGCTAAGGACACACCATCTAAATGGTAGAAGTGCTTGTGCCACCTCCACTAGTTGGATTCTATCACTTTGAGTAGTTTTAGCAAGTGCAACTCTTCATACCGTATAGACCTCAAGAAGCTGGTAATATATCTGAAAATACTGTCCTTTTAAGTTTGCCAAACCTATGGTATGGAAAGTAAACTCTCTTTGCAACAAATGTTTAAACTAATATTTAATCAGTCTGGGAAGGTAATTGGAATCCTGAGGACTGATGCCTGTGCTTTTTAGTGAACAGAGTATTTTTCAATAATTGCTACCACTAAGCAGGCACAGTTCAAGAGATAAAAACACTGAGGCATTAGTTACTGGTTTGGGCTTACTAATTGCACTTTACTGAGTCTGTTGAGCTCTAGTTCTGCATTAAAATGGTTGGAGAAAAGAAGTCAGGGATGCAGGCCTGCTTATGTGCATCAAAAGGAGTATTCGAAGACCAGTTTTCCTTTAATTGAGTCAAAGTGAATAGTCATTACAAATTAAGTCTTAGTGTTCTCTAGAGAGTCCCAGTTATAAGTCTGAATTAAAATATTGACCATAGTCTACAGACAACAAACATAATGTAATGAAAATAATTCTAGGAAGAAGTTTTAGGCTGTGCTTTTAATATTCCTTATATAAGTTATTTCTTGAGCTAGTGTCTAATTAGGTCCATACAATTCAGACATACCGGCTTTAAGAATTCCCTCCTGATGTGTGAATCTGTTCCCTGCCTAAAATGCCATTGACAAGAGTTACTTTTCATCTGAAAAAACCCTCTAGTCCTCTGGACACGTAAGGGATTTGCTTTGTTTGTATAGTTGTGTTTTTTCTGTCAAAATAATTGTGCTTTCAGAGAGGTTAAACCAAGATGAATGAATGCACTTCTGTGATTTTTGAGGGAAACCTAGCTTTATAATTCATGAAATGGTATTTTTGTCATCTAAAGGGGGTAAAAAAATCTAAAACCTAGCTGGTAAGTGATAAAAGTTGAAATGAACTGGTGTTTGTGGTAAGGCTGTAGATGATAAGAAACTACTCTGAGTTTATCTTTGTGTCAATATCTGTTGGAGTAGTTGCTTTGTTATAAATGAAGGGAAATGTAGCTGTGTGAAATTCAGAACATGCATAAAGAAAATAACTCCTTGTTTTGACCAGTGGCTCTGATGAAGGTGGAATTAAGAATCACAGTGTGAATTAGTAAATGAAATGTTGTGATAAACTTAAGAGAAGTCTAATTTAGCAGATATTACAGGTATGTAATAGAGTGTTTGCTCTGTCTTTCAAAGTGAACTTCATGGTAATGGAAGCCTCTTCTGAAATGTATTTGAGTAAAATACAATTTGGGTAATTGTTGATTTTTCAAAATTTTTGGCTAGGAAGAATATTTACATGAGGAATAGCTATTGAGTGATGCTCATTTCATCATGTGAATAAAAAGCCTGTTAATTTCTGCTGTTAAGGTTGTTAGGCAGATAAACCAAAGACGTGATTGATAGTAGTTCTAGGTGCATGCATTACATGGCTCATAATTGTTGTTAAACCTTTTGCAGAGATTCCCCCTTCCCCTCAGCTCTTTAATTGTGAGTAAAAATTACTGCTTTTCTGTAACTGTCCCTGTCGGGACACTTGATAATGTAAGATGAAAACTTGAGTCAACGGAGATAAAACCCTGTAGTAGTTGGGACCTAGCAGTAGCAGTCAGATTATCTTCCTGGACTGTATTGTGTCTCATGAACTTCTGCATAATGAAGATATATAATGATATGTATAATGTTGTAATATAACTTTTTTCAGTGTAGGGATAAGTTTTCCATGTGATTGGTTGCCTTCAGTCATGGAATTGCAATTCTGCCTTTCACTACTGTCTAGTTTGGTTCTCTAGTAAGACTAAAAAATCTGCTTTGCTTTGACATGAAGTCCAATGTTTGTTATTTTTTTTTTTTTCCAGCAATCACCTGTTTTTCTCATACCTTCTTATTCTATGTGACTAATGTTTTCTCATGTTAGGTACATGTAACTTGCTAAAACCATCTTGTGTAATGCTTCAGGATAATGGTCATCTCCTTCTGTTATGGGCATTGCCCTCAAGGTTATTAACTGATTGTTATTATATATTTAATTACATTTTCTAGATCTGCCTTCTTCCCTTGTGGTCTCACTTGTGAGTTAGCTCCTCTTCAGATCATCTTCTAGCGCAGATACTCTTACTAGGTAGCCATTCCTCTGACTCATGTTCGTTCTTGTCTCCTTTGGAGATGCCCTCTGTCTAGATACTGCTGGCTTCATTTGTCTATGCACTGTGTAGAACAGGGCTCTTTATTGTCCTGGTTCGTCTTGCAAAATTTTGTTGTCGATTACTCATTACTTTGGGAAATTTCTTTAGAGTTTGAATCCTGGAAGAACTGGAAAAGTGCAAAGACTAGGGTTGTCATCTAAAAGATTAGTATAGGGTGTTAGTTTTTAAGTGAAAATTTGCACTTAAATGTAAACGTAAATTTTACTTGGTTACATGTATTTGTAATTTGTTTTTGAATTTCATCATATTAATATAAGAGTCTGTTAAGTTTGACTGTACTGATAAACTGTGTACACTTATGTAAGTTTGTTCATGTCACCTCTTCCAGTGAAGAGCAGAAATTACACATCATCAGTTTTGAAAGTTTTAAGCTTTTATTAAGTGGTGCTTGATATATCTGAAGAATAATTATAAATTGATTTCTAATTTTACTTATGTATTCCAAGAGTATAATATAGATTTAACTTTAAAAAGTAAGAGTTATTATAGTGATTCTTTTCAAGGATGTTAGAAAACTGACTGGTTTGTTATGGAACTGGAAATTGATTGTGTTTCGCTATGACTCCTAATGCTAGGTCAACTCTTGGGTAAATATTTTGGAATGGGTTTTATGCACTACAGTACTAGTTGCTATAGAGTGATGGCAGACTGAAACAATGGCTGCAGGGTGGGGTTTTTTAATTTGGTCAGTGTTTTTCTTACTACCTTGAAAATTTGCACTCTTGTAACTGGAACTCAGGAATATGAAAGCTCTCACAAAAACTACCTAGTAGCAGATGATAGTTTATTGATGACCTGGTTTTAGGCTTCCCCTTGGTGGGTTGTGTCCCAGGGCATGGCTCAGTATCTGGCTCTACTGTGTCTAAGAACTCCTTTTGGCAACAGTATTTATTTGGCCAACAAAGCATGTTGCTCAGAGCAGTATCCATGAGCTAAGATTTCAGTGCATAGACTTCTCAAGCACTTCACGATGTATTTAGTAGAGCTTTCTCTTGGTTAGATGACTTGACTTGTCAGTGCACAGGCCTCTATTTTCTTAGAGGCAAAAGACACAATTTGATGTCAGTGTCGTACATATTTTTACATTTTGCTTCTATCTACATTGTATTGCTTACAAAACCAAGTGGAAGATCAGAATCTTACTTCTTAATGGAAATTAGGGGCTGTTGGATAGCCTGTGGTTGGGCAAGAGTTCAAAGAACAAAGAAACCTTTCCCCAATGTCTAAAACAAGAAAAGGTTTCATTCCCTCTGCCCTCTAGAAGATGCTCTACATCAGTAGAAGAACAAGATGCAGTGCATCAGCTTGAAATTGAAAAGGGCCCTTTAAACATTTTGTTGTTGTTCTCAATTTTAGTAAAAAAGAATTATGCCATGCTCTTAATTTAAAAAACATCGGGACAATGCTGTCTGTGATACAGTGTCCTCCTGGATGGGGAAAATGTCCATGTGGAAACAAAATTGAACCAGGTTGTGTTTCAGAAAGCTTTGCATTGCTAAAATGGTTTTCATAATATTACTTCTTTTATGTTGAGAAATCTGGTTTGCATTCATCTTCCATATACAGTTCAGTAATATTTTCTGCGTTCGGATCATATCCAAGCATTGAATACTTCTTGTACAATGCTGTGCATTTTGTTGGGAAATATGTAAGTTGTTTCCACTTAAAGTGATAGCCTTACTGAACATGACTGATACTTACTTTGAATGTAGACAGAATGGAAGTTTTAAGATTTCTTTAACACTCATTGTATGCATTCTGGCCGTTGAAAGATTGAGATTATTTTCCTTTTCCAGATATGAAAAGAAACTATCTGAAAATTGTGATGGAAAGACAGTGTTGACTAATGAAAACATTGCTCAATCTTGCTAATTATTTTGATGGATTTGCCTGTTAGGTCTAGTGTTTGCTGCCTAGTGAAGAAGGTCAAAACTGGAATTAAGACTACTGCATTTTTTAGCTTTTTGAAGCTTAAAAAAAAATAAAAGGCTAAAGAACGTTTCCTTCTTTAAAAATCACTGAAATGCTCTAACAAGGCCCTTCTTTGTTTTGTATGAGATGTATTGTAATACTTTCGATAAAGTCTCCAGCAATTCTGAAACTGTATCTAGTATTTCATGAGAGTTATTCTTGTTGCCATAGTGCAGCAAGGACTGTTTCAATAAATTCAGTTGTTATGCCTATAGCAAACTATTTTCAGACAGATAAGGATTGATATGTAGACTGGGGGGAAAAAAAGAGAACAATGAAGTAATTTTATGCACCAAATGCTGGTATATTCACCAATGCCATCTACCAGCATCCAAAGACCTAGCCAGCCTAAAGTGGTGACATATTGCAGTTCTGGGAAGTTTTCAATATATGAGCAATATTTCACTATTTGCAGTCTATCTCAGGTGTTCTAGCCATTTAATAGGAAAAAAAGAAAAGTGAAAGAAGAGAGACCTTAGCTCTCTCCTGGAGCCTTAGTCAGGATTTACAGTAAAACATCTAGTTTTCTATTACCTTCTGATTTCTGCCTGTCTGTAGCTTTTGACTAAAGGTAACCTGTAAGGTAGGATCTGTGATAAAATTAGTGTTTGAATTTTACAAGGTTCAAAATGGTGGTAGAATTTTCTGAAGCAATAATCAACAGTATCTCCTAACATTTTGATACTGGCTCAGTATCTTGAATATTAGAAATTCTGAATGACTTACTAATTCTTATTGTTGAAAATAAATTTTTTGATCTACTACAAGCTCCAGAATACTGTTGTTTCATGATTTGCTTTCTCACCTGCATTAAGTTTAAAATTGAACTAAAAAATTGGTGCATCAAATTTTTGAAAGATTAGATGAATTTGAACACTTTGCCTTCTCAAAGTAGTCTTCATTTGTTTTGAGTGATGAGTATCAAGTTGACAGCACAAAAATTGGTAACATTGTACCAATGTGAGACAGTCATGTACAGAAGCTCAAGTGTTGTACAATGTTCTGATACTAGTGGTTTGTAAAAACCTTTTGAAATTCAGCACTTAAGTGCCTGTCTTATCTTCAGTGTTCCACATTTGTCCCCAGGTCTTTGAACATTTTTGTGTGTATGGATCTCATAAATATCCATGTATATAATTATAAATGCACTTATCTAGCTCTCTCAGTAAACTTACCTGTGTTGAGACTTTTCTCCCTCATTTCCTCCCACACACACTCTGCACCAAAAATCTCACATCTACCACCTTAAACCAGACACTCCAATATTCTGCTTTCAGGGAAAAATGCCAATTACAGCAGTCTCCAAATGTGTTTGTCCTGCTACACTGGCTTCAGAGAGCAGCCTTATGATTATCTGCCTCTGTCAGAAGTTTCCCGAGGTTACAGATCAGCCATTAAATCCTCTACACCTGCCATGTGGACTTTGTAGTTTGGAGTGGCCTTGCAGTTGGACCTGTTTGTAACCAGCTAGTCTGTGTGCTGATGGTGGCTGTGACACCTGGGTTTTCTTCTAAGGGAGTGCTTTTTTGCTTGCTATACTATTATAACTGTAGATACCTTTCCCTTATTTTGGAGAGGATTCTTTTTAATAGACTTTCAGCTTGTGTCATCTCTTCTGGGTATCTGCTAGGTAGAGGCAGACTGAGTTTCCTGGATTACCCTTATACTGAATTCCTGAGAAGGAATTCTTGCACCAAGGGGAAAAATTCCTTCCTAACCACCTCAGAGGTAATAAGGATGGTGCTAAGAGCATGTAGAGCTTAATTTATCCAAATCCTCAGGATAAACAGGATGTTTCTTTATGTTGCAAAAGGGTCCGGACAATTTCTCTGGTCCTTGATAGACATGCCTTTTTCCTCATGTCAGCTGTCTCTTTCTATGGCAATATCATGATGTTATTGGTAGTAGTAGAAACCTGCAAGCAAAATGAGATACCAACATATTTCTGATACCTTTATATCCTTAATTTATGAAGTGAAATGTTGAATAGCATTGTTTTTTGTCATGGCTGATGGATGTGTGAGTGATCTGAAGCTATTTCCACCTCAGCAACTGTAAAAGAGGATGAACACTTTAACAAGTACACACACTCTGTCCTGCAGCCACTTCTTCACCCACCTCTCTGCACTTCTGAGGCACAGAAAGGAGGTCGGCAGTGTTGACCCTCTTCCTGCCATCACTGCTGTCTGCTTGCTGTCGTGGGATTCTGTCTTCTGCCACGCAGAACTGTCCATCTTTGATTCTCTTCCAGCTCTGTGGTGTTGGTGATACTGACTTTGACAGCAACCACAAGTACATGGTAGCAGTTAAATTTTTATGCTGCTTTTTACTGTGGCTTTCAGGAGCTTTGGCCAGCCCTTTCTCTGCTGTATTCTCCACCCCCAATGTCCATCTGACTTAAACATCATTAAATGTTTTAAACATTTAAAAATTGATGGTTAGTCTATTTCAAAAATTTCTTTCTATGTTTACATATGTGAAATCTAGGTAAAATGAAAAAAAAAACCAAAAAACAAAACCTTCAACAAGTTTAGGTTTTGCTAAAGCTTACTGCACTTGCTTTTGGGAAAAGCTGCTTACTTGCTATATGCAAGCATACTTTTTCCTTTAATTACTGAGCTTTCCTGTTTGTGTATGTCAGCACAAAATAATAAGTTAGTGTGACTTTTCTGTAGGTTGACTATCTATCTAAACCAGTTTTGTAGTTAGAATATTTATGGTACATTTTGTTCATGTAATGAGCAGTTTTGAGTCTAATTCTTGAGGATGGGCAATGGTCATTCAAGTATGTTTGGAACTGAGTTATATTACTTGCTTAGATTATTTTTTTTTTCTTCCCTTAAGAGTTCTTCTCCAAGTTATTGCTATTAGCAAAATTGAGGGTTGGGACTAGATGATCTTTAATGTCCCTTGCAACTCAAGCCATTCTGTGATTCTGAGATGATATTTAGGTCATGCTTAGCTCGTTCTTGTGAGTGTGCTGTATCAACTTCTTAAACTGTCTTAGTTTGTATAAAAGATGTCTAATGTTCTCACTTTGTTATAATGTTTCCGGGATAGTAGGATGGGAAAAATGATGCAGATACATGAAGTAAAGTGTTGAAAACTGTTGTAAATTTAGTTACTACAGAGCCAGAAAGAAAAGCCAGATTTTTTTAAGTGTATGCAGTTCTCTAGGTTATCCTAATTTGATGTTGCACCTTATAAAAACACGGGGGAAGGGAGTTAATCACACTTAAGAGTGTCGTCTACCAGCACCATCACGCCATCTCTGGTTTAAATTTTAAGTGAGTTGTGTGGGATCTCAAAGAATGCCCCTTTTCTCTATTGAGGGGCTGCAAACAGTGTTGTGTATCTTCATCGAAAACTTGAATAACTGTCATATTTGGGATTTTTTTTGTTTCAGAAATACTTCTGTATCAAATGTATGTGAGACTGCCTCATTTCAGTAAATAGGTAACTTGAGTTCCAAATTTGATGACTCAAACTGCTAAGGAGTTGGAATGGACCTTAAGGATCACCTGTTACAGCCCCACCTGCCGTGGGCAGGGACACCTCCAACTAGACCAGGTTGCTCAAGGGCTTATCCAGTCGGGGCATCCACAGCTTCCCTTGGAAACCTGTTCCATTGTCTCACCACCCTCACAATAAAGAACTTCTTTCTAATATCAAATCTTTCCCTTCTTTCAGTTTGTAACCTTTACTCCTTGTCCCACACTGGAGTTCCTGGCAGACTCCTTTTCCATCTTCCTTGTAGGCCACCTTCAGATGTTGGAAGGCTGCTTGAGATTTCCACACAACCTCCTCTTCCAGGCTGAAGAATCCAGGCAGAAAAGTCCTAGCTTTTTTCCCAGTAATTTCCTTTTTCCATATATATAACTTTCTGGTATTCTAACATCTTGTAAGCTGTTAATTAAGGCAAGCATATATGATTTATTAAGATTTTTGAAGTGAATACAGAGAAATTCAAAATCCCCAAATGCTTTACAATAATAATTTAAAAAATGAAATTTTTTTGAATGAGTTACTCTAAGTACCTAATCATAAGGAAAGTTTGTGTTTCACTGTGGAGAATAATAAAAAATGCACAGAACAAACGATATGGTGTTAACTAAGAGTACATAAAATGCGCATGTGTTTTTGTTTGGGTTTTTGTTTAATTTGTTTTTATTTTTATAGTCTGGAAAAGTTTACTGTCCTCAGTAGTAGAGAAATATACATACTGTAGTCAGCATATATACTACACTGGGAGATACTATTAGTTATTAATTAAAAGGAAAAGAAGCTAGAGACTGCTTAGATTTTTAAATTCCTTTCCACTTCTGCATGCTGCTATGTTTACTTCCTGACAGAATTTTTGTTTTGGGTCATCTTCTCATTCTTGTGTCATAGTCTTTCACTAATGAGAGGACAGACCTCTTAACTTTCCAGCTGTGTTAATTCTGATTTGCGGCAGAGGTTGTTTGGTTAATATTGACAGTTAGTTAAAGCCTAAATTGTTTCACTGTGAGTCAGAGTATACTTGAAATCTTGTACAGTGGTATCATTTATGCCTTTATTCACTATGTTTTAATATCTGAGTAAGCCAAACCAAGTTACTGAATGCTTTTGTAATCTGAGCCTGTTTAAACTCGAAATAGTCCTGTTCACAGTTAATCATCTTCGTTAATGTTTGTATTGTAACTTGTCCTTGCTCTGTGTGCCACTCAAATGACAGTCCCTTGATAAGGATAAAATTAAGGGTATTTGATACAATTGTGTTTTAGAGCAAGAACATGCCTGAAAATAAGCAACCATTTAATTTTCTGATAGTTTCTTGCAATGTAGAGATGACAAATGAAAGGGGTGGGAATTTAAGTGAAGTTAACTAAATATACAACTCATGCTGCTGGCTGAAAACTAACTAGTGGGCAGAAGTGCAGGACTTGTTGAAAGTAAGAATTCATGCAGAGTACACTGACAAACACATTCTTCTGGCAGCTCCTGATTAACAGAGCTGTAGAGACCAGTTTTGTTAACCAGTGCTAGATGATAAAACCAGTAATTTGTTCTGTTCTGGAAGAAATCTGTAAAATAGAGCTGGTAGCACTTTTTAAAACATAGCTCTTTGGTAACCAAATGTGCTATTTGAAGGTGAAATGAGCATTTTTGAGTAGACTCCCATGAGCAAAGTTACTTGCCTGACTTGGAAAATATTTCTCACTTTCTTATTCTCTGTTTTAAAAAGTATATAATAATAATATTCTATACAAATAAAAAAGGTATCTTTTTGTATGTCTGAGGCATATTACGAAAAACTTCAGTTGCAAGTATAAAATTGCAGTATAAAATTTACTTCAATATATTGAAAGACTTATATTGTATTTTCAGAATGAAAAGCATTTCAAACATTTTTTCATAAAGCTGAAGTATATTCCAGAGGATTGGAATTTAAATAGTGAACAAATTATATTTAAGGAAAAAAAAGGATTGCATTGCTTTAATAAAAATGCATCTGATCTGGGCTTGATTGTTGTCAAAATCTGCTCCATCACATAACTTTCTTCTTGAAACAAGCATGAAAATTTTCAGTGTTAATTTTTGTAAATCTTACTGATGATGAAGAAGGGGAAGCATGTGGGACAGGGAGTAATAGCACGTCTAAGTTCAGTAGTTCTTGATCATAGCTTAAAAATGAATGGATACTGGAACTACCATTTCTGACTTTGATATTGCAAATGAATCCTAGTAAGTTTGTTAGTATGGATCAGTCCAAAGAGAAGAGCTTACAAAATGTACACCTATATCCTTACAGAGAAAATTATTCTTTCTCTTCCTTACCATTCAGAAGAACGTCTGAAAATTTTGCCTTTGGGGAAAGATGTATTTGCTGGCCTTGAACTCTTCCAAGGATGGGGTATCCACCACCTTGCTGGGCAACCTCGCAGTAAAGAATTTCTACATAGCAACTAATATAAATCTACTCATTTTCAGTTTAAAACCATTCCTTTTAGTTCTGTCCAATACATACCCTTGTAAAAAGTCCCTCGGCACGTTTCTCGTGGCCCCTTTTAGGTACTGTAAAGCTGCTATAAAAATGCTTCCTGAAAGTCTTCAGTTCTCCAGGCTGAAGAGCCCCAGTGTCTCAACTGTTGTCATAGGAGAGGTGCTCCAGCCCTCTGATAATTCCTCTCTTGATCTCTCTTTTATCTTGGTCTACTCCACTTTCCTTTCATTCCTGCTTTCTGAGTTCATTTTCTTCTGATATTCTGTTGCTTTGTGGTGTTCTCAAAATCAAGCTGTTTGTTGTGATTAGGTTGTTATTATTATTATTAATATTTCCACCCACTTCTGCCTTCCTATGCCCCACATACCCAATAGCAACTGTAGGATAGCAGCAAATATATATGATGGTAGTGAATCACTTCCCTTGTTCCACTCAGATGCTTGTCTGGAGCTTCAGGACTGAATTGCTTTCAAAAGTAACATGTAGAACCAATGGAAATTTCACTGGTTTGAGGATGATGTAGGAAGGGTGGGGAATATTGAATTTATTTTTTAAAAACCACTTTTTCTGAGTTTTTGGCTTAAATTTCTGTGTTTCTTTTTAGTTTTCTATCTTTCATTGTTTTTTGGTTATATAATCTTTCTTGAAGATTGAACTTCTGTGTTAAAAGAATTATTATTTCAGGCGTGCAGTTCATTTTATGTGTATTAAAAGTGAAATCATTATGCAATTCACTAAATTCAAAAGTGTTCTGCAAAAGAAAACTTCTCAGATGCCAGTGAATAGTCAAGTAGTGAAACAAGTTGCACAGGGAGGTTGTGCAGTTTCTGTCCATGGAGATTTCTAAGAGCAGGCTGGATAAAGCTGCAAAAGAGCCTGGTAAGACCTCAGAGGTGACCTTGCTTTCATCAGGAGGTTTGTTTGGAAACTCCTGAAGTTCCTTTCTTCCTGAATTATTCTGTAGTCTTAGACGGTTCCATGGTGTATATATACCCACTCCAGTTTATTTCCAATTGTGATGAATTGCATTGCATTATTGATGACTCTTCTTATGTGTAGTAGAGCCACTTATATAGGCTTTACTGTCTCTAATGTCTACCAGTTGAGCTTGTACCTGAAGAGAAATTTACAAATGTTATGCTGTCGCTTAAACGACTTCACGTAGCTTTTTTCATCCCTTCATTTGTCATGGCCCTTCTTAAGACATACATGTTGGGACATCTCAGTATTGGGAGCTCTCCTGTTGGTTGGAGTTAATTTTGTCTAGATTAAGGGTATCTGCCTGCCTGGCTGCTGTAACAATTAGCGTTTTCTGTGGCTGAAGAGTCTTGGAAAATTAGCCTTTCCAGCCTGTCCTCTACAGATATTTAAATATGATCCTAGCACACTTTGATTTGGAGTAGATCTCAGGAGATTTCTAGTCTAACCTCCTGCTTGAAGCAAGGCCAGTCCTGATGCCCCTGAGGGCTTTTCTCAGAAGCTGTTGAAAACCCTCTGTGGACCAGTAACTGCAGTAACTCTGGGCACCTTCCTTCACTGACTTGACTGTCCTAATGGTGGAAGAGGTTTTCTGTATAGTCAGTTTAAAGGCTGCTTTTGTTTCAGCTTATGTCCAGTGTTTCTCATCCTCCCACCATGCCCTGTTGATCACTGCTGCACTGTCTTGGCCTCTTTGCAGATCCTGTGAGCTGCTTTGTAGGTCTCCCCAAAGCCAGCTCTTCTCCAGGAGCAAGAAGCCTAGTTCTTTCTGTCTCACCTCCTAAGATGGTTCTTCAGCCTCCTGATTTTTCTGTAGCTCTCTGCTGAGCTTCAGCTTATTCTGTCCTTCCTGTACTGGCAGCCTAAGAACAGAGTGATGGATATAGCCGTACAGTTGTTTTATTTGACCTAAAGCTTGTATTCCTCCTGTTAATGCAACTAAGCATGATGTTGACTTTGCTGACAGGGCATGCATTTGAATCATCTTCAGCTTGCTGTCCACAAAGATCTTCAGGTTTTCTTTAGCAGAGCTTCTTCCTGGACAGTTGTTTCTTAAGCCTGTCTTGTTTGCAAGACATTTTACCTTTCAGTGTCAGGACATTCTTTTTGCCCTTGTTGAATTCTGTTGAACTGAAAAGCTATGTAAAACCTCAAGCAAAAAACAAAGCAAAAAAACCTCACCTAAACCTCCACCTTGAATTTTCCTTCGGCAAAATACTTAGGCATATATTTGAAAGCTTTGAATATTGAAATCTTAGATTCTTCTTGAAGTTGAGCACAGCATTCTTCTACCCATCCTCTACAACCTTCAGGACTGAAAATACCTTAATATTTCAGGATCGCTTTATGTATCCTTTGACTTAAGCAAACGATGTTCTGTCAATGTATCCTGTGTGATAGATTGCCCAGGGGAGATAGGGTGAGGTCCTAGTGCTGCAGGATAGGAAGTAAGTCGTGTAAATTGTGCACAGTTCTGCTCCCATTTTCTGTTCTGTGCTTTTTACTTCTCCAGATCACATGCCTGTATTAGTTACTGGAATAGTTGCAGTGAATGAGCTGTGCTGGATTATTTTTGTTGATATGCGTTTATTGGCAATAAAGATTTGCTTTCACTCCTGATAGTGTATAAAACTGTATTTATACAGTGTGTTGTGTTGACTAGTTCAATTTCTCATACTCAACCTCATGTTGTTTAGAATTCTGCTATTATGATACGGGTCTCTGTGAGATGCTGAAAAATAGGCTATGCTGATAGTATACTATTTTTGATGGAAGAAATGCTGAAGTACTAGTTTGAAAGTAGACTATAGTCTCATCTGGCCACAGTATTTGTAACTACTTTGTTACTTCAATGGAGCATTTTTACTGTTAAAATTTAAGTTGCTATTTTGAAACTTGGGTAGCATTAATCTGTTAATTCTGCAAATGTTTTTAGGCCAGTATTAATATAATAGGAATTTTAAGCTGAAATTAACGAATTAAGAAAAATCTCAGAAACTCAGCATTAAATTGTATATGTTGATATTAATTTTAAAGAAGCTTTTAAGTCACCTTTTCTGCATGTTATGTTTGATTCTATTTTGATGCAAACTTGCTAGCCATTCTTAAGTAGCTAACTACTACTTTGACTGTTAATCCGTACATCCAGATGCTTGTTCTAGGATTTCCTTCCAGAAAACATGGTTAAGAAGGTTTATTGTGCACCCTGGGAAGTCATTAGATCAGGACTGGTTTGCCCCAGAAGTTCAGAGATCAGAGTTCCTCAAGAAAAATATCCTTCTGATAGTTTCCTTTCATAAGTAGAATCTCCTCAGCTAAAGACAGTCATAGCAGTGAGTGGAGGGAGGCTGCCTAGGTTATGGCAATATGAAGTCTTAATGCTGGGTGAACAAACTCTGGAAGGGAGCTGTTGAGTTGTGTCCTGTAATATGTGTAATCACCTGCTCTCTCAGTTCCAGGAATGAAGCTGCTGCCTAGACTAAGCAGTGTACAAATAAAGAAATGCACGTTTATTTTTAAGTTCATTATTCCAGTCTGTGGTGGATAGAAGGGTGAGGAAGAAAGTCGTAATGTGAAGGATGCCTGTGTGATGATTTAAGTATTCAGTTTTTCAGTTGTCTTTTTATTGTTCCTACCTCCTCCCAACTCCACACACCCAGTCTTGTAACTGATGATGATCTGACTGACCTGCCCTTTGAAACTTCCTCACTCTTCTGTAAGCAGTCAGTAGCAACCCTTTGTGAAACAAAGAGCAGGGCACTACCAAGTGGGGGGGCAGTATTAATTTGGTTGCTGATCTACCAGACTAGATTTGTTCTGATGCTAAGATGAGAAGTGAGCAAGTGATTCTTGACTACTTCAAATTTTGAGCATTTAATCAATTGAATCAATTCCATACTTGCCTTTCAACCCCTCATCATGTCTAAAAGTGAAGCCAGATTTCTGCATTACCTTATATTGCAACAAAGTGATAATTTAAGGTGTCTTACATAAGTTTAAAGAAGTAATGATATAGTAGTGTTTACAACTGGGAAAAGAGCTGCCTTGCTACTGTTTGAGACCATAATTTTTCATAAAACATGAGTAGTCTTGCATAGAACACTTACTGTAATGAGAGACTCAACTCCAAAATATTTGAGAGGTTATGATCTACAATTATAAAATAATAAGTCAAACTTTTTTTTTTAACTGGGATGTGTATATCTCGACTATTGTTTGAAAAACTAATGGTGGTTTCTGGCCTGAATTCCTTCAGACAAAAAGTTGCTGGAATTGGTCTTTATGCTACTACCACATGATGCCTTTCTCTAGATTATTTCTGCTATTATGAAGAGAACTGCAAAGGAAATGAGGAGCTTCCTATGTAATCAACTGGTCAGCTGCTGTTTCCTCTATCGGGAATAGTGATGGCGATTACTCAGAGTCTCTGCGTTTGCATTGTTGTCCTGAGCATGGAATAAGAGACTGAAGAAGTAGGAGAGAAAAAGAAAATACAGTGGCCGTGGCTGAAATACTGCAGTTACAGGAAGAAAGTAGCTTTTTACACCCATGGTTAAGCTTTTGAGTGCTCCTCTGTTTTAATGACTGGTGACACAATGAAATGTTACCTATCTAATTTAGCTTTTAAAACATGTGTAGCCCACCGGTCTCTGGACCGGCTTTGTTAATTAACTGCTTTTTCAAATCTCATTTTCTTTTAATAATTTTGTTTACTCTCCTCCTCTGGCTTGTTTTGTTGGAATGGTGTTACAGTGGTCTCTGCAGGACTTAGGAGACTCTCGGGGTTGTAAAACTGTGTCAGTGTTTGTGTGTGGACAGCATGTGAGACAATATCTGATGCAGCAGTGTTCTGTGGAAGATCTCTTGGCACTGCTGAGTAGTTCCTGTACCATTTGTGTCATTCCTGCTTGAGCTGAATTCTTGCCTTTTTATGCTCAGGACATTAAAAAAAATTTGGAGGCTAGAGTTAGAAGCTGGAGCTCTAATGTACTCTGCACTCGGTGGCTCCTGATGTTTTGGAGAAAACACTATTTACAAAACAAAACAACATCACCTTTAGTTACTTTTAGTTGAAGCAATAGAAAACTGGTGTGTAGTGCTACTCGTAGGCATGGGTTGCTATGTCCTCTAGTACTAAAACAAAAACATGACTTTAGTTCTCCTCAGTTAAATGATTTAATAATCGAATTATAGTATGATTTTATTTTAATAGCCTTTTTAAGGCCTATTATACTGAGTTTCAAATACAGTATTACTTTCATAATGTTTTGTTTGTTCATCCTTAGGCAAGTGAAATAGATGTTTAGACAGGGATGATGAAATTCCCACAGATAACCAGTTTATTTCCACTCTGGAAGCCAGCCTCTATCATACAGCTGACTGGTTGTATTTCTGGATCTGCAGAAGCAGCCCTTACCTCTGTAAAGTACTGCTATTGGTTTTATTTTTGGTGTCATACCTGCCCAAGGGAAAAGTATGTGAATGAGATTTCATATTTATAGCTTAAGCTGGTAAAATGGCTTTCTAGCTGCAAGAGAGTTCTCTCTTCACCTCTTCTTCAGTTGAGCGGGTTTGTTTGGGTTTTTCTAATCCCTTCTTTATGCTGGCATTGGGTTTTATGTGACTCCATGGTGAAGTTCTTAGGGAAGCTGGGAGACTAGGATTAGTTCTTGTTGGGCTTTTCTCTCTGAACCGGCTCATTGGAATTCTCCTAAATTCTTGTGTTGAAACAATTAAAATTACACACAGCTGGAGTGGGGGCAGATAGAAATAGAGAGAGCCCTTTCCAATGTAACTGTTATTTACCATTGGATTAGCTTAATGTCATATTTTCCCTTACTGGAAACATATTTTCCCAAACAGGACTTAAGGAGAGAGTAATTTTTCTCTTGAGATAGTCATCCAGTAATCAGCAGTTAGGGACTTTGTGGGGAATTTATTTCTAGGTCTATGACTAGTACATTCTGTGTTCTGTAGTAGTAGTAATAATAATAATGTGGAAGATACATAAAAGAAGAAAGTATTCAGGTATAGAGATTTTCTTGTTTGATAAGCCCTTTAAGAGAGCAGGACCTTTCAGCCAAAGAACTTGCTTCCAGTCTGACAAAACAGACATTATTGTAGATTGGGAGCAAGTGTGGAACCCCATTGGAAAAAAGGAAGTTGGTAGGTAATTGGAATGTAAAATGCTTCTTCAATGAGAAGGGCAAGTACAGCTCAAGTACAAAACATTAAAGTGTATTGTTATGTTGATAGCTATATGGTATCTTCTCTTTCAAATCTAAAAGTAAACAGAGTAGTGAGGGAGTAACACCAGAAGCAAAGTAATGTTTTGGCTGTACAGGTGCCTTAGGAAGAAACCTTTTTCTATGCTTGCGACTTCTTTGAGCTAGCTTTTGTGTTAGAATGGAGTACTTTGTAGTATGAGAACAGTCAAAGGAAAACATCACAAAACAGGGAGTGCAAAGCCTCTGTCAGTATGAAGATACTGTATGTGGTGTTATTGCAGAGAAAGCCCTTTTTTAGCTGTCAGCAGATGTTTTTAAATGCAACTAACTGAGGCTGAATGTCATTCACCAAGCACAGTGCTTGATGAAATTGTTGCCAAAGATTATACAACAGGATTAAGTAGGATTTGCAGAGAGAAGGCTATCAACAGATGAATTTTACCAAACTGTTAGAATTACTGTATATTCACAAGCTATCTGTGGCCTTGGTAGTCCAACATTAAGATAACTAATGGCATTCATAAACTGCTTTATAAGTTTTAAGAGATGACCCGATTCCTTTAAATACAAACCCACATAATTTAAAATGAGACTTTCTGGAAGAGTTTTTGAGTGGCTGAATTGAAACAAACAAAAACACAACTCTTTTTGGGGCATGCTCCTGTTTGGAAGTTGTAATGTCAAACCCCATATTTCTTTTTAAGTGTTCAAGTTAATGCTTTCCTAATGTTGAAAACTGGCAATTTCATGCGTTAATTTGGCTACGTTTGTTTGTAGTTGTAGTGAGCGAATATTGTGTTTTCTGAATGTGTGGTAGAAGTAACCAGAAGGATGTCTTAGCTTGTATATGTGTGTGTTTCCTCTAGGCAAAGCTGCATATAAAAGCAGCATGGTTGTGTCTTTGGCTATGACACAGATCATCTCACTAAATTTCATTCATCAGTGCAGTTTTTCAGTTTGGGGGTTTTTTCAGAACTATTTTTGTAGATGTTGATTATTCCATAGCCTGAAGTATGGCTGGTTTGCCCTTGAAAAGGAAAGGGGAAAGTAAGTATTTCAGGTAGGGACGAAAAACAGCAGTACTTCAAAAAGTGGTCCTTCGCCCCATTTCTATACAATTTGTTGCAATAAAAATATTATTACTTCAAAACTGCTTGATGAACCTAACTTATTTGGGAAATAACTTCTTGAAATCTAGTCAAAGATTGTATTTAAATCAGAATGTTGAATTTTGAGGTTTGGGGTAAATTTTTTGTTTTTTTTTCACATTAGATTCTGGGCTGCAGTTTGTCTACTTCAGGAGAATCAGGTGCTTGTTTTCTGTTGGGCTTGTTAGCATTCCTACTTCAAACTCCTGACTAATTAGCCTGGTTGCCAAAGCTCCTGCATGCAGAGTATCAGATAGCACCAGCGTTTTTCTCCTTCAGCCAGTGTAGCTGGATGCCTTAACCCTGTATGGTGCTGATTCCAGTTCATTCACAGGACTGAGAAACAAGGGTAACACAATCAAGTTTATCATTACAGAGTAGAAGTTGGCTCAGGCTTTACTTGCTGTGTCAGCATAAATACATGGCATGATCCTTGTTGCATTATGTAAAAATGACTCTGTTTTTATATTTCCTTTGATACCCTTATCATACTAAAGCCTGATACTAAAATCGTAAAAATACAGTGCTAATTGCAAGATATGAATCCAGACAGCTGTTTGTTTAAAGGATTGTTGGTGTCACCTTTTTTTTGTCATGTAGTGAGAGTGTATTTCTTTAATTTCCAATATAGAGGTTATACTGAAAGCAAATAAATATGAATGTTTTGTCAAGTGAATATCAAGTGATTGAAGTGGGCGTGGTTTCTGAGCTGCTCTATGTATTTGCTTGTGACAGCTTATCAATGAGTACCAGCTTGTCAAATTTGGTTTTTAATTGGTCTGTTGGTTCTTTGATTGAATCTTCAGCCTATGTCAGGAATGTAAAGTTGCCACTGTCAGTGGTCAGAAAGAGACAAAATATTTGATTTAGTTTGTACTAAGTAATGTATGTACTTCTGGACACTAGAGAATCCAAGTGGGAGGGAAATGTTAAGAATAATTTTATTTGTGTCATCTATAATAAAACCGTGATCAGCTTTGGGAAGACAGCCACAAGAAACCAGACTTCATGAATTTGATTGCTGGTGGAAATGCTTTTTTCAGTAATGTAGCTTTCTGCTGTAAGTGGATTTGACATTTCTGTTAGAGATACTGAGTTTTCACTCAAAAATAAGTACCTTTTCAGCTTTTAGTAGTTTCACAGATGAATTTGCAAACTACTTGTATTGTCATTTTTTATGGATTTAAGACTGTTTCTAAGACATTTCTCTATCAGAGTTTTATTATAGAGGAAAAAACTGTAATCTTTTTAAGTTGCGGAGAAATTATCACTCTGGAATCTAACAATTTGTATGCCAGTTATAGAAATAGCCTTACGATTACAGTATTCTAAATTTTAGTTTGTGACTGTAGAAAACTAATTTATCTAAATGCCATGTGTTTGTGGACTGAGTATTTTGAAATATTTGAGAGATTTGCCATTTCTGTAACGAACTACAGTTTCCTCTTAGCTCATCAAGACTGCCAATTTCTGCTAGGCTGCTGCATTTCTGCTGCCTTCTTTGGTCTGGTGCTTATCTGACCTGTGTCAAGACTTCACAGCCAAGCCAGCATAGCTTGAGACAAAAAACAGTGAGGGCTTGCTGGTTTATGGTGCTGGAGTCAGGTATGTCCTGATGCTGGTGCAGAAGTGGGAATGAGATGTCCAGCTTGGCAAAGGTTGTTGTTTCATGGTTCCTTCAAGTTAATACAAGGTGCCAGCGGAACGACAGTTTCCCCCAACTGCTAGCACTAACAATTTCCTCCACACTGAATGAAGGGAAGGGAAATATCTTCTGAGTTAACCTGATTTGTGTTGCTGTACAGCTGCAGGATGCTGGTGCCTGGCATAAGAGAGGAGTTAGAAATGAGTGTGTCAATATGAGGAAGTGCTTCACTAGAGTTTCTGTTGATGACTGTGTGTCTGCACTTTTAATGTTCAAGTGAGTAAGGGCAGTCTTTTTTGTGGCCTGATTGATGCCTGAAGATACTTTAAATACAGGGATTGCAGCTCTGCAAGTAGCAATGACTGTAAGTTCAGTGCCTGAACATTCATTCTCCCCCTTCAATTTTTCTGTTGCTTTTTGGTTTGAGGTGGATGTAATAACCTGTTTCTTTTCCTCTAAATGGGACTGTTCAAAAGGAACAGTCTTTAACACAGTAAATAGTATGGAGAACTCTGAATAATTTCAGTGGGTTTTTAAGATGCAGCTGAAAAATTGTATAGGGGATTGTCTGTACTTTTAATTCTTCTCCTCTTAGTTTTTTGGTGTTGCTCCTTAGCAATTGTCTCAGTTGCACAACAGTGACAAGTTGTAGATAAATAGTAGAAGGGTAAGGAATACTTTATTGAGGCCCATTGCTATTTGCTATTTTTCCTCTTTTAAGTATGTCACGATTAATTCAAAGAAGGCTTTGTTTGGT
This sequence comes from Toxostoma redivivum, assembly GCA_013397375.1. Lineage (NCBI taxonomy): Eukaryota > Metazoa > Chordata > Aves > Passeriformes > Mimidae > Toxostoma > Toxostoma redivivum. The sequence continues at coordinate 405,792 of VXBI01007058.1, read as the reverse complement.
TTTGACTTACTTTTTACCTGCTTTTCAGGTATGATTGAACTCTGTCTGTACCTCTCTCCTGTTGTTGGAGACCTTCAGGGTATTTTGATATACCAGATGTATATCAGTCACTTTTCTGTTTCGTTACTGTCATATCGCCTCCTTCAAACAATTTTCCTAATCGTAGTAACAACAACAACAACAACTTACTTAACAAGCTGTTGTTGGGTATGTCTTTTTTCAGAGTATGTGTGGACAGTTGCTGCAAGGTCCTCAGTATAACAGTGTTGGAAGAGTATATGATACCAGCATCAATATAGTTTATAAAGGGTGGTATGTTTTTAACTTGGGGATATGATTTAATCTTCTGTAGCTTTATTTTTATTTTGAATTTAATCTGTCTAATGAATGATTAAATAGTTAATAAACTGTTGGTAGTGCTTATCGTTGAAAACATTTTTTGTTTGATTTCTTCAGTTAACTGCAGGTTTCATTTTGCACAGAGAACAGATCTGCGTGTTCTCCGGTTGATTGTGTAAATGCTGTCCACTGCAGCTTAACAAAGCACACCCTGCAGGGGGCAGGCAGCAGCTGTGTTGCAAGTGCTGTGCTGATTTTGCTGAGCACATACTGTAAGTTTGAAAATTAAGAGTTGGAAGGTAATGTTTGTCATGCTTTTGGGGAGTGCCCTTGGCAATTATTTTTTTTCATTTTTAATAGTAGCTGCTTTTCAACTCATAAGTCTTAGGTGAAGACACTTAATGTTGCTTGTGTAATAATATATTTTGTAAAAGGGTGTGAAAACTTTGGTGTATTCAGAATGGAGTGCGGTTGATGGCTGTGTGCAGAATATGGTGGCTCTGGTAAAACACTACTCTGAAAAGAACTTGTTTTGTTTTCTTTTGAAGTCAGTAGGAAGCACCCTGCTTCATCTGCCTGGTGTAGATGGGTCTCTTTTGAAACTTAATTTTTTAATCTGTGAGGTATAAGTTAGCAGGAGAATATTGAAGATTACAGTAATGTTTGTTTCATCCCAAGAGTTTTTGTCTTAATTAGTCTTGCTGTTGGGGACACATAGGCAACAGGAAAGAGTGACAATGCATGTAAAGTATACAGTAAAATATTTACATCTGTGATCATTCAAGGTTCACATGGACATTCAAGCTGCATTTATGAAAGTTAATACTTTTTTTTTTTAGTGGATGTGATAGTTATAGACTTGAATTTTGGCCTTAGTTTAAGATTTTGTGTACTGTATGTCATATACTGTAGTGGATTTTGCCTTGACTTTATTGCATTACATTTATATTGTGGAAATGTTTGTAGTACCTCTTGTCTTTTGGTCTTGAAGTTTTGTTTCATACTGTAGTGGGGCTGGTTCCTAAGATGCCATTTTCATCAGGAAAATAAAGAGGAGGTTTCACTTAGATATGAACTTTGTGTTGTACGTTATTGGTAATTCTCTCTAACAGAAAGGTCAGCTGTTGGTCCTGCTTCTGTGAACATTACAGTGTCAAAACTTGCAGCAGAATGAGTCATTCTGTAGTGGAAAGTCTTTGTTGATCCAGGTGTCAAAGATTTGGAAGAGGAAGTAAAGCTGTTGAAAATTAGTTTTTTATAGGAGCTGTTTTTTCATCTATATTGTTCTTCCTTTCTTCTGTTAGATTAAAGGCAGTCTTTTATAATGAAGCTGCACTTTTTGAAGTTAACTCAAAAAAACTAGCTTAACAAGAGCACTTTCTTTGCTATGTGGAAAATAGTTTATAACAGTTACCAGGATTTAAAAAAAAACAGAAGCAACTATTTGGAATGCCTTTTTAATAGTATTGTCTGTCCTCAAGTTTCAAGTTGAGCAGTCATTATGGGAATTGAGTGCTAGAACTGAGAATGAGTGCTAGAAAGCCCACCCTCATGTAATTTCACAGTGCTTATTCCCTTACTGATTGAAGTGGGTTTTAAAATATTGTAGGAAATATTTTTAATAAAAATATTCTTGTATTCATTAGAATTCCACAGATCTGTTGTATGTATGGCTTTTGGAGACGCAAAGGAAGCAATTCCATTTTACTGTGTAGACTGACAACAGGTCAGATACGAAAGTGTTATATGAATGTTTCAGAATATCCTGCAGTGATAATACCGTTGCTGTGCTGACCTGTAAATCAATATTGTGACCCGAATTCATTTGAAAGCAACTTGTATGTGCTTTAATTCTAATTTTTGGACTGTGGATTTGTTTTATTGTTATTTTTATTCTATTAGCAAAGCTCCTGAGCAACAAGACATGTACCTGAATAGTAATTGCAACTTAGTTCTCTGTAGATTTTTGCCTGCAGAATTTGAATGGGGCATGAAGAAAGATGTGACATTCTTAGTGCTGGATTTTGGTATTTTCTAGATGCAGTCATGCAGAATGTGCTTGCAAGGCAAACAATGTTATCAATGCAGCTGAAAGAGATCAAAGCTTCTTGGAGGGGGTGCAGATGAGGATTTCTGAAGGGAAACTTGGGTTGTATTGGCTGCTCCAGAGACTGAATAGTGTACAGAATGGATTGTGTGTAATACTCTTAAATATTGAAGTATGCAGTGTTTTGTGACGGGTACAGGTGGGATAGGAGTTTAAAGGCCTATGGTTATTCCTTGCTGGCTTGTGGGAATAGTAGTTTTGATTTCATTCATTGCTGTGCCCCACATATTGTGATAAATACTCATTATCTCTGATGCTTTAAAGGAGGGGTTTCCTTTCTCATATGTGAGCATGGCTGTAGATTATCGCTTCTGCATATTACTGCTTTGTTTGCAGAAGCTTCTCAGATTCTTCAGGAAGTCCAGGTTTCCCTGCTGCAAATCCCATTGTGTCACATTGCAGGCTTTTTCCGAGCTTCACATACAGTGCAGTCTTTTTATCTTTTTCTACTTGTTTTCCATATTCCTTCTTGCCTTTTATAATCTTGTGTAAAAAGAATGGGATGATTGGCAGAAAGAGAGGTTTGGAGACAATTTTTTTTCCATGGGGATTTTCTTTGTTTTTGTTTGCTGAAGTATTAAACACCTTTGCCTTCCATAATTATTAATACTTTTCATATGTATATGTAACCACTCTTCATAATTGGAGAGGGGAGCTTGAGATGATCTTCCCTTCATCTTTTACTTGCATTTCTCTGTAGCATAGCTTCAAATGAGTGATTTTGATTATTACTGATTACTGTTTCAAAGCAAAAATCCACCCTCATCAGTAAGTAACTGGGAACTAGATTTAAAAATTGAACTGTTTTGAGAAACAGGAGTCACTCTTGTGAAGCCTTATGGAAAACATTGATGATAATTGATATGATAACTTGTACCTCATGTCTTCAGTTTTAAGTGTGACTTGGATGTTTTGTGTGACTGACTTCATTATGTATCAAAGTTTGTTTGCTTCCTGCTTTTGTAGTACTCTTTTTCAGTTGATGATGGTCTGAGGTCCTCGAGGAGAATGTCAGAGGAGAGTGGTAGCACTGAGAATGCAGATGTTTTCTAAGAATGTTTAATCAAAGCTTTTCACAAGATTTTGTAGAATTTTGAAGTAATTTCACTTTGTGAAAGTGTTGTTTCAGGTGTTTCAGTCTGATGTTTTTGTGTGTTTTTATTTTTGTTTTCTGAAGACACACTTTTGGAACATTTAACCCATTGGTTTTGAAGCAGTTACTGCCTATCATTGACTTTATGCAAAAAGTCGTAACATAGGTATTTGAAATGCTTCTATAAACTCTTTCCTTTGTGCCTAATGAAGAAGTGGTGCAGTTTACTTTTGTTTGTAAAACCAAGAAACAGTGATTAACTGGCAATTATTGTATAAGTTGAAACCTTTTGAGTAGGATGTGCTTTCGGAAACTACCATAACTTCATCTGATAGTGATAAAAATGAATAATTATGATTTTTATTTGAGGAAAATGGCCTTTATTATATTGAAAGGCCTAAAAAGCTGACTTTTGTTATATGCTTTTCAAAATATGATGATCAGAGTTAAAATCTTGTGAAAATTGACTGTACTTGTGTGGCTGAAGACTGGTCTTCACTGTATCCTTGCATTCCTACATGAGCCATGAACTTGCACAGCAGATACATAAAATATCAAATGTGATCAGATGATAGAGCTAAAATTTCTTATGATGCACATAAACTCCTGAGAGGAATTTAAGAGTGTTCATACACTGAAGTAATTAGTCACTCTTGAAATCCAGAAAACATTTTAATTTCTTTTTGGTTACTGATAAATGACAGTTCTTATCTTTAGAGAAAGATGGTTTCAGGAGGTTTGTAAGTGTTTTGGGGAGATTCCTTTGCTTACGAGAGTATACCAATGAATAATAGATACTTCTGTTTCTTCCTGGTTTAGGACAAGCAATTTTTGTTCTTTAGCCTCTTTTCTTGACACAAGTTCATATTATAAACTGCAGTGAGCATGCCTAGCAGTTTTGACAAGGAAATTCAATAGTGAATGAGTGTGAGGATGAAACACAAAACTCTGAGAAATAAACACTTTAATGCAGAGTTAGGGTGGACAGGGGACTTATAAGTGCAGTGCCTACCTTGCAATCTGAGTGTGAGTGGTAGCATCTGTCCCTGTGTAGTTGGGATTTATCTGCTAAGAACGTGGCTGGAAAGTTAAAAGCAGCTTGAACGGGACCTATACACACACACAAATGCACATCTGATATCAAAAGAATAATGAAGACTAGAAGGGTCTTTTTGGTTTTGTAGTCTCCTATTTCCTGATTTTTTGAAACGTGAAGCCAATTGCTTCATCAAATAGTAGTATTTAAGTCTGTAATAGTCTAGCAATGCCCCAAGGTACAGTTTGGAACATAATGGAAATGAAACATTAAAAGGAGTTTTATATGGAGAAGTGATAGAAGATTATGATACTGTTATGCAGTCTTTTTCTTTTTTTTTTTAACAGAAAACTTTGGAAAAAATAGAGGGGAGGGGACTAGGACATGGTTTGTAGAGGCACAGCTTGAGAGGCTGCTGTAGAAGAGGTTGGGGGAAATAGACAGTCAGTGGTCATTGCATTCGGTTGTTTTTATATCCAGATTGTCAAATGGCAATATTAGAAAAACACATTACTTCCTTTGGAAAATGAAAACAAAACTTGCTTATGCAGACATTGTATCTTGAGAATTCAGAATGTACTTTTGTCTCATCTGCTTTGTTAGTGCCTGGAAGTAGAAATAAGTTGTAACTTACATTATTATTATAATTGATATTACTAATATTAACAACAACAACAAATACGGTAGTTTAGAAAGCTTAATGGATTGTTCTTTACATCTTCTCTTAATGGACCTGTGTTCCATTCCTTTGTTCTTCAATCTCTGCTGTGTTGCTAAAAAATCTGCAGGTTAAAAGTATGGCTAGTTGGCAGTGGAATGTGTCCTCAGCAAAATAACCTCCTCTCCCTCAAAAAAAAAAAAAAAAAAAAAAAAAAAAAAAAAAGGGATTAGAGCCGGNAAAAAAAAAAAAAGAGCTACTGGAATCTTGTCTCTGTATAGGAACTCACAGGTACATAATGCATGGAGAAGATTAGCAATGTGCTCATTTTTCTCTTTTAAAATTCTTGCTTCAGCAGTACCTTGAGATGGTGGTGGGGAAAACCTTTGTATAAAGGGAAATAAATGTTCTAAATGGGACATGATCGTGCTTCATGATACTTCTGCAGAAGGCTCATTTGTTGTCTTTTGCAACGATCAAACAAGTTGATTGAAACTTTAAGTTGATTATAAAAATACTGCGTCTGTTTTGTGAAGTGTCATGGTTATGGGGTATTAGCCGAAGACGTGACAGTTTAAACCAAATCTGCACAAAAGTGTGCGTGGAACATGGCTCAGATTATTACCTGTGAGAATGCTCTCCTTTCTAGAGATTATGGCATGCTTGGATTCATTTTTTGCAAAAGGTACAGAGCTTTCCAATCCAGTTGGAAATGCAGCATACTCGCCCTAGGAAAGCTTGTTTAAGCTAAAAGGGGAAAGTAAGTAGCCAAGTACCTACCCCTGCTGAGAGTTAAAGATTCTGTGCTGGAGGTACAGGCCAAAAGCATGCCAGCTATCAAGGGAAGTGTGAAAAGAAGCTGGCCTGACTGAACATCAGGCAAAGATAGTTACTAGAAAGCTGATGTAGTATCCAAATGAGGAAAATTATAAAATCTGACAAGTAGAATATAAAAGCACAAGATAAAAAAAGAAATTGAGGATTACTTTCAAATCAGCATTTGTTAAGAGAGAAAAAGGCAAGAAAACAAGTTACTAGAACCAGAGAATGTTCATCCAATAACTGAAGTGAGAGATTAAGTAATTTTCCTAAGTGGTCTGTAATGGCTCTGTTAGGTGGACACCTTCAGGTCGTTGGATGCAAATGCAGTGTGAAGCCAGTATTATTACAAAGGACATTCACTGGTGATGTTACCTGTGTGAGAAGAAACTGTGTTACCTATAGAATTGATGAACACGTGGTGTCTGTTATAATAGACTTTGAAAGGTCAACAGGACTTAGAAAATAAGTTGTGCTTCAGACCTTTTGGAACTCACTTAAGGAGTTAACAAAAGTACATGTAAGGAAATTCCAATTCACTATGGTAGGTAGGATTTCCAGAGTTGCTTGGTAGCCTTCTGCATTAGTGGTAAGTCTTTATATGGATAATTAGTTAATAATTCGGTGTTTATCTTTAAAGACAAGAGATGAAGTAGCCAGGATGCTTTTCAGAGGTGAAAGTAGCTGTTACAAAAATGTTCACAGCTGAAGAATTATAGCCACAGTTGTATAATTGCAGTTAAGTTCAGAGTGTATGCAGAGGTGGGAGTTAGCTGGAGTGAGGAATGTGGAAACTGTAACTTCTTGCAGGAAGGAACACTGGTTTGGAAGTACAATAGATAGTTCTGTGGGAACAGCAATGTAGGCTCAGAAAGATTAATTCTTTAAATTGTTAGGATAACAACAGAGAATAAATCACAATTGGCCATTGTTGAGGTCCATGGTGCATTTCATTGGATTGCTGTATTGGTGTAGGCTTGGGAGTATCCTGGGAAGAACAGTGCTTACTTCTGCATATATCTAGGTGATGCAGATGTTTGTCTAAGTGTAGGTTATTTGACTTTTTAATTCCTTTTTAAATATTCTTCTTTTTTCCTTTATTTTTGCAAAGGTCTTCTGAATGAAGGTCTTCTAGCTTCAGTAAATATCTCAATTCTTTGCTGTTCAAAGAAGCTTTGTGATGTGTGTCCTGCAATCAGATGTAGTACTGGAAAGGGCTGTGCTTAGCATAAAATCTATCACTGTGCTTAACACCTAAGGATTTGCCTGTTTCAAAGCCCCTGGAGAGTGAAGACAGGAGCAAGGATTATTAAACTGTACAGTAAACTTGGCAAAGTCAACTGGAGACTTGAATATCCTTGATTCCCCTTGAGTTCAGAGCCCCATGATTGCTGGGATTTATGCAAGGGACAAAAGTTGGCCAGGTGGAGACACCCCTGGGGAACTAAAATTTGAATTTAGAGGAGTTACTCAGAGCAGTAGTGGAGTAGCATAAGCAGACAGTATCCTCCTGAAGTTTGGTGTGCTGCAGTAGAGCACAGGTTCCAGTGGCTAATGAAAACACTTGAGGATGTGAATTTACAATAGTTTGAACAAATTGCCATTGCAATTGTAGTGTAACCACCTGATTGATAGCAGTGATCCCTTTCTTCACCTTGTGTTGGTGCTGGAGTTTTTTTTTTTCCCTCACAGAGTATTTAGGGAGCTGTACCTCAGACTAACCTTTCATAAAATAAACAATAAAAACAAGTCAAATGGTTTAACTTCCTTAAAAGGATGTTTGTGGGACAAACAGATGCCAGCACGAGAGAGGAGTGCATGAAGGGGTGGAAAGAGGAGAGAAAAGATGATTCTGTGACTTCTGTGGCACCAAGCTCTTCTCTTCAAGACATGCTACTGTTCCTTGAGCATATATTTTCACAGACTTGGGCTGCAGGGGCCTGTTCTCAGTTATTCTTCAAGATGTGTCTCTAGGTTTTAGAAAAGAGGTTTTAGTAATTCTTCTAACAATAATTGTAAATTTGAATACTTAAAGATTCAACTTCAGTATTTATAGTAAAAGATAGAAAGATAGTCCTTAATTTCTTTTTGCAGGATAGTTTTTTCTTTTTTTTTTTTCTTTTTCTTTTATTTATTTTTTTATTTTTTTTGTTTAGTTTATAGTTCATAGTGTTCTGGTTTTTAATTCTACTGTTATGAAAATTTTGAAAACCAGTGTAATATTTGAAGGTCTGATATTTGTATTTTTATTTCTTTACAGGATCTCGAGTTTCATGGAGTAATGAGATTCTACTTTCAAGACAAAGCAGCTGGAAATTTTGCAACAAAGTGTATCCGTGTCTCTAGTACTGCCACAACTCAAGATGTGATAGAAACTCTTGCAGAGAAGTTTCGACCAGACATGCGAATGTTGTCATCCCCTAAATACTCACTTTATGAAGTGCATGTTAGTGGAGGTTTGTATTTATCCATTAAGTCCTTCCTGCATCCACACCACCATCATATCTACTCCCAGCCAAAGTATCTTTAGGTTTGCCCCCAGTTTCTGAACCACGTGAGACTTGGGTTTTTTATTCCTAAATATGTTGCTACTAATTGTGTTTTGGAGAGTGGCTTTCAAAACTTAATTATGCATATCAGGCCTGCAGTTTATGTAAGATTTGATTATGATCTATTAAATGCTGTAATTGGCATCTTGTTAGTTTGTTGACATTTGTGAGAGAGTTGCTATTTTTAAGATTAGTAGGTAAAGACTAAATTTATAATGGGAGATTAGGATTGTTAAGTTAGAGCAGTTAAGAGTATATCTTCCTTTCTTTGAAATTGTGGGCCTTTGATGGTAGCCTTATCACTTGTTCTTTTACTGCTCAACTGGGGGAAGTTCAGCTTAATACTGTTTGAAACTACTGTGTTTCTTAAACAGATCCTCTAATGTTACCTGTGAAGAACTTAGATACCTAAATAGCCTTTGGTACTGCTAAAATTTGTGTTTCAGATTAGAAGATGATAGTGTGTGTGGTGGTGGTGGAGACGGATATAGCAGAAACTATCTTTTGATTGTGCTTTTTATTTTTGTACTTCAGAATTTTACACAAGTGTTTGACTGACCTTAAATTTTGCATTTGAAAGACTGAAAATAATTTAGATTTCTTTAAAAATCTGTTAGCACTGTACCTATAGTCAAAATGAAATTGTTTTCTTTGCTGAGCAAGTTCCTGATTTTTAAAAGATACTTGAGGCATACAAGGTCAGTAGAATGTTTCTTACTAAATAAAAATAACCATAAAGCCGTGATTGTTTTCCTGGGCATATGTACTGTCTCTTTCTTTTCAAAGGGAAAATCAGATGGCAAGACTTGCTTAAGTTTTTTAACCACTCTGTCAGATGTTTTTCCACATACTTAAAATAGATATAATAGACTAAATGAAATTTTGTCTCAGATCTGCATAATGTTGTGGGGGTTTTTGATTTGTTTTATTGTTTAAATTTTGTAATCTTGTTTATTTCTGTGCAGTCTTTTTAGAATAGTATTTCTCGGGCTGCAACCAGACTGTGGTCTACTTTAAAGTAAATTTAAAATAAGAAAAATGAGTGTTTGGAAGTCCCAGGATCTAAACATTTCAACTCTTGATCTAACTTCTCCTCCAGAGTGGTGATGTTGTGTTCCAAGGCTTAGTTCTGACAAAGGAGTTATGCAAGACTACCTTATGGGGACCTTTAGCTTACGTAGATAGATGGAATACACTTGGGATTGTTGCTGGAAAGGGGACATGTAATTAATTCCACATTCCCAAGCTTTCCTTCTGTCCCTATACTTAATAGGAAAACATCACCTGCTGTGTTCTGTTAAGCAAGCCTTTTGTTTTTTTAAAAAGCTTTATTTCTAAATATCTTTGCTCTTGATAAGTAACTGTTTCTGCTTTTCAATTTTTTGAAGAAGAAAGAAGATTAGATGTGGATGAGAAGCCTCTTGTTGTACAGTTAAACTGGAACAAAGATGATCGTGAGGGAAGGTTTGTCCTCAAGAATGAAAACGATACACTTCCTCCAAAGGTGAGTCTTTACAGAGCATGCTGGTGGTAACAGCACGTTTGAATTCTGTGGGGTTTGCTTATATAGGAAAACATAACTTTTACTTTTTTAATTCTTGGAAACCACTGCTGGTCATGACCGTCAATATCTGGAGCAAGTATTTTTCAGTACTTAAAGTGCATCTTCGCAACACAGCATTTTTGTTATCTTTCTATGGCTGGTGATGCTGTGATCCATGTAGCTGTCTAGTACTGGAGCATGTAATGCCTAGAGAGCTTCAAGCTTGCGTTATTCTATTATGATGACTTGAAAATTTCCTCAAATAGTATATGGTGCCAAATACTAGGAGGTAATCCTGCTTCTTGCAAAGCTTTTAAAAGAGAATGCTAGGGGGAGTTAAAGAGCTAAAAATTATCTCCTTAGGTAACATTTTTTTTCTTGAAAAAAATGATGGAAGACTCTTTCCTTTTGTGCATTGTTTTTTATTTTGTTTTAGTTTGCTTTTTGATTATTTTTTTCTTATACAAATGCAAAATGAATGAGCTGCCAACATCAACTGTACAAAACTTTGCTTTAATATTAGCAATTTAAACATTAAATTAGATTAGACTTTGGCTCCTGAAGTCATGTAATGATATATATTATATGCAGCTTGATTGCCTATAGCTATGGAAAACATGCTGTTCATGTGGGCTATCTTAAGGCGAGTTTATGATCTTGTGCTGAGTACTAAATTTCCTTTGCTTTTGGAATTAGAGATTGTTAATTTTAGAAGTGCTTTGGCTAGAGGTATTGTGTGAGCTTCTACTGGGCTTTTGACTACAGGATACATCCATGTTACAGGGCAGAAGGGAAAGTTAATGATGTCTGCTATTCCTATTAATTGAATTAAGTGATTTGCAACCTTCTTCTGTTCTTCACTTCCTGATAGAAGTGAGAAAATCTGCATCTTCTTTCTCTCATGCTCTGTAATCTTCTCTACAGAAGGCAAATGAGCCTAGGATTACAGGTATCTTGTGTATGCAAGGAGCAGGAACTCTGAAGAAGGGAACACTGGAATGACAATTTGGAAAAATAGACCATTGGGGAGAAGTCCTCTGTAATGTTTTTCCTTCTGCAATTTATTCTTATCTGGTGTTCCAGCACAGTTGCCTTGAAAGTAGTTTAAGCACAGCATTGTTACGGAGTATTTTTGCTCAGAAGCAAAAAATTGTTTTGTGGCCTTCAGTTAATCTTTTGAGGCCAAGTAGATAGCCAGCATTACTCAAGTAAAATTCTGTAGTTTCTTCACTTTGTTGAGTAGAATCAGTTCATACCTGCTTTGGAATGTGACACTATATTTGCCTTCTCTGTCTTTTCCTCGAGAGCATTACTCCCAGCGCTGTGTAATGGAGTGTTGTTGCCTGGAGTGTTGGTTTTGGGTCAGTGATACTGTGTTGTAAACAGATTCATCTGCAAAGTTAAAACTAATACTTTTTTTTTGATTGAAATTGATGGAAGCTATTTTAAACTCGTTTATTTCAGAAAACTCAGAGTAACGGACCTGAAAAACAAGAAAAAGAGGGAGTAATTCAGAATTTCAAGCGAACTCTCTCAAAAAAAGAAAAAAAAGAAAAAAAGAGGCGTGAAAAAGAGGCATTGCGACAAGCGTCAGATAAAGATGACAGACTTCTTCATGGGGATGATATGTAAGTGGTTTAAACTTATTTTTTAAAACTTAAATGATAGTTGTTTTTAAGTGCATTTGCAAAAGCAAAGTCATGACTTGCAAGCACATCCTAACTCAGCTTTTCCATGCTTTGCAGTATTGGAAATCATAATAAAGTTAGGGGTATAATGTAAAATTTCTTTAATGCCTTTCCCCCTGCCCCCATGTTTAAGAGGTAGAAGACGTGTTGTTTTCTTTGAAAACTAGCAGTCCTTAAATTGTTTTTTTTATACCAGGTGAGCGTGGGTATATGAACAACATTAACCTTAGCAAAAGTGAAATTCCTGTAGTAACCATCTTACAATAGCTTAAATGAGCTCCTGTGTCTATGAATATTACTGCTTTTTTAGCCTACATGAAGTAATAAGGATATATGTATTTTAAGCTCTTAGTGACATTCTTTTTATTTAAACTAACTTGGCAGTGAGAATTTCCGCCTTGCAGCCGAGGTTTACAAAGATATGCCTGAGACCAGCTTCACTCGCACAATATCTAATCCTGAGGTGGTTATGAAACGGCGGCGACAGCAGAAACTAGAGAAGAGAATGCAGGAATTTCGCAGTTCTGATGGCAGACCAGACTCAGGTACTTGAAATTCTTCTGGTTAAGTTATAAACAGTGAATTTTTTACTGGGAGAACATTCTTAAGGCCAGCAACTCCTGTAAATTTGACTTAAGTTTTGCTTTCTCCAACATTTTTTTGCACATGGCTAGTTTATTTGTGGTGTAACTGAATGAAGGATTTGTAAAGGTAGGATTCCACTGGAGGATGTTCTGTGATGAGTATGAGTCAAAGCTTTCAGTAGTGGGCTAATGCCTGCCAGGGGTTTAAGCACAGAAGCATGAATGGGACAGGACTGCTGTGGAATGTGTCTCGAGCTGTTTTATTTTCTTTCAAGCATTGGTCTCATTACACGGCTGGGACAAAGGGAAGATGTCAGCAGCTCATGTCCTGGGCAGCAGCTGCAGAACATGATGTTACAACGCATTTTGAATGTTTCTTGACCAATCACAAAAAGCAAAAGCATATTGACAGTAGTTCTATCCAACCACTCTAAGTACATGTACCTTTGGTTAAAATAATGCATGCTTATTTCGAATACAATACCTATTTGTAAGCCTTAAAATACAATGCACAGAGCTCCATTATTAGTCTTAGACCTTCTTAATATCTTGCTAGATATACTTTTCTGTAGCTTAGAGATTTATTCTAGCCAAGCGTTAATACACAGACCATTGTTCTATTTGTCCTTGCTTTCTACATCTCATATAACTTTTCTGCTGACAAATGCTGACAAATCTTATGACTACTGCTTAGCTCTAATTGCAGTTCTGCTGTCTCTGAGGCCTGCATTTTTGCAGCTTTCCCAAAACCCTCTGATTTTAAGGATTCCCACAATGGGCAGACTAATGAGAGAGAGAGAGTGCTTGCTAACAATCCTAAACTGGGAAAGAAGGGAGGATGGACTTAGACTGACAAACTGAGGAGGCTGGCTGAAATAACTGAGATTCATTGTACTAAGAACAAGCTGAATGACCTGAAAGAGAAAACTCAATCAGTAGCATAAATAAAGGATGTAAAGGACAGATTGTTCTGTATAAAGGATTCTGGTGGATCTTGTGAATAATAGTGATTAAGTATTTCTCATTCATGGGGTGGGGATATAACAACAGTGATTATATAAACACCATTAGAGAAGAAGAACAAGTGAAGCAATGTTAGAACTGATAAAATCTCAAATGATGTATTCTCTTCATGGAAGAATAGTGAAGAAGGAGTTAGAGGTGTAGAAAACATTGTCTTGAGGGAAATCTTAAATGGGCTTGTTAAAGAAAGGGGAGGTCAGCACAGACTTCTGTCAAGATGTTCTTCAACCAGTCATTGCCACTATTTCATTTTAACTTCATGTAATAAAAAGCATGGGAAACACTGGGAAAACTACTTCATTAGATAAACTACGGAAATATCCCTGGAGATTTTTACCAATGGCAGAGATAAATCTATTTTGGGGATGTTACGTAATTGTTCTTGTATTAGTAGAGTAATGAAAAGATTTCTGAAGGGATTTGTTCTTGTATTCTGTTAGAAATACAATAAATTACTTCATATCTGTCTTTTTATTCTCTGATTGCATTGTTGATTCCATTTGGTTTCCAAGGTGGAACGCTGAGAATTTATGCAGACAGTTTAAAACCAAATATACCATACAAGACAATCCTGCTGTCCACTACAGATACTGCAGACTTTGCAGTTATTGAAGCACTGGAAAAATATGGCCTGGAAAAAGAAAATCCCAAGGATTATTGTATCGCTCGTGTAAGTTACTAAAACACAATCTTCTCACATTTCATATTTGCTTGGGTTTCTTTTCTTGAAGTATCTTCCAAGCTAAATAGAATGACATGGTTAGTTCCATGACTTAATTCTCCCCCTCCTCCCCCCAAAATCTAACAGCCTCAGGAATTGTGAGGTTTTTTGTTTTTAAAAGGTTAATTTTCCAATTGTATTAAGTTACTGCTTGCTATATAGAAAAACATTAATACTGAAAATGGCATATTTCTTCATTGGGCACTGTGGCTTTATACCACTAAATGTGCTGATGATTCACAGATGTATAAACTAATAGTTCATCCTGTGGGATACCTACATTTGTGCACAAAACTATTTGCAGTGTCTTCTTTGAAGGTTTAAGCAGTTGACATTTACTTAACTATTAAGATGAATTTTAAGTTACAGAACAAGGCCATTATAAGGCTTTATAAGTACCTGTAATAAAGATCACTCCTGAAGTTTCAGTTGAAAGATAAACATTTTTATAACGTTTTCATAACATTTTTGATGACATTTATTGTAAATGGCATTTTCTTATTGGTTGTTTGCTTTTGTACGTTGGTTTGCAGTTTATCAGGCTGTACCTTTATGCCTGGTTCTCAAGTGCTTTTCTGTGTAAGCAGGTAGACACCAGTTTGTTCCAACGTGTGTGTTTTGTTTGTTTCAGTTTGCTTGGTTTGAGTTTCCCTGAGTAATGTGGAGTTCACTGCACATCTCTGAAGATGTCAAATTAATTAGACAGTCTTCCAAGCTACCTGTGCATATTCACTCAGGGCATTAGACTTCAGGCATGCAGCAAACCAGTTAACTCTTGAAAGCAGAATCTTGATTAGACTTTTTCTTTTTAGCATGCACTTATTTTTTACTTGAGGGTAAGACATAAATAACTTTTTGTAATGTCAGGCAAAAATATGCATTTTATGGTGAGTAAGTTTATTGGTTTTTTTTAAGGAGTAGTTGTTATAGACATAAGACATTAAGTATTCTAGCAAGATGCATTAGAGGGATTTTTTGGTTTTTTTTGTGATTTTTTTTTTTTGTGGTATTGTGGCTGTTGTTTTGTTAGTTGTGGTTTTTTTTGTTGTTGTTTTAGTAGGGGCATGTGCAGAGCCTGTGTTCCCAGCCTGTAAGGAAAATTCTAGATTAATTAATTACAATAAGCAGATGTATCAAATATACAGTATATATGACCATTTTTACTTAAAAAACATTAAAATGACAGAAGAGCTTATTGAAGGCCTGTTACAGCATGGGGTTTTCTCGCGTGAGTCTTTTACTAAGGACAGGTCTGATGACTTGATCTCTATATAATACTTGTCACAGGGGGCTTAATACTCAAATACTTACCTACTTTTTTCCAACAAATGCTTTGAAAGTTAAGTCTGAAGTTGCTACAGTCTTCATTTAAATTTCTTAGCTTGTATTTTCTACATGTTTCACTGCATTTAAATTAATAAATATAGAATGGAATGACTCTATGATAATTTTTATATGTTTATGAATACACTCATGATGAAGCAGAGTATATTTTTTTCCTAATTCTCAGTTTTTTGTTTGTTTCCATTTATAGACTGATTCCAAAATTTGTGATATTGGGCTGGTTTGACCCATATCTGTTTCCTGTGGTGTTGCAGAAATCAGGGAAATGTCTGTGCTTGATCTCAGCAGTCTGTAGATGAAAATTCACAAAAGCGTATTTAAGTGCATCTGTTTTGAAAAACTCAAGCAAATCTCTACCCATAAGCCAAAACCCAGTCATTATACAGACTTATTCCCATGCTTTTCTATTATTCTCAAATGTAGGAATTTCAGTTTTGTGTGTGGCACTGAGGCAGCGTTTGCTGAAGTTAGCCTAAACCAGAGATGCTTTCTAAAATGGCATCATAATGATTAGAAGCCTCCTGGCCTGCAGGAGCTCAGATACATGGTGTTCTGTATCTTTCTACAGGTTAGGTCATGGACCTTTTTAAAGTGAGGGATGTCTGAGCTGTCAGCTCACACTTCCTGAGAGAGGAGGGGAATGGCAACTGACTGGGAGGATGAGAGGAGCAATGCTTTTTGTGACCCCTGTTCTCTAGCTTGTCTAGTTTACCCTCGCTGCCCTTAAACCCAACACCGAGTATGGATGCTTATCCGAGTTCCATGGTAGAAGTAGTGTCAGCTTCAAGTAGCACCTATACATTTGTAACACAGCTGTTCCTCTGTCTTCACTGCATTTGATTTTTCTTTAGTTTCCTCCCAGTCCAGTCTTGGTCAGGTCCTGGTATTGTCTGTATTTCATGCTTTGTAACTAGCCACCTGCTGTCTCAAGGGCTTTGGAATTTTAAGATTGTTGCTTGTTGAACAGAGCTTGAAACAGAGTGTTGCCTTAATTATCCCGTATGTGGAATTGATTTTAAAATCTGAGATGTGAAATAGAGCAGTTTGGCAAGATAAGATTTGGGTGTAGATGTGTTTCTGTTTCCCTCTGGTTTATACATTTTAATGTTTTCCTTCTTTTATAATATCTTGTCTATTTGAAAATCTAATTAAAGATAATTTAATTAGTTCTATGTTTAGCAAAGTTTTGCATAGAAAGTGGTTTAGGGATTACATACTTTTGATCTTAAATATAGTTGTTTCCCTCTTGGAAGGAGATGAATGGATGTTTGAGGTGGATCTGTGAGAACCTGGTTAACACAGAAATGGGTGTGGAAAGGAGGGAACAAATGAGAATGGAAAGTCTCTAGAGGGCTGCTGCTTAGCATGGTGCTGTAGCCAATGGCTGCATCATTTCAGAAGGTCTTACCTTGGTCATGATTCAGTTCAGAGACGGGAATAATTTGGAGTAGTTTGTTTAAATAGAACTGTCTAGGAATTTAAATAGCATTGTTAGGATTACAAATGTGGGAGTACAATATATTTTATTTTATTTTTTGATTCAGCTTCAGAAAGATCTGTCTTTAATAACTGTAATACTGCCTGTCATTGTTACTTGTTCTTGATCACTGTGGGGAGCAGTAATGTATGAAATTACAGACTGTGTGTCCTCTAAGATCAGATTTCATGAATCAAGGTTTCCCCCTTCCTCTGCCTTGTAAGGATATAGCTGTAACAGGTAGGAACAGTCTGTAGTTCTGTTCCAAAAGTATGCTTGGTTTTGTTCCTTCCTTAGAGCTAGGCAGCATGAAGCATTTGTTTGAAATGCTCCAGTTGTGTCCTTAGTCCCTTGTGTAGACCAGGTAAATTTTGGGTAAGACAAGGATGCAGCAGGTGTGACGTCTTTGCCAGCTTGTTGTGTCTTTTCTGAAGATATATGCATGTTATGTTCGCAGAATGACATTAGCAAAATGAAAGGCTGGTGCCAGTGTGTGAAATAATAATAGAAAATTCAGTTTTGTTTTTTAACTATCATCTCCACAGATTTTTTTTTCTCCAGCTGATGAGAAATTGGAATTTTTTTTTTTTTACTGAAAAAAGATCTTGCCNTTTCAAGGGCTATAATCAAACCCACAGATGTTTTGGGCATCATTCCAGGATCTCAGAGCCCCTTGACCAGGGTCTCAGCCACTCTGGACTCCCAAAGGGATGTCTTAGACTCCGACAGCCTAGTTTAAGTGTAACTTGCTTTTCTTTGCTTTTTAGACTTATTTGGTGTTCTGGGAAGTGTGATTTAACTGTAGCAAGAGGTAAGAGAGGAATGTTAGAAAATCTCGGAAAACAAAATACATTCCAAGTTACTGAATTCTTTGGCCTTATCTCTTGTTATAAACAGCACATGCAAAAAAAAATTATCAGAGAATATAGCCCTGAATGTTCTTTCAGTTGTCTACTAACAACTCTGAAAACTGATAATTCTTTTTAAGGTCATGCTGCCTCCTGGTGCTCAGCACTCTGATGATAAAGGTGCTAAAGAAACTATTCTTGATGATGATGAGTGTCCGCTGCAGATATTCAGGGAGTGGCCTAGTGATAAAGGTATGTCCAAAAACCTTTAAGATATTTTTGTGCCTTGGGTTGTAAGCCATGTTGTGGAGTCCCTGTAAAGGAGGAAATTCTAACATACATTTTAGTGTGTTTTGGTTTTGGGCACTTAAAATACTAGGGAGTATTAGAGTTATTTACTGTTTCATTATGCTAATGAAACTACTGTTTGTAGTATTACATTATTAGGTAGTAGAAAGATTTTACATTTTATCCTAAAGTTTCTAAATTATTCACTATGCTGAAGTATGCTTTTAATCTATGTGTAGTTATTTTGAAGTTAAAACTATTCTAAAGAAGTGACAAGGAATTTTGTAAACTGAAAGTAATCCTATGGAACACTTGCAGATTAATAGGTATTGGTTGTGTGCTCATTCACTGGTAGTGTGACTCAAAGGATGTATAATACTGTGTTTTAGGAATACTGGTCTTTCAGTTGAAAAGGCGGCCTCCTGATTATGTCCCAAAGAAAACCAGGAAGATAACTGATGGAAAGCCATTAAAGGGGAAGGAAAGAGTTGATGGGTCTGGCTATGGCTCTTGCCTTCCTCCTGAGAAACTACCATATCTGGTAGAATTAAGTCCAGGTAAGAGTTCTGGTTATCTAATAAGCTAAATTGCATTGTAATATAGTCATTTGATTTTTCAAAAATAAGACATTCTTTTGTAAGCACAAGGAACTCTCCGTGGCAGGAAGTCTGTGCAACATGAGTTGTTCTTTTGATGTCAGATTCCAAATTGGAGGTAACAATTCTAAAGATAGAGATGCATATTGCTGTAATATCAAAATATTAGCAACAAATATTTGGAGTGAAAAAAAGGGGAGAAGTTATTTACTAAGATTAAATCTGATTTGCTTTGCATTCACAAGTACACTGTAGCATACCTGGTATTTGACAGTGCCGTACATGGAAAATCATGTTTTTTAACAGGACAAGAACATGAATTTTTAAATCAAACTTAGATGTTAAACATTTTTCAGCCTATATGGAACTTTCAAATCACTGGCAAGGCTGAATTTTATTTTGGCACAATTAGAACTTGCTGGGCTTCGTGGTAATGTACAGGTAATTTTATCTAGGAACGACAGCCAGGGGGGATTGATTGTGTGTAGCACAACTACTGATAAAACATACACGAATTATGCTCTTAATTTCTGTCATCCTCATGTTTATAGATTTGGATATGGACTTTCGTTTTTGGTGATGGAATTATATACAGCTGTTTTTCCTATTAAGTGTAACTCGAGTACACTCAGGTATTCAAGTAAATGTTACAGTTGGAAGTCTGGTTGTGTACCTTTTGGGAAGCAAGGTTGGAAATTGGTGCTGAAACCTTTGCTGGATCAGAACTGTAAAAAAAAAAATTATCAGTACACAGAATATATGAAATGTATTGTCATGCTCTACAGGTTGAGCTTTGGTTTGCAAATTAATATTTTGGGTTCTTTTAATAGTACTGTTGATTCCTTTTCTTGTTCCCTTACTCTTTGTGGGATTTTGTGCTTTATCATTAAGGTGTTGTTCTCGGGCAGTGGCACAAGATGCCAATTAATGGAGAGAGCAAACCCAGTCCAAAGTGCCGTAGGTGTCAGTGCTATGAGTTGAGTTTCACACATTGCCTGTGGGACTGACCTGTTGTTCATGTTTTTCTTCTAACAGCTTGTTGTCACTTCTCTAAATAATAAGGATTGTTTCATTCAGTAGCTTTGTAGTACTGATATCTTTATATTCTACACAGTTTCTAAAATTGCAAGAGTTTAATGAACTTAATCCTTATAAATTGAATAGGTGTTGTCTGGCTACGGTTTCACCCTTTCCTGTCTTTTCTTTTCTTGCCCTCCTCCGCATGTTCTGCATGGTATCTGTCCTGCTGGTGCTGCCTTCACCTGGGTCCTCTGCATGTGTTTCTAACCCCAGGGAGAAGGAATCACTTTGCCTACTACAACTATCACGCTTATGAAGGTAACGCTGTATTTGATACTGTTCTTTCATTAGTCACTAAAAACTTCTCTGACTGTAAATCTTGTGTTTCTTTATGACAAATGAAGGGCTGTCTTATTTATCTTAAGGGTTTTTTTCCAAGGGACTGCTGCTGTGAAGTAGTTACCTGTTTTGTCAGCTGCCATTTAATGATTTGATCTATGAACAAACATCAAGTAGATCATGAATGTGCTGTTAACCAAAGAGTTCAACCTTCCAGCTACAATTAACAGCTGAATTTCAGAGGGTGGTTTGCAAGCAGTGTTGTAGTAGAACTAAAAGTTCTTTGATCCATGTACTGTCAGAATTCTTAGTTAAAACAATTGTTAGGTAAATGGCCTGGAACTTAATTGTCCTTTTCAGTATTTGACTGTGTTGATGCAGTGGATGAAATCTGTGATGATTTTTATGTGAAATAGTGTTTGGACCCCTGGGAAAATGACCTCACTTTCTACTCTGTGGTGTTCCATAGCATTCTTTGGTATTTCTGTTGCCTGGTTTGTCTAATATTAATGGTCTATGTCAAAGATTTAGCACTTTAGACAGTAGAGACTTGTTCAGGTTTTTTATGTAGTGTTTGAAGTTGATAGACTAATGTACAAATTGTTATAGATCTTTCATTCTCCTTAGAGTTTAGAGTAATGTGCAGGTATGATCTAGTTTGACCAAATAGACAAGAGTACAAAGCCATTTTCTTTTCATTGGGAAATGTCTACCAAAATATTTCTTTATTTTCTTTTTTTCCCTGTTTCCTCACTTTATTTTCTAGACTGCTATAGAAAAACTACATATGGTAGTCAGTGTTGCTCACTCTTTCCTTTATGGTTGTGGAGTGCAATACTGGTGTTTAAAGAACTGTATTTAAACTTTTTAAACTTGTGTCCAGTGTTCAATTATATGAATTGAATTCAGACTTCCATTTTGTTAACATTGTTATTTCAGAGGGCAGAAAGGTTTCATAGAGTGTGCTGTACTATAAAATCCTGGATGGGCTCTGCAGGAGCACTTGACCATTAGCTAGGAAGAATGGAAATTTGGTTGCATGACACTGGGGAAAAAAAAAAAAGAGTTTTTAAAATCTATCACATTGTGTGAAAAAGAGGTCTTTATACTCTAAAGTCAGACTGTGTCTTTGGAATAAAAGTACTTTAGGATACTTGCATTTATTATAGAAATAACTGCAGTGAAAATGTCCTCCTGTCAAAACAGAGGCTGTTTATATTTTTGCAGAAGAACCTAGCAGACTCATTTTCATGCCCTGTGCAATTGCAGAAATTCAGTAAGTTTGTTAGTGAAGTATGTCCAGTTTTTCCACTTCTCCACAGTTGCTGATGTTGCTGTCTGTATGCCTGTTTCATTGACTGAAGATTCGATTCTGTATGGTAGAGGATGCACTTGTGGCTGTACATGTGGCAGTCAGCAATTGTCTCTGTATCCAAGTCATGTGAATGAACTAGTAAACTGAGATGAATCTGATAGTAGTAGAAATAGACTGGATAGACTGAAGTGACATTCAGCAGCACTTTGAATAGTTGATTCCATCTGTATTATCTGTGAATATTGTTTTTGATGAGTTCAGGGATGGTGATAACTTCAGTTGTACAACCATAATATTTAAAGGCTGAGAAAAATGGCAAACCCCCATTATTTCAGATGTGAGCCTCAGATCTTACAACCCTGAAATAAAAATTAGAAAGCATTAATAAAAAATAAAAAGGCAAACCCATGAGGCTTTTTTCTTTGCTTCATCACAAAAAAGAGCAAACTTGAGCAGATAGCAGCAGGAGATGTGGAGGACATGGAGGTATAACAACTTGGAAAGAAGAATTGCAGAAGATTGGAGAAGTGGGAAGCTTTGGCCAGGGTGTTTTCCTGTCCAACTTTATTTCTGAAAACAGAACTGCAGTATGGTATGTGTAATGCTTCTGCACATGAGTTTGAAGGAGCTTTGTTGTCTGTTAAAATAAAAAAAAAGTTGACTATTGGCTCCTTCTTCTGGAAGTGCACATCTTGTCTGAAATTTAATAGTAGAATTATCTCCTGAATTCATCGTGGTATTTCAGATCTGCCCAACCATGCCCTAAGCTTATTAGTGTTTAAACCCTTAGTAGTTAGGAACTTGTACAGGAAATATGCTTTACCAGTGTAGACTTAACTGATTTTTAACTCAATAGGTAAAGTCCATTGTGTGACCATTTTTGTTCAACTTGGGGCTTACTTGTTTTCAATGAACTGATCTTCATAATTTGATTTGCTCTCGTGCCAAATCGGTACTATTTCCCAGCATTGTTTCAAGCATTGGACTAGTGAAATCAATTGAAGTTATAATTTTCAAAGTGGTGTAGGATTCACCTTTTACTGGTGAAGTAAGACATGTAAAATATATATCCATGAGGGGTGGCCTGTCTTGTTTATTTTCTATTGTTTAAAATATGCATTTTTATGCTACAAACCACTGGCTTGATGTCCTTACAGTGACTATTCACTTCTGTTCACTACAGGCTTTTTTTATAACCTTACTATTTGAAGGTTGAATGGTGACCCTCAAGTGCGTTAACCAAGTAATGAAATCTGTTTGTATTGCATGCTTTGTTAAGATCAGCCTTTGTGGACTGTCATGGCCTGGGGAGTAGGGCCTTTGCCATAGGTATAGCAGAATATATATCCTGCTGCAGTGAGTTATAAGGGATACAGTCCAAATACCATTTAAGTGAGGTTCTAGCTGTTGAAAACTAGGAAATGCACTTTTCACTGTAGTATAACACAACTGTTCTTCCCTCCTATATCCCTCCCCTAGAACAAAAAGGCTTTTCATCATTGTTAGGATTTGTAGTAATTATCTTCAAGATCAAGATATCTTTTAATGTAGAAATTGCTTTTTATTACTGATGCTGTGGTTTTTAATACAAGGTATGTTCCTTGCTACAGTAGACACTGCAGAGAAACAAAGGTCTTCATTTGCATCAACAGAAACAATGTGATACTAATATACATTTCTTGAGTAATTGTTGCTTGAAAGCACACATACCTGGGTGCCAGTCTCAAATACAGAGATTTCATAAAAGGTTTATCCCTCTACCTGAAAGATGTTTAGAGGGATGTGTGGTCTTATGATTAGTGCTTCTTTTGTGATGGATGACATACTAATGTTATGATAGTGTTTCCTTTTTCAATAACTGCATATTACTGTAGTATCAGCACTTAACTTTAGTGTTTACAGTACCAGTCTGTGGACTAACTGTGCCTGGTGTCTTTATGTCCCAATAACACCCTAATAGCTGCAGGGGAAGCTTATTAATAACTACCATTTTATGGTTAAGTGGTTTGAATTCTGATTGTAATAAACAGATTCTGGGAGTTTACAACTAGATTTTTGGAACTTCTGTTTATACTGACTTTCACTTAAAAATTTGGAGATAACTAGTAGCCTTCTGCAGACTTTATCAATGTATGTGCCATGGCATTAATAGCATTCTCTAATGCTTTTTTGGGCATAACTTGAAATCATTGTTCATATCCACAGGTAGGACATTATTTGTCTTGCAGCCTCTCTTCTTTACAACTTTGCTTTGGAGAAGAGATTGGAGAGAAGTTAGAAATGACAGTGTTACTTTAGTTTCCACTCATATTTAAAGTTGCAGGATTTTCTGGGAAGTGGGGAGGATTTATAAATATGCTAAAAGCCATTTGTGTTAGCCTGTGAAGGCACCAGTTAAATTGTGTACACTTTGTATGTCCAGTGGATCTTGTGAAGTTTTGTTCTATTTGACAGTACGTATTTCTGAGGGGAGTAGGAAGTTGGACTTTGTTTTTTACCTCATTTTCTGTGAGATGAAAATATAGGTCAGTGGAACTATAAAAATAAGGCCAGAAGTGCTGAAGTCCTGTATATTAACACTAAAGCTGTCATAGGTAAACATTTTGTAGTATTGTCTTTTAATGTTGTTCTAATTCAGCATCTGATTAATTAGAAACAGTTTGGTATGTTGATCAGTTGAGAGCAGATATTGCTGATAACATGTACTTTAGTAAGATCAGTAGATGCTATTAATGTGGGGATCTGCAGGTATTTTATTTTCTTTATCTTCTAAACCCATACTGGTACACCCATATAAAATCTTAGAGATTTACAAAAACTGTTGTATTGCTTAAACTACTAAAGAAATAGAAAAGCTTCTTCACGTTATGCTCAGAGTAGTAGTTCTTGATTACTTTATTCTTTGCACTTGTTATAAAACAGCTGCTCCAAGTAGGGTTTCTCTACTTTTGGGGTTCTTACATTATGAGTAACAATCAAGTTCCCAACAAACCTGAAAGAATGTGACTCGGGTTTTTTTTTTTTGTGATCATTGCTATTCTGAACTAAGTTGCAGTAGATGTGGAAATACTGTGTGAATATTTGAGCTTTATTAACTTGCAAATTAATATTTGTGGCTTGCTGTGCAGATGGTTCTGATTCCAGAGATAAGCCAAAGCTCTATCGTCTACAATTAAGTGTCACTGAAGTTGGAACTGAAAAATTTGATGACAATTCCATTCAGGTATGGAAAAAAGCAGACTCACAGTACTGATTTGATCCCTGGTGTGTTATGTGTCATGTGTCATTGTGGAATCTTAATATAATATAATATGCTGTAAATACCCTTCAAAGCTTGAAGGATAAAATATTGCTGAAATTTTGTATTAATGGTCTTAACTAGCTGTTTTAATTTACTTCCACACTTGATTTAAGAAAAGGGTTTTATTATTTTAAGTCAAGTTTTTATTATTTAAGGAGTTTGTTATTTAAAATGGGGTTTTCTTTTTTGTAACTGGATCAAATAGTATGTATCAGTGTTATTGTAACTGCTTAATGCCTTTCAAGTCCTAGTCTTAATCCTATAGAGGCAGGATTTTTTTGAGAGTATAAAACAAACATATTTGTATGAAGTTCATGCCAGTGAGTCTCTTACGGTACGCTGGGTCCATGTCAGTGAAGTTAGTTGATTTATAATTATTTGCATTGTGAGATTTTTGTATAAAACAGCAAGTGGAAGAAAACAGTATATGACTAAAGCAGTGGAAAATTTTTCTTTACGGGATGTCTGCTCCACATGTTACTTAAATGTGTGTTTTATTATTCTTGTTGCATTGAGAAATGAAGTGAAACTCAATGATTTTAGTACCCCTCATCTCTATAAATTCATAATCAAACAAAGTTAAATAACTAATCTATAAATAGGGGAAGCTACATCTTAGTCTTTGTTTTTTTTATTTTTGCTGCAGTATAATTTGATTTATTCTATGTTAATTCATTTTATTCCCAGTTATTTGGTCCAGGAATTCAGCCTCATCACTGTGACCTCACTAATATGGATGGAGTTGTTACTGTAACTCCGAGAAGCATTGATGCTGAAACCTATGTGGAAGGTCAACGTATTTCAGAAACCACCATGCTGCAAAGTGGAATGAAGGTTCAGTTTGGGTCTTCTCATGTATTTAAGTTTGTGGATCCTACTCAGGACCATATTATTTCCAAAAGATCTACTGATGCAAGTCTTATGGTCAAAGGTCCAAGACACAAAACTGGGTGAGTAAAATGTGGAGCCTTGGGAAAAAAATACAGAATGAGAGCATTATAAATGCCGAGACACTAGTGTGTGAACTCATTTAAAGTGTTAAATATATAATTTTAATACTTGAGCTCCACCTTGTGATTTTGTGTAGGATTAGCAAGTGCCTTTTTCATTGTGAAGTACTCAAGTTTCCTCATACTCACTTCTGTTTGAAAAACACTATAATGCCTTATTTTCATGTATTTCACAGTTCATCCAAGCTCCAGGAAAAGTCGAGAAGTTGCTGAATGTTTTCAGAGTGTTTGGTTTTTGCTTTTTCTCAGATAATAACTTTTAAAATTCCACTAAAAGGATTTGGAAATTAAGTAGTCATGAAATGAGACTGTTAAGATTGGGAACTCATATGTCTCATAACAACCACTTTTTGTAGTCTGACTACTTACCCACTAGTTTCTCTGCTGCAAGGACTGACATTCCAGAAGTCTACCCTGTTGTTTCTCATTCATATTTTTGATAGGTGCATAATAAAAATACTGATCATACATATTGTGACTCATAGGGGTTTGGGTGTTTTGTTCAATGGCTATAGAAATATTCAGAAGAAACAATCTTAAAATCAGTTTGTGTAGCAGGGGGAAAAAAAAACCCCAACATCGTATTTTCCATCTTCTCTGGGTCCAAATGAGGTTACTGTTGTTAATATACACATTATTGTATAATGTTGTTTAGAAAAGTAACAAATTGGCTTGGAGATGAGTGAGAGAGATACCTAGGAAAAGAAGCTTATCTCCTGAGTTAATATAGATGTATGTTTTAACCATTTTTATTTTTTCTCCACTGTGTTTTCTTATGGAAGGGCACTGTGCTTTTTGTAGGCCCTGTTTGCAGGAAGACCTCCAGCCATGTGGCTGTCATGTAATATTCTTGCCTAAATCTTGAGTTCATTCTGCATTTAGCCTGCAAGTCAATAAATAAGTGCTCTTGCAGATTGACAGTCAACTGGAAAGCACTGTAGAGCTTTATCTGGACAGTAAAATCTATGGCAAAGGACTGTTGCAGCTTGAGCAATCAAATATTTTTTTAGATCTTTAGAATAAGGAGATAGTAATATGCATCACTATGATTTATGAATTATTTACGTGATGTTGTACATTTAATACTAAAGAGCTGAGTAAAAAATTGTATCTAGTCTACTGTAGTGAATGCAATGCCTTGAATGTGTTTTATGTCTATTATGTTTATGTGTATTTAATATTTTCTCACTTGACTAGGAAGAAATTAGCTAAGAATCTACTTTTGCAAATGAAATTATCTGTATAAATATTTTTAGACTTTATTAATATGAAGAATTGATACAGTATTAGAAAAAGTTAATATTAACTGGACTCATGGTATAACCCTTGAATTTTAATTTACTAATTTTAGTTACTCTGTTCCTTGTTTGTTAAATTTTTAACAATATCATTTCTAAAACATACTGGAAATGTTTTCTTGCTTATAGAGCTGTCCAGGAAACCACATTTGATCTCGAGGGAGATATTCACAGTGGAACAGCATTACCAGCAAGCAAGGTATTATGATTAAGTTAGCCATAAATAAGAGCATGTGTAAGTTAAATCAAAATTACAGTATCAGTAGTATTTGGGGAAGCGTGGCCAATTTATCAGTCTCCTCAGCTGTTTTTCCTTGTGAATGGGCTCAGATATTATATGCATTATTACTTTAGATTCGGATTGTTTTTTTTTTCCCAAAACCCTTTTGTTTAAATTTGTATTGGCATTGAGCATGTATCTCATGTCAAGAATAGTAACATTTTTTAGAAAGAGAAACTCTCCAAACCTGAAGTAGTTTCTCCCCAAATTGAGTTATGGAAAGCAGATTACATGCAGGTAGAGCTTCTTGTTAGAAATGGTACATTGTTACCTTGTGTATGTAACATATGGCTGTTGTCATTTGTGACGGGATAAATAAATGTTTTATATAAAATGTGAAAGGGCGTTCAATTTTAATTTAACCAGGCTTTTAAAATTTAATGGATGTCACTTTAGACTTCAATAGAGCGCCTGTACACACATTGACTAAACAAACTGTCTGAGTAGTCATAATTATAAACATTTTATGAGGTGAAAATCTTTTATTTCTTTCTTTCTGCACTTTCTGTTAATAGATTTTGTGTCAGAATTGCATTTTCCAAGAGCACACAGATAGAGTAAATGACACGATGGTTAATGCCTTACTTGCTATGATCACATGCCTCAGATGAAATGAGAGAATGAATTATTTCAGCAGTATAAAATGGAGTAATCTTCCCAGAACTGCATTCCCTTTTATGTTTTATTTCTACTATTAGGAAACTAAAATGCATGTAAATATTTCGTGATATTAATGCAGCAGTGTAGGTATTAATAACTCTGATAGCTTTTGAATGTGTTTTTAGTCTTATTTGTTTTCTTACCCACAGTCTTTTGATTCAGTTTCTCGACTTTCTTTGTAGTATCGGATAGTGCTCTCTTTTATCTTATACGTATTCTTTATCTACTTCTGATAGGAATTGTAGTGATATTTTAGAAGGAAGAAGAGAAACTTTGTAAACTAATAAAATCCTGAAATTTTTCAGAATAAGAGTTTCTGGCTTTAAGATATAGCATACTTCATATCCTGTTCATAGTCACTAGAAAAATACTTCTAGTGGACCTAGGGATTGATGGGAAAGTTTAGTTTCATTTTTAGTTGTACTGTTTGAGACTGTGTATAACATCTTGTTAAAGCACTGATGAATCATTCATTTTCTAACATTTGCTCTCTTCTAAGTTTGCTTTTCTGTTTGGAAAAGGGGTAACAGTAAGTTTAATGAAAGTTCTCTGAGATGTGGTGGTGAAAAGTGATTTAGTTCAAATTCTTGCTTTGAGATGCACTTGTTGACAGGTTTTCCGTTGTTGAAGCAACTTACTTAGTCCTAGAAATTTCTTACGAAATGTTGAAACACTTTCTATTTTATTGATGTCTTGTTTTCTATTCCTTATGCTGAAAAAGATTGCTATTTATTTTGCTGCTTAAAGCAGCATATTTGTTCCTTTCCTGATAATGTTTGGTTGAATTAGAAATCATAAATTAAAAGCTTCCTGTTAAGGAGCATGAGACACCAATAGAAAACAAATTAAATGGTACATAAAAAAAACCACAGTTTGAATTGCTCATTCTTGTCTTGGAAGTTTTGTACTACCTGCCAGATCAGACTTTCCTTAAGATAAGGATAAATTATGTTATAGATCAGTAGTGCAAACTTGGAACTATTGCAGAAGCAGAGTGGGGGAGCATGACCAATTTTAAATTTGTAAATACATTTAGCTTTGTCTCTTACCTAAAGTTTTGATTCCCAACTCATTCTTCCTTTGTATTGTAGCTGTGCCACTTTTGATTAAAGATATTTGAAAGCTACATTATAAATTCTAGCAGTGCATTAACAAAGAGCTGCTCCTAGCTGGCCATTGTTGTCTGTTGAATTGGAAGCAGGCTCTTCAGTGCTCCTCTGTGATGAAAACACCTGCTGAGCTGTTGCCTCTCTGTGCCATACTCCCTTCTTCTGTTTCCTCATCTCTCTTC
Source organism: Toxostoma redivivum (assembly GCA_013397375.1). Taxonomy (NCBI): domain Eukaryota; kingdom Metazoa; phylum Chordata; class Aves; order Passeriformes; family Mimidae; genus Toxostoma; species Toxostoma redivivum. The sequence goes on along the minus strand of VXBI01007058.1, from coordinate 376,565 downwards.
AACCCTCAGAGCTCAGCTTCGTTTTAGTGGTGCTAGCACAATACTGGCTCATGCAGTGCTTGCATGCTCAGCACCTGTCCTGTTGTTTTGAATTAGAGCACCAGCAGGCTGGACGGTGACAGGACATCATCTGCATCCAGCACAGCTGAGCGAGGAATGGTGAAGCCAATGATCAGAATAGACCAGCAGGATTACCGCAGACAGGACAGCAGGTAGGTAAATGTGGGATCCATTACTTCTCAGAATTGAATCGAAAAGGTGGATTTGTTTTTCCAGTAGACCAAGTGCTGCGTTAAAGTATTTTAAATTATCCGGGTTTCAGTATGGAGAATGAGATTTCCTTTGAGGTATCTCCAAATAAACCCCAGTATTAACAACCAAAGCAATGAACTTTACAATACTTAAAAAACCACAAAAAACTAGTCCTTTGCTTCAGTGTTCTGTTATGTGTGGTTCTCTTTTTGTAAAGTCAGGCTTATAGTCATGTCACATCATTGGTGATTTGTGGTTAGGCACGTCAAATTAAATGAAAAAAACAATTACTTAAAATTTTCATTTGTCAGTGGCAAGATGATTTACTCTGGAGAGTGAAATTACCAGGTCATTGGTATGTCTACTGTGCTGCTGTCAGCAGGTGTGGAGTTTCTGTCCTTGAAGAAACTTAAAACCTGACTGGATGGGGTAGTGAGTAACTTGCTCTTGTTGACCCTGTTTTGAGCAGGGAAGTTGGATCAGATGATCTCTAGAGTCTTCTATCACACCTCAGCAAATCAGTGTGAATGTGAATAGAATTTTTTTTTCAAATCTTTAAAAAAATACAAGATTGCATTGCTGTCTGCATAAATCAACTTTTAAATTTAGGTGAACAGCTCTTATAAATGGATGAAAGGCAAGGTAAATGTGCTGCAGGGTTAAAACATGCAGTGACCTGACTTGTAAAACTTGCAGTATGACACTTTTTGTACCTTTTAAATTGATATATTATTCACTATTATTCTCAGAAAAGAGAATTCAGAGATGTGAGTGGCAAGAAAAAATACAATCCAAAAAGGGCAGAAAATTGTGCTTCCACTTGAACTTGAATGTTCAAGTGTTCTATAGTAGGAGCATTTTTTAACTACTTTCATTGAAGATAAACTAGAATACAACTCAGTTCTACTCTGCACTCTCTTGTTCAGTGCCTGGTAATCTAGAGATTCTATTTTAGAATTTTATTAACGTTGTGAAGATTTAACTCCTTGAATTACTAGTATTTTAATTGCAATTTCCTCATAAAAGTTGAACAAAACTTCTCTCTGAACTTTTTATAGCCTGTCAGGTTCTTGAGGCTTCTACTGTTGATGTTTTTTGATATGTGCCTCTTTATATGTATGAAGCTTATTAAATTTCTATGATGAGGATTATCTTGTGTTGCAGTTTTGTATTTGAAAAACACAGAGCCATCTGTGAGCTGTATCTTGGTTTCATTTTGTTGGGAGGTTTTTAACTTCTTAAATTCCTTCTAAAGAGAGTACTCATTGCTAGTTTTTACAGAGGTTTTTTCACCATGGTTCCTGTGTGCAGAAAATATTTTTCGAGGCATCTAGATCACACTTAAATTTGTGATAACTACAATCTCAGATCTTTATCACCAGCCCTGACACTGATATTTCAGTATATATCTTACATGTCTGTACTATGTGTTGTATAATGAGTCTTATTCATCTAAATACAGCACTTCTGTCATGTGCTCTTCCTCAGATACATTCACTGTGTTCATGAGAATAACAAATCAACCAAGTCAGGATGTCAAATTAGGACTTGACAGATCGGGCAATGAGTTGCCTGAATAGATGGAATTTTTCCCCTTTGTGGATGTATTTTGTGGACCTTTAGTTAGCTTTCCTCTAGGATACTCTGGTCTCATTTTGTAAACTCTTAAGGACAGTAATTGTGAACTGCTTGATTAGTTTAAAAAATCAAAAATTCTTCACTAGCATGTTTCAGGTTCTCATTACTGTACAACTTCCAGGCCACACTAAATGTTCTTGTGCATACTTTGTGTGTTCATCACTGTTTATAAGGGTGACTAATAAGACAAATAAGACTTTCTTCCAGTAACTCACTGAATGGGTTGAAGACCAAAGATTAGAATTTGGCTGCTATGTTTTTTTAATTTTTAGAAAGAAAAATAATTGAGATCTGAGAACATAACTCCAGTTTACTTACTGGGTATGATTGTTCTGATTGTAATCTGATTCTTGAAAATCAAACCTAATGACTATTCAGTTAAGGATTATGGTCATACATGCTCATTAGATAACTGCCTACAATTAATATGAGCGAACATATAATAAAAATGAGAAAAGATAATTTTTTGCCTTGGATACCTTTCAGGAGCTCTTCAAGATGTGTTTGGTTGGGAAAAAGTATGAGGATATGCAAGTGGTGTTAACTGAATACAGATGCTTAACTGATTCCTTGCTTTAACATGCCTTAAAAATTTATACATAGCTAGTATGCTGACTAAAACAATCACACAAGGGTGTTTCATTTTTTTTATTCAGTTTATCAGAGAAAATCTAGGAGAATGCAGAAATATCAGGAGAATGCATTATTGCTTTTAATGCGATTTTAAAGTGTAATATTACGTGATACTAAGAAAGGAGACAACCCCTATCAATATTTTGTGGCCTTCTAAACCTAACTAGACTTTCAGACTGGTTTAGCTCAAAGAATTTCATTACCACAGAGAGGCTTTATCTATAAGAGCATAAAGACAATAGATACTTAAAATGTATCCATTAAAATGTGTTATCATATCAGAAGCACAGAGAATTACTTCAACTTAAATTTCTAATGTGCAAAGCTTAATTAGAGAGTATTTCTTTTGTGTGTTTTTAGAGGAAGGAGGAAAATGGTACAGGGGTTGGAACTAGATGATCTTCAAGGGCTCCTTGTAACCCAGGCCATCCTATGAATCCATGATTTGTTGGGAAACTCCTATTAGGGTAGTTAAATAGTTGGTTACTGCATCAGTTCCTAAATACCTAATTTACAGATTAAATTAACAATTTTAAAAGAATACTTTCTATTTTGTCTTTTATGGCCAATTTCCAGAAGTCTGTAAGCAATCTTGCATTAATGTCAGATCTCATTATTCATGACACATTGTTTCTCATTGGCTGGGAATCCAGTTCATCTGTTTGTGCTGAAACTGATCAATATAATTTGGTTCTAAGGAAAATAAAATTAATCATCAGCTGAAATCTGTCACTGGTTTACTACACAGTTTGTTGAAATATTTCTATCTCTTACTAACATTCCTATAATGAAAGATTAAAGTTTCTCTGGAGTTGTCACTATAGTTCAATTTTAAAATGATGTGTATTAATAATTTTTCTATGGAAGTAATCCTCAATGAAGATGGTGCACTTTTGACAGTGTGTAAATAGTGACAAATTAGTTTATTTTAAATTTATAGCAATAAAAAGACACAAAATACTACAATTTACATACCAGCTGTATACTTTTCATAAAGACAGCATGCTGTCATGTTTGAAATGTAACTGAAATGGCAGAAATACTGCCATGCTGTGCCTGCTATTCCTTAACTTTCAACTCCCCAGAAATGAGATTTGCTGAGCACTTCTTATAATAAGGCATTATCTGAGTGGCATAACCTGAGTTCTCTGCAAGTTTAAGGTTTTGTAAGTTTGTAAAAAAGCAAGCAACCAAACAAACCCCCACCAAAACCCAAAGGTACCCCAGATTTTTTGATTCAATATGCTAAAATTTAGTTTTACATCTTTTGACATCAGCCATCAAATTTGGATTTTTACTACAGGAGATAAGACACTGAAAGCCTTTATTCAGTTATCTCTGCCTTGTGGCGTAACTAATAATCTTCAGGAGAACGAGATTAATACAATTATATTACATTACTTTCTTTATCAAAGTTGTTGGGGGAAATAGAAAGCTGCCTGTTGTGGCAAAATGGTGGTTAAAATGGTTATTGCATGCAGATGTTAAGCTTTTACTAGTTTCCTAAAAATAGGTGCCCAACTGCAGAGAACCTCTCAGGTAAGGCCTTTGCTTAGGGCAGTAATGATTGGATGGAAATTAGGAAAAGGTTTTTCACCCAGAGTGTGGTTGGACACAGAAACCTGCTCCCCAGGGGAGTGCTCACAGCATCAGCCTGACAGGGTTCAAGAAGCATTTGGACAATGCTCTCACGCATATGCTGAGACTCTTGGGGCATCGTGTGCTAGGCCAGGAGTTGGACTCAAAGATTCTGATGGGTCTCTTCCTACTCAGGGTGTTCTGTGATTCTGTGAAATACATACTTAGCCTTTTGCAGGCATCAGGAAAGTCAAATCCTGTTCAGTTTTCTACTCTGTGATTTCTCTGACGGGTTCTGGTAAGAAACAGCTCTGCAGTCAGTTTTAGTGAGGACAATTCTGGGGCTGATTGCTATTTCTTAATGTAGTGCAGCAACAGCTAGGTGGAGGTAGGGACTGGATTTGACCTCCTTTCCTTCTTTACCAGGAAAAAGGATAAATAGATTGACTAAGTCTTCATAAATTTTGAGGGCATAAAAGGCAGCAGAGTACGTTTGTTGCAACCAAGCTGTGTTTCAGGCAAAGCTTCGGTCAATTTCTTTCATATGTCCATGAATAATTTGTTATTTGAATCCTGTCAATGGCAGATGGCAAACTGATCCTATCAGTCTGCTGTGCAGTGCACAAGAGGTTGTGATATCACAGACTCTATGGTTCAAGTCTGTATTTTTATCTGTTGTGATCCTAGCAAATACTTGATCCTAGCTTGAATGATTCTGGAGGAAAGGTAAAAAAAGGGGTTCTATGCAAGGTTGTTGTGTCAATATTTGGAACCAATGTATTTGGAGGAATATGTAATTTTGCAGTAATTAATATCATTCATGGGGATTATTTGTTTCCATTTTTCTAATCTTTCTTTAGATCTCAGGATACCCATGGACCAGAACTGATTCTGCCTGCCAGTATTGAATTCAGGGAAAGCTGTGAGTAAATTGTGAAGTTACAGTACTAACCTGTAATGCATTTTTCTATATTGTAATATTTCAGTCCGTTTGAAAACTTAAGGGTGATTTAAGTAAACTTAAAGAAACTTTGACTATACAGATGCTAGACAGTCCGGTAGTATAACTTGTTTTGTTGGGAGGGTGAACAGATACTTTAGATATTGAGGCATGTTCATGCATATCTTAATTCTGATTGCATTTCAACTCCTTATCTCCAGATATTCAGATTAAACGTGAAAAAAATTTTAATCCCATCCCCTCAACAGTACCTTGGATTCATTGTCTTCTATATAGTTCTCTATGCCTTATGTAATAGATGGTATTTTGGTCAAAATCAATTTTCTATGAAATCTGATTAGGTATTTAGAGTTTAATTTTGTATTATCTTGGTCCCCAGGTTTTTAAGGCCTCAGATCTGGTAGAAAAATAACATACTAGAGATTGTCCATACTTCAGATATTTGAAACTAAATTGATTCATGAGGAAGCAAACTGATTTTTATTAAAATGAGAGCTTTGTTGGAATACAATGTGCAAAATAAATCTTATGTTTTCCTGTTCACTTGAAGATGCACATTTTCAGTAGCTAGGAAATAACACAGAAATGTTTCCCAGTGATCAGATTTTTCTGGCTTTACATAGGTGTTTTGTTAGTGTGTCTAACTATGTAGTACATAATAGGCAACTTGGAGTTCAAATTCCTGTAAGTTGCTCCCCCTTCCTCTCCTTCTCCCAAAGAAAATTCTTTATGCCTCAGGTTACGAAATTGTTTTCTTTCATTTTCTTTCTGTCTTTAGATTTACAACATGCTGGTTTTTTCCTTTTTGTCTACAGCTGAAGATGCCTTCTTATCTGCCATTATAAATTACACAAATAGCTCAACAGTGCATTTTAAGCTGTCACCAACATATGTTTTGTACATGACATGTCGGTATGTATTGTCCAGCCAATACAGACCTGACATCACTCCTGCTGAGCGTACTCACAAAGTCATTGCAATAGTCAACAAGATGGTGAACATGATGGAAGGAGTGATACAGGTGAGTTGCTCTGCCGAAACATGTCAAGCGAATTACCTACATTTTGTTGATAACCTAGCAAACTTCTTAGCCTTTTTCTTAGTCTGAGCCTTAACAGTAGTTGATTAAACCGTAATACCTGCATTGACTGCCCTTATGAAGGGGATTACCTGCATTCACTGCTTTTATGTCAGTGAATAATGTCAGTAGTAAGAAACTCTCTCCTGAGCAATGTGGGAAGTTGGGGAGTGGCTGTTGCTCTGAAGATTGTTCTCTGACAAGAGGTGACTCTTCTAGAAGGTAAGATCTTTGGAAACATTTCTGGCTGTGAACCCTTGTAAAACAAGTTGGATGGGCTTATTAAAGAATACTGTATAGGTAGTATTTGTTTGCACTGATTGATACTTGAACATACTGAAGCGGATCACGACTTTTAAATTTTGACCCTGTTACTTTTACAACTTTTACAACCATGAAAATGGTTGGACATCTTGAACCAAGCTGACATAACTGCTTTGTAAAGAGAAATACAGGTTCTCAAATATTCCAACATTTTATATGTAGTCTAACACTTGCTACTATATGTGCAAGACTTCTACAGAATTGCAGGGGAAGTTCTGTTTTCTGTAGAAATGCAGGATAAGACCCACTGGGTTGTCTGTGATATTAGACAGTACTTTGCATTGTGTAGCTTGCATTGATAAAATAGACTGGTCATTTTCTTGAAAAGGAGTGCTAGTTCATGTATCCTTAGTAATTAATTAATTAAACTTCTTTGCAGGTTTTTCTCAGAAGAAAAATTGAAATCTGTTTCTATATTATTAAAACAGGGTGTTTGTTGCAAATAGTGCTGCCAGAGTAGCAGCAAGGACCCTGCTACACTAAGGCATAACAAATGTGTCAGTCCTGCTTTAGACAATTTACAATACAAGTGTTACACACAGCTTGATTAAGGGAAAGTAACAGGAGGGGCATGAAACTCACAGCAAACCAAAATGGTTCAGCTTTTGTTCAGGTTTTGGAAAGATTTAGTGAAGTTTTCAGCAAGAGAACATTAGCTCTACCTGTGTAATCTTATATAACAGATTCCCACCTTTCACAAGAAAGATGGGACGAAATGCTGGTGTTGAGGACACTGCAATAAGAAAGTAAGGTTTGCCTTTTGTGTACATTCCAAGTTGATCAGAGACTGAACAGCAGTTTGCTTTTGAAGTGAAGAAATAGAATATTGCTTTGAATCTTCATGATGTCAGTCATTTGAATCTTGAATTTGAATCAGTCAGTGGATATTCGATAAAATTGAAATGGTATCAAAAATTAATATCCAGGCTCTTTTTTTTTTTTTTTTTTTTTTAAATATGGCTGTGGAAGAGATGAGATTGTGGCTGTAGGGGAGAAAATGAACTGACAAGAGTCTGCACATAAGCAATTCAGAGGCTAGAATGGAAAGTAAACAGAAGGGTAGGCTTCACATATAAACTGGAAGTTACAGGTCTGAATCAAAGAAAGTTAGTTTATATAACTAATGTATACTAGTTATACAGGACCTAAGAAGACTTGTAGTGACAGAGGCAAGTACAGTGAGAAAACAGAGAAAGTTTTCTGTTCTTAGTCTTGAATGGCTAAGGAGTTGTCTGCTTGAAGATCCTAGGAGGGTGGACTCAAACATCAGTTTGATTTGAAAACAAATGAAAGCTAGAAAGTAGATTATCCTGTGAAAGTGTTCATTTACCACACTGAGAAGGGCTTCCCAAGTCACATGCAGCCTTATGGTTGTAAGCAAATGTATTTTCTATAATCCTGCTAGTACCATTACAAAACTGTTAAACCCAGCTGTTTGTCTGGACTGTCCTTTGTGAAAGGCCATTTCTACAGCCTTGTAACTTCAGCTGCAATCTAATCTCCAACCTACATTTTAAGGAACACATCAGCAAGGAAGCAGTGTTAGTGGTTTGTGAAGGATCTTGCCTAGTTGCAAGAAATAAACTGAAAGCAGTCAGACATTGCATAAAAATTGGAAGGAGGGTCATTAAAATGTCATGGTTGAGGGAACCAGAGGAAAGGGGGGAAAATATACCTGTGACAAAAGAGTAAAACTTCAGTGAGTTTCAAGGTTAATAGACTGAATGCAAAGAAATACAGCAATTCTAATGACCAGTAAAATGTCTTTAGCTTCATCCTGTCTTAGTGGAGTAGGAACAGTATAAGCAGTACAAGCTAAGTCAAATTACTTCATCTAAGCTGTAACATAAATGGTTATATTTATGGTCAAATTACCATGTAATAAGTCGTACCACAATAGTTTTTTTGTGTGTCTCAAGTGGAAAGCATCCCTGCACTGAAGGGGATCTGGTGGTGTGAGAGACAGAGAAAAATGAGAGGCAAGGGAAGAGAAGCACCCAAAACAGAAGTAGTGCAAAGGAGCACAAACTCCTGTGCTGTATTGTGGGAGTAAATTAGTGGCTGAGATCCTAATTTTGCCTGCCTAGATCAGAAGGCTATGTTTGTGAAGTTACTTAAGAAATACTTGCTAACAAATTAAATCTGTGACTTCATATATAATATTTCTATTCAAATATTAAAGATGACTTTGTATGAGATAGGTATAAAGTAGGAGAGATCTATGAGAAGGCTCAGTGCTTTCAATGAAAAAGAAAGATTAAAAATTTAGTTTATATTAAAAAGCCTTTTTTTTGTATCCTTATTATTTTCCCAAATCATTCTGTGGCATCTTTATTTTAAATTTTAACATTTGTTTGTAGAAGAAGCATTTCCTTTTGTTCTGTGCCAACACATCTTCAGTCAGTTAAGAGCACTTTGGTTGGAAAGGGGGAGGAAAAAAATCAGCAATTTGGTGTTTTGAGCTCTAACTAAAATTAAAATAGTAACACCTCAAATATTTGCATCTAAGCTCACTGTGTTGCAGGTGGGGGAGAGTGATCTGAACAGAAAGCAAAAAGTAATTAAGAGCTCAGTTCTAAATAATCAGACAAACATCTGGTGGGTTCTTTTTTTCCTTTTAACTCAGTGTAGCTTTATATTTACCAACATTTAAGAAACTTAGTGTGGTATTTCATTTGACTCTTCTGTTGTTTCAAACAATCTTTTTGTTCTTTAATTGAAAAGTCACGTATTAAATCTGTCTTAGGTGCTCTGTGTCTTTTGTTTGCTTTTGAATGTTGTTGTTTGGTTGTTTTTTTTTTTTTTTTCTTTTGGGATGGGGGTTTTCTGTTTCCTCTTTGTGTGTGTTTGTATATTGTCTCTATTGCAGCAGTGTGGGCAAATGACTCCCAGGATCTGTTGTTTGGATGGCTGGTTACCCCATTGCCTGCAAAAATTTCTGCAAGGTTTCTCTGGCACACGGAGCATGGAATAACCAGTCTGGAATGGCAACTAGTTTAAGGCATTAATTCCTTGAATTAGTCGTGACATGTAGGCACTTCAGTTTGTAGCTGTTGTGCTACTGGTCCTATTAAAATAATTAATTTTTTAGAAGGAGCTCAGTTGCATCGTAGCTACTGATTAATGCATCTGTGTATAACTGTGAACATGTGTTGTACCTTCATATTTAGTGTTTGATTTCTGAAGCTTTCATGATTGTTCACAAGTTTCTTTCTTCTATTCTGTTTGATTTCCTTCGTCCGTTTTTCTCCAGGAGGTAGACCAGGTTGATCAGGTAGGATATATTTGCTGGGAACTGATCCTAGCTATGTTGGCTTAGCTCAGTTTCTCATGCTGCTTCCATATCAAAATACAATACTCAAACAACTGGACTTGAACAGTTCATAACACTCATTCAGCAACTGGAACATGCAGTACTAAAATCCTTTTTTGACTTTGCAACTTTACGGCATTCCATAATTTCTGCTTAACGCACTTCAATGTGGATATGAAATGACCAAAGTTCTTTTTCTTCCCTTTATTTTCTTTTTTTGTTGTTTGTGGTTCCTATTCTTTGGATTTCATCTGAGGTTGCCTGGCCTGGCATTTGTGGTCGGGAGATGGTGAGATAGATCAGTACTTGATACTGAATCACATGGCATCAAAGCCAGTGAGCGCAGTATCAGTGTGGCAGTGGGCGGTAGTGAATATGCGCTTAAAAGTGCACAGATTACCAGATACTGCATCTGCTAAGCTCTTAGCACTGTGTAATTAGATGCTTACACTGTGGCTTTCATTGATATGGCTATTGGCAATTTGTTAGCATTTCACGTGTTCAGTGAACATGTTAAAATTGAACTCAGTAGTTACAGAAATTGCAGTATTGTGTACAAACATTTTGCAAATATCTGGTATCTGAGAGATGTTTGGTGAAATGGGAAGAGGTACTGGTCTATCTTTTGGAGCCTTTTTAAGCTGCCATGCTTTAACAGAAAGTTATTTCCCTGTATTATTTCTTGCTTCTTTCCACTTACAGAAACAGAAGAATATTGCTGGGGCCCTTGCCTTTTGGATGGCAAATGCATCTGAACTACTCAATTTCATAAAGCAGGACAGAGATCTTAGCCGAATTACTGTGGATGCACAGGATGTTTTGGCACACTTGGTTCAAATGGCATTCAAGTAAGGCTATCAAACTTCTGTTTCAATTACCATTTTTCTCTGTTTCTGTGATTTATTGAACAACTTCACATTTCTGCCGAATTTCAGATATTGCAGTAATGTCCTTTGTGTATTGTTAAATATCTGAGAGGAAAACTTATAAGAATGGCCTAGGTTTACTTCTTCAGACAGAAGCCCTGTTTCATGAATATGGATCACTGAGTTGTGCATGAGTTTCATCTGTTAGATGAAACTATTTTTGTAAGAGTTGAGGCTGCCAATGAAAATTTTAGGAAAATTTCTGTTGATTGCTTTCTCTTAATTTAATGTGAAATTGTGAGGAAAGGTTAGTTTTGCTGTTAGTATGTAGATACCTAGGCTTAAATATTCCTGGGTCTTTAAAGTAATGAATCTCATGCTCTTTAAGAGCTTCTAAATATAATCTACTTTCATAATTCTCATAAATAGCAATTTGCACTGTGTTTTTGTTGCACAGATTTTTCTTAGAAAAGGAAGGGCAGGTTTTGGCTTGGAGTAAAAATCAAGCTATACTTGTCAGCTCAGCCAATTACAGTACTGATTAAAGGAAAAATTGAATCAAATATCAAATTGGAAGGGAGACTCACAGAGTGTGGATGCACAGCCTGGGAAAGTTGTGTGAAAACAGGAAAACTTTCCCATGGACTGCCTGAGAACTGCAAGCTTTCTCATAAGCTTGGAGGAAAACAGAAAGCAAAGAATCTCAAAGATTGCACCTGCTATTATTTACAGAATGTGTACTGTGAGAAATTGTATTGTTTACAGCAAGAACATCTTGCAAGAAGTGTTGCTTGCTCTGACCAATGAGCTGTGTTCTGCTCTTGGGTTAGTGTTCAAGTGTACATAAGGAAGGTAGTGTTACAATAAAGTGTCCCTTTCATATCTTGAAAGGAGGCCATGTTGCTGTGTGCTTTATTACGGCCGTTCTATAGCTGACTATATACCAAAACAGCAACATCAGAGGAAAGTGTCCTTGAAAAAAGATTACAATATTGGCAGCATTAATCAAAAAGAAAGGCTTAATTTTTGTTCTTATTAAGATTTTTTTCTTCCCCCCAAGCCACTACTGAACATGTATTTCTCAGGAAATTTGCAAATCAGAAACTAATGTTTAGAGAAGCCCCAGTCACCTTGGGTGACTTAGACCCACCCTACTCCCACTTGTAGGATGACTGTTTTAAATATAGTATTTTCATTTTTCTGTAATATGAAATACTATAGTGTGTGCTCTTTTTATACTGTGACAGGACTGGGAGACCATGATTGAACAGTTTAGCTTTGAGGGGCTGTGTTTCTCAGAAAAGTAGTATGTGTAGTTTGTGAAACCTTGTCATTGCTTTTTGAACTTTCAGAAGATTTCAGGGGAGCACCAGAGCCCTTTGTATGGATTCCCACAGATTCTTTTTTTTTCTCTGTTGGTAAATTTTGGACAAGTAGGTTGTAGCAAGTAGCTATTTTGACAAAGTCTGTTGATTTTTATAGCATCTCTAAATCACTACTTTTTAATGAAGTTGGTCCTTCTGCCACAGCTCAGCATCCTGAGTTGGTGTGTTAAAATAATTTCCTGCTGCTTTAATTGGCCAGGTAGTCATCAAAGACAGACTGTTGCTGTGGCTGGGAAGGAATGGTGCTGTATTTCACTCTACATTACAAGCAGTCTGGATGCAAAATTATTCTTGAATTTTAGCTGTGTGGATTTTCCCTAAGTATAGTATAACATAGCAGACTCCAAATGCATGTATTAAACTTCTGGAGACCCCTGGAATATATACTTAGAAGGCAAATAAAAAAGCATAACTGAAGCATGAACAGAAAGAAGTCTGCTGTGAAAATGTCACTTGACGGTAACTGGCATACTCCAGGACTGGTTGAAATTGCCATGGATTTAATTTCTAGCAATTGTGGGTATTTCATTAAAAATGCTTCCAGTAAAATGAAGGGGGAGTTTTAAAAAGCCATGAAATATTTTCTTGTATACATGTATTTACAATCTGATTCCTTTTTAGTTTCAATTCTTAAACAAAAATGTATAAATTAATAAGCAAAAGGAGAGTTAAAGAGAATGTTTAATTATTTGAAGAGAAAGGATACTAAAACAGATTTTAATTTCAGGGTAGTTAAAGGTAAGAAAAATAAAAGAATAAAAAAATTTCTCACACAAAGCCCTAGGGCCATTTCAGGATTTTGTGTGTTGGGTCACAACATGATTTTTTTTTAAGTGCTATTGCTAGATTTTAAAACAAAGAAAAATCTATTTCTGTTTGGAAAAAATTATTTTTGCAAATGTATGGAACCCAAGATTGGCCTGACAGCATCCCTTTGTATAGCATGTGACTGTCTCTTACCAGTGTGGTAGCAATATTGCATGTAATTGTCTGTTTAGCTTGTTCCCAGACAACCTAATTCTTTGTCCAATGTTTCTAGGAAATTTATGGGAAAATTGGTCTCTTAGGTGTTTTAAAAAGTATTATTGGGTTTTCTATAATCACATTCATAAGACATAAATTGCAGGAATCTTGTAATTTGATAGTACTGTTTTCTTTAGAACTATTGTAATGAACACATGGTGGATTTAAAATTCACTTTTTTCCCCCATTCCCTTCCAGGTACCTGGTTCATTGTCTGCAGTCAGAGCTTAATAACTACATGCCAGCATTCCTTGATGATCCAGAAGAAAATAATCCTCAGAGGCCTAAAATAGGTTAGACTACTTGATCTTTGTGTCTTCCAAACCATACCATTAATTGTTAAGAAAAAAAATCTATGTATTACTAGTGGTACTAAATTTACAAGTTACCTTAACCCCTGAGAATTTTTTGGATCAATTTTGTATGGATTATTCAGCTGTCTGCTGAATTTAGTCTCTTAAATCTGTATCCCCCTTTTGCCGAGCATTCTGAAGCTGGATGCTGTGCTCCAGATGCAGTCTTGCAATGCTGAATGCATGGGAAGGATTGCTTCCTTCTCTCCTTCCTGCTAGCTGCACTGCTGACTAAATAGCTTAGTGTGCAACTGGATACTTTTCAAGCACACTGTTCAATCACATTCAACTTGATGTTTACTAGGATCTCTCCGTAATTTTCATTAGGGTTGCTTTCTGTCTAGGTGACACCTGTCCCATGCTCTTGCACAGATCTGTCTCACATGCAGGATTAGGCAGTTGCCTTTGACCTTCATGAAGTCCCTGTCAGCTCATTTCTCCAGCCTACTGAGGCCTTCCTGAAAAATAGTGTTGCTCTTTAGTGTATCAGTATTTTGCCCCCTCTTGTTATCATCTGTAAACTTGCTGAGAATATGCCCATCAGATTGCTCAGATCATTAATTAAAGTCATTAATTAAACAGTATCAGTCCCACTTTAAAACACGAAAGAAGCCACTAATCGGTGATTCCCAACTGGTCATTGTATCTGCAAATTCACCAAGTCCTACGGTCCAACCAGTTCTCTCCGTGTGTTGCCATCTGTTTATCCAGTCCTCACCTCGGCAGTTCCACTGTAGAGATGTTATGGGAGAACCTGATCAGGAGCCTCCCAGCTACTAAGGTCAGGCTGACTGGCCATGTAGACTCCTGCCAGGGCTTCCTGCCTTGATACTTGAAACATCATGCTTGCTTCACAGCAATGAACCTTTCTGGGCTGTTCCTGTCCACCAGAGCCCCCTGCTCAATGTGTGCTATCACCCTGCATCTGTAATCCTGGCTCAGTGACTGCTCAGACTTCTAACGCCTCAATGATTGAAGGAAAAGTGATCTGCAGTGCAATTAAATAGAGAATTCTGTTGAACTACAAAGAGTATTTATTTTCTTAAATACTTTCTGGTACTTTAGTTATTAAGCTTTCTGTTCTTGCATTTTCTCCTGCATTGAGCCTTTAAGGAAGGCTGAAGATGCACTGCTATGTTTGTAGTGCCCTGTACTGTGAGAGTACTTCTGGGGACACAAATCCAGAAAATGCAGCAAACTGATACTGGAATAAAAGCAGATGCTGTTCTTATTTCAGTTATTTTTGAGCTGCCTTACAGATTTCTTGTAACCTACAGATTTTTTTTTTCAGACACAATCCTGAGTTTCAGTTCTAAAAAAACTAATTGTCTCTTCAGAAGAGATTTCTGATTAAAAGTATTGCTATAAAGGAGACCTGGAGATAAATGTGTTGCTTCCACTACGAAGCATATGAGGGTGTTGGCTCTTGCTGATGCTAATAGAAGTCTCTGTTGCTTGTTAGGTAATAGTGCAATGGAGTAATTGGAAAATGAGATTTTGAATAATGTTTTAAAAATCTGATGTGTAAACAGAAGGTGCATTCTATAGTTTAAGTGCATCATACAATGCAAATAACTTCTGCTGAAATTTCTAAGTACAATTTGATGCTTAGAAGAAGCTATGGAATAATTGGAATATGTATTTGAAACAGTAGAGTATGAAGGTTACAACTTGTTATAAAAACTAAGAGAAAAATCAGTTTACTAAAGTGAGGATGTGATTTAAACATCAGGTATAGCCTGTTATTTGCTTGTATGATAAATATTTTCCCCAAGAATTTATTTTTATTTCAGGGGTTACATTCCACCTAGGATTTTAATGTTGCTCTATCTTCAAAATCATGGAGCAGTAAATGTATTTCTGTAGGACTGTGTAACTTTAATGCATGTAGATTCCACCTAGCATTCACCAGCCTGACTTGAGTGTCTTTGTGTTATTGCCCCTAATCCAGGTATACCCTGCAGTTTGTGAACACAAGTGACTTTTTTTTTTCTCTGCAGATGATGTGCTGCATACCTTGACTGGAGCCATGTCCTTGTTGCGACGATGTAGAGTAAATGCTGCTCTGACAATACAACTGTTCTCCCAGCTGTTTCATTTTATCAACATGTGGCTTTTTAACAGATTAGTTACAGCCCCAGATTCAGGGTTATGTTCACATTACTGGGGAGCTATTGTTCGCCAACAGCTTGGCCACATTGAAGCCTGGGCAGAAAAACAAGGTTTAGAATTGGCTGCTGATTGCCACCTGAGCAGAATAGTACAGGTGAGTGTATTTGTGATTAACACTTCTCACATGTTCATATATTCAAAGAGAATATTTGCCTATGATGTGTTCCTAGAAAATAGCACGTGGACAATATAGCTTGTGTGAATCAGTCCTGGAACGCTGAGGTTGCATTGAGGTAAAGACACAAAACATGTTTTCAATATTATTAATGTTTAGGTTACAAGTAAAATTAATAGTGAACATGGCTGATACATTTCCTTTTATTAAAGAACTGAGCTGTAACCATAATAAACAGAGGCAGAAAGAGTAGCTAAAAATTTGATATGCTTCGTTTATGACAGATTTACTATTAATTCATCTTTTGGTACAGGAGAAGTATTCAGTGTTTGTTTGGGGGGCTATTTATATTGCTTCTGTTACAAATCTGCTTTCTCTTGCTTTCTTGCTTTCTCATTTCCTCTTATCTAAAGAACATTTAGACACAAGGCTTATGGTTTTATTCTGGTTTGAATTTGTCATCTGGGACTTCTTTCTCCCCTCTAGGCAACCACATTGCTTACCATGGACAAATACTCACATGCAGATGTTCCAAATATTAACAGTACTTGCTTTAAGCTAAATTCTCTGCAGCTACAAGCTTTGTTGCAGAATTATCACTGTGCTCCAGATGAACCACTCATCCCAACAGTAAGTTTCTTCTGTCACTCATAGTGCAGTTTTAACATACCTGAGATAAAAAAACCACCCACTGTGAATAGCTATCTTATCTTTGGTGGATGTACTTCACTGAGTCAAGCAGGGTGTTACCAAAATCTCTTACATGGAGTTGGAAAGGAAGGTACCATTCCATGTTGCACATATTCATTGAGGTGTCACGGCATCTTACACCATTTGTCAGGAAATACAGAAAGTTGCTAGAAGAGAGATTAGAGCACCCCTAAAATCTGGTTGTATGTAACCAGAAGGAACAAAGTTTAATCATCTGTAGAAATCAAAGGAAAGCATCAGAAATGCTACACTTTGACATGTAGGATGTAAGTATCCAGGGGTCCTGAATCCCTTCATACAAGCAGTGGACAGATTGTCCTTTGATTAACATATTGATATCTGGAATTTGTATGTGTGTATATATATATGCATAATGTTCCTTTTTGGGACTGTGTTTTTATCTTGATATTTAAGATGATTGACTGTTCTAAGTTTTATCCATGGCAAAATTCAATAGACAGTCATGTTCCTTGCAAAATTGTAAAAAACACCCTTTGGGTAAACTCTGATAGTCCACTGATCTCGAAAAAAAGCAACCAAAAAAGCAGAGGCAGTCTAATATCTGTATAGCTGAATGCATTGTCTACAAAGACCATCTTGTATTAACTTTGGCTACATTTGTTTATTAGGTCAGAAGTACTAATACAACAGTTCAAAAGGAGTTGGGGGAATGGGAGGAAGGACTTGTAGCTTGGAGATATTTTTATTGGCTATTTTTATTGGTATTAGCTACCAAGCTACAAAATCTTTTGCTGAAGAACATAACCTGTGTTACCTGCTTACACATAGGTGGAATTCCATAGTTGCTTGGTTTATTATCATTACATTAAAAACATGCACCACAAGTTTGGAAAATACTGAAGTAAAAATAAGAACTTCTGTGTCATTTGCTAATACAATTATCTGTGGGATTTCATAAAATAAAGCAATGTACTGTACTGACTGTACAAAAAAATCGAATTGATTTTTCTTGCAATCTTAGCATCTTCATAATGTAAGGGGTTTTATCTTAATGAATGAAATGATGCCTTTGTAGTAACAATGTCTTTCTGCCTTCTGTCCAGGAATTGATAGAGAATGTAGTAACTGTTGCAGAAAATACGGCTGATGAACTTGCTCGCAGTGATGGCCGAGAAGTCCAGCTGGAAGAGGATCCTGACTTACAGCTACCTTTTCTTTTACCAGAAGATGGCTATTCCTGTGATGTTGTCAGAAATGTTCCAAGTGGTTTACAAGAATTTTTAGATCCACTTTGTCAAAGAGGTTAATTATTTTGTTGTTTTATAATGATCTGCCTAGCAAACGCAGAATGCAAATATATTTTAATTAAGTGTAAGCCACATTTTCTTTGTGTATGATTCAGTCTTTTTATACTATGTTCTTCAAGTGTTTTCTTTTGCAAGCCATTAAAATTAAGGCTTTTAAATCCTTACCCTTTCTCCCTGTCCCTTTCTTTCAGTTTCAAGATTCTAAATAAGCAGTGCTGAGTTGCTAGTGCCTGCTGAAACATTGTTTTGCCTTTGCTCCAAAACTTTTTTAATTTTTAAAATTAATATGAATTGAATAGTTAAAATATTTTATTTTTTACTCATCAGCTGCTCCCATGTAACATTAAAAAAATCCCATGAGCTTAAAATAGTTCTTTCACTGTTGATCGTGTAAGAACTTACGGTTTGGGCATTTGTAGTTCAACAGAATTTCAGATGACAAGTAGATGATAGATCTTGTGGTTGCATGAAACTGACTTAAACTTGCAAAAATAAAGCAGGGCGTCTGTATTAGCATTTACAGTAAATGAACAAGGTGTAACCTTTATTTGGTGCTACTCAATTTTATTAGAATTTCTTAATTTTCTGCTTAAAAGCAGTTGTTTAAAAAACTTGTACAGGAATGTCAAGGTAAGTCAGGCTGTAGCAGAGGAGGCTATTGAAAAACCTGACTCACTCTATACTACAGTGAACTTTTGCAATTGTTGCTTCCAACTTAGTTTATAGGAAAGCTATATTCTTGCATTTAAAAGAAAAGTAGGAGACTGACTGTTTTGAAAGTCCAGTGAGTAACACAGGATGTAGTTTAAAGGAGACTAGTAGAATAAATTCTTTAATTAGTAAGTATAATTTAGTTGTCATACAAATGGCTGTATATTCATTATGAGTAAGGCTTTTTTAATACATATGTTCAAAATTTTACTTTTTGGGTGTCCCCTAAATTATGCTGAGAGACTTTTTGGAGTGAAACAGTGTAAACTGAATTGATGAAAAATGGTCTTTATGAGGAGGAGAAGAATATCATATATTTAGATGGAGTGGTTAATAATTTCTTTGTGATGTATGTTCTCTATGACCCTGGCTTAGGAGATGATGTTAGATATTTCTGAACTGCTGTGGCTTCTTTTTCAAAATACTAGGAATTTTTCAAATAACAGACAGTAAATCAAATTAAATACCTGTTAATTGTAGTGCTGCATTAAAAACCATGATGAGTGCATGCAAAGCTTCTCCTCTACTAAATCTATGCTGAGACTGGTTAGCTAGGCCCCCTGAAAAGTAGATTTCTGTAGCATGTTTTAATCAGAGTTCTGGTAGTTTATATTCTAAAAGATGATTTGATGTTTCATGTCTCTTCTCAATTTGGTTGGTAAAAGCGATATTTTGCAGCCCTGGAGTTTTCTATGAGCTTGCAGTGTTTTTAAATAAGTATGTTTCTTAGAAGCAACAGCTATAGAACTATAGGATTTTGTAGGTAATAGCATGAAATTGCAGCAAAGCCCATAATAGCATCTGAGATATAAGATTTGACACATTAATACTTAAAAAAAAGATGAATACTATTTCATTTTAATTAATCCCTTGAGAAACGACCATGATTATATTGATGTTACTTTTTCTTTTAGGTTTTTGTAGATTAACACCTCATCCACGGTCACCAGGCACGTGGACAATATACTTTGAAGGTGCAGATTACGAAAGTCACTTGTCCCATGAGAATGCTGAGCTGGTAAGTATTGATTAAATGAATAATTATCTACTGCAATCTTGACAAGACATTGAGTTTTACATGATCAGTTTTAGTCCTTGTTAGGAAGAATAGGCTTCATTGTTAAACATGTAGTTCATCAGAGAATTGGTGCATTTAAGGAACTGTTTTGGAGATTTTTTTAAAGTCACTGTTTTTCTAGGCTGTAGCATGATTATAATTTTCACATAAGCAAACTTTGTCATATTCCCCCAGTCTGAGAATAAACAGTGAAGAAATTTCTTACAAACACAGGCAAAAATATATATGGACATGGATCTATAAATAAGTTATGAATGGAACTGCAGGCTACCTTTATAAATTGGCAGTTACCAACTAAATATTCAGTATTAAGTTCTAGTCTGGTGCTTTTTCCTGGAAAAAAATAAAAATAAAATCTTTAGTTTTTCTTTACATTATACTTAACAAAAAAGGGTCTCACTTCAGTGCAAGGTGAGAATTTTTTTCTGTTCTGTTGTAAGGGTTTCTTTGTTTTGTGGTGGGTTTTTTCTGCTTCTCTGTTTGAATATTAAATTTGCAGAATAGCTTGGTTTAGGAAAGATGGTGGCTTTATATGAAATAATTTTTAGAGCAACTAAACAGAAATAGTGTCATATTTTAAATTACTATTTTCAGCTTAAAAACTACTTGCATTTCTAATACTTGAACTCAATCAGAAAGTACTACCATTTTTTTAAATTACATTCCTTGGCTTATATTTTTACTTGTCATGGGCCTTGTGGAGCTTGCAGTTGTTTCAGTATGTATACAAGCTAATGTGCTCCAGCTGACATGCTTCAGCTAATGAAGATTGTGAAGAAAACTTTTTGAGTTGAAGAACTGGCAGTGTTGAAAGATATAAAAAAAATACTGAACATGTCTGGGGACTCCAGCTGTATTCAAGAGTATTCAGAAGTGAAGCTTTTTGGAACTTTATTTCAAAGCCTTACCTCTGCTTTCAGAATTAATTTCCTTCTAAATAATTCTGCAAAGATAATATCTTCTGATGCAGCACTAATAATTGAGCTCTCTGTGTAGATCACCCTCACCTTTGTAATAGGTACCTATGGAGTCTGAACTTCAGTTTTTGTTATAAGTTACTACAATTTTATAGACCTGTTACATTTCAATTTGTGATTCATTGGTAATCTCTTTACTGAATTAAAGGAGGAACGAGACCTCAGTTTCAACAGTGTAGTATAACACGGGTGTAGTACTTAATATGAATCCATCTTAATTAAGTGTTAGATATTCTACCTGTAAATAGATACCAGACACATTATTTTGTGAGACCTGCTGCTCTAACAAAGTAGTTTTGTTTGTAATTAACTATTTTGCTTATTTACTTTCTTAGCCTGATGTTACTTCCTTAGCTGGAAGTGAATAGGAACTTCTGAATTTTTTTTATTCTTTCCCCTTTTCTGTTTGATAGGCTCAGCCTTTGAGAAAAGAACCTGAAATTATCACTGTAACACTAAAAAAACAAAATGGAATGGGACTGAGCATTGTTGCTGCCAAGGTATGGAAGTCAGTTTGTTTAAATCTTATTGAAGAAAGCTTCTGTTTTTATCAGCCTACTGTGGAAAATGTTGATAGAAAAGGTCTGTTTCTCTTAAGTTGGTTGTGCATATTGTGTTGATCCTCCTTTTATTCTGATTGGGGAATGTTTCTGTAAAATACACAGATGTGGACAATACAAATGGAAAAGTAATATGGATATATTATTATGACATTTCAATTCAAACCTCTGGTACAGGTTTATTCAGTTTTTTTAGAGCCAATAATCAGCAGTGGTGTTAAACGGAATTAATAAACAGGTGTATTTAGCACTTCTGCTGAAAGTAAAGAAGTAAACACAAAGGATGTGTGTGGGTTAATTGATGAATAAGCAAAACAAATGTGTACATTAAAGTTTGAATACTTTCTGCCATGAAGACAGCACTTGTTCTTTCACACAGTGTAGAGGTGCAAGAATGGCTTCAGTTTTGTTTCTTTACAGTAGAGACCTACAGCATAATAACCAAAATTGTGGGTGTATGCTGTAGCTAGTAGCACTACATAATAATGTATAGAATGCACATACAGCTCCAGCCACCAGATGGAAGACTCCACTAGTTGGTTGGTTTTGCTTTATTAACTGAATCAAATAGCAGACATAACCTTTTGAATTTAAAACTTGTTATAAATTATACAACAGTGATACTCTAACGTCTGTGTTGTGATTACATGGTGTACAAGTAGATGGAACAAGTCTTTCCTAATGGCTCTTCACTGTGTAGTACATGAAACTTCAGAATACCGTGGTACTCTTTGGCACTTAGTGCTTGAGCTGAAAACATTATTGTTTTAAGTTACCTCACATAGTTAATTGCTTCTAAACAGCACTGTTTGGCTTTTTTGGTTATTTTTTACAGCCTTCACTCATTTCATAGTCTGTTGTTGAAATAGTAATCTTCTCTGGTATCAGCTTTTAAGAATTATTTTTGACGTGTGTAAAGGAATACGTGGTGTCAGGTGTATAGTGCTAAACAATCAGTAATTATTGAAGAAACAGTTCAGGATCTGAAAAATGTAACTCAATATTCTGCTCTGATTTTAGTGGAGTGGGTTAATAATTTGAGAAGCAAATACTTGATCTTGACACTGGATTAAATATGTATCAGACTTCTGACTGCCATCTGCATTTCTGTTAAATGTTTCAAAATGTGCCATGGAAGTAATTTTTTTTTTCACTTTACTCTGTGAAATCTAATTTCTCATGTAGAGTGAAGTAGTGTATTACAAGGGGGAAAATTTCATTTCTCATTGGGGCTGGATGGCTTCTAGATGTTGATTTAATAACTGACATTTAGCCTCCATTAGCAGTATGTAACAGTGCTACTGTAAGCTTGATCTGAAAGTTTTTTGAAGTCATTTAATACATTTCGTGATTTCTTTATCATGATCAGTCATGGAAGGAAGAGTTTTCATTTGCACAGTTGCAGAAACACTAGTTCAGAAAGTCATATTTCATCTTACTTCTGTATGCTGCCCTAATATTGGAATTCTGATATGAAAACAGTTACGTTTTAAATCTTGGTCTGAGATAAGCAAGAAACAGACTGTTTCAGTTGTGGTGTATGTACAGTAGAAACTTCTGCTTAACATGAAGTCATCGGAATGCTCATTTCATAGAAATGATCCTATGCTCTGTTTGAAACAAGTTGCTGTAGTAGTTAAGTAG
This sequence comes from Toxostoma redivivum, assembly GCA_013397375.1. Lineage (NCBI taxonomy): Eukaryota > Metazoa > Chordata > Aves > Passeriformes > Mimidae > Toxostoma > Toxostoma redivivum. The sequence goes on along the minus strand of VXBI01007058.1, from coordinate 353,925 downwards.
GATTGTTTTCAGGAGGTTCAAAGTTACTTACTGTGAGTAATTATCAGCATGTTTTTCCTGTAATAAGCTTCATTAAAAAAAGAGTAAAGAAGAATAAAAAGAATACACAAGCGTTAATTTTCTCAATGTGGTCTTAGAGAATTGAGTGTGAGTGAAGAAGGATTGGTGCATTTTTTTCTTTCTATTCCTTATATTACTGATATTTACTAGCATTTTTTTCTACATGTCTCCTGTAGTATATCTTTTAGCAGCATAAAAGTTAAAATTCTCAATTTTAACTTTGAAAATGTAGGAAGAAGTCCAGTAGACTATTGGTTAAAATTTTCTAAACATTAATTGGATGGAATACCTGAAATGAGAGACAAGTATGAGAATAGATTCAGATTTTTCTAAACTTTCTAATAGTAAAAGGTTGGCTATTAAGTGCTCATAAAGTTGAAGAAATGAAAGCTCATACTTTGAGAAATTCCTCATTGCTGCTGCCCTGCACAGAAGCCCAGTTTGATTGCTGACCCAGTTGTGTTTATTGAACTATTGGTTTCTACAGTGCTTTGAAAGGGCTGTAGCAGTAGAAAATGCAGCTGGTCAACAGGCCCTGCTCCATCCAGTGAAGGACAACCCTGAATTTGTTAGGAAAACAGATATTTTCCTGTGATGTGACAAAATATTTGCTTTCAGTAACATGTTGTGAGAATATTTTTGCATGTCAGTGCTGACCTGCCTTTCTTGTTACATGTTACGGGGCTTCTCATACTTGTCACGGGCTTTGGATGAGGTTTGTTAACATGCAGCTTGATGATATTTTAGAGGTGGACAAAATGGGCAGATTCTCAGGGGATCATAAGGAAAAATAATACCAATGGACTGTTTTTCTTCCTTCTACTCATTGCAAAAAAAGCTGTGCTTTCCTAGTAAATCTGTGTTCATCTCTGAGGAAACATGTAAAAAATTTGTAACCTAATTTTTTTTTTGAGTTTTTGCTAGTTTTGAGGTTTCATTGGCTTAAAGACTGTGCCAATTAAGAGTTTCTAATGATGAAATTAGAAATCATACCTTATATAAAACCTTTACACCAAATGTTCCTAATTGTCAAGTGGTTGTTACACCTTCTCTTCTGCAATTAAAATACAAGGATGGACGTTGAAGCAAAGGTTGTACAAGCAGAGAAGGGATGGAACTTGCATTGAAGTGCTGTGCACTTGCTTATTCTTATGATAGAAGTATCACCTTGGGATCCTAGGTGATTGCAAACATGCGTACATTAATGTAATTAAAACAAAAACAAAACCCGAAGAGGTGAGTCAAGGAGTATATGAAAGTGTTAGGTCCCTGGGGCACCCTGTATTAGATCCTCCTCCCACCTAGGAGGATAGGTAAAATGTTTAAGTGCATTACGTCTTTCTAATCACATCTACTCATATTTTATGTAATTAGAAGTCTTAAATGAGTGCCAGAAAGAGCAGAAATTCAGTGCATCACCTAATTCACCTCATTTTGGTGTTAACTGAGGCAGGACAGCCCCTCTGAGCAAACATGTAGTAAGTGTATATGCTATATGCAAACATAGCAGGGAAAACAAGTTTACTTATGAAACAGCTATTAGCTTCCAGAGCAGTGTAAACAATGTTGTGCTTGTTTGGGTTTTGTTTTGTTATTTTATAAATCAGGAAAATACCTAACAGGAATTCTTAAACTGAATGCTTTAAGCAAATTTTTATTTTTATTTAAAATTAAACTGTATAGCTTCATATGTGATCCAGAAGAATAACTTGTTGTTCTGCCCTTTGGTAGATATTGCATGTTTTCTTACAGTAATACCCTGTAGCTTTATTAGCAATACCTTTTGTAATAGGTGTATGGAAATATAGTTGGTAGGAGTGGTCGGGCATAGGGAACAGGGAACATTGTTGCTTTTTGAGGTTGTGTGCAGACTTTGGTTGTTCTAACCCTGAAAGATGTTTTGATGTTAAAAGCTGCCAGACTCCCAACCACATTGTGGTTAAGTTTTTATGAAATCCAGATGATTTGGAAGCTGCGTGTGCATGCAGTTTATTTTAAAAATATATCACTTTTTTGGGGGCTTTCACATGTGACTTCTTAGCCATCTGTGGGCCAGTACATTACTTCCTGTTTAATTTGGAGGTTTTTTGTCTTTAGTACAAAAGGGCTCCGTTTTTGTTTTTTCTAGCAGTTTTCATAGTTTAATAAAGCCTCTAAAGTAAATGGAAGTCAGAGCATAACTGATTACGTAAGAGTCTGAATATTGTATTGGTTATAGCTGGTGTTGATAAATGCTACACTGTGTCATAGCATCAAGCTCGGAGTTATCTTGATGGGTATCTTGGAAAATCCAGCAGACTAGAGCTGGTGGTTGCTGTTGAGGGCTGGAAGAGAAGTGGAGAATTGTTTTTTTTCTTTCAAGGATCTGTAGTCCCGGAGATCAAAATGTGGTTTTCTGTTGTTGGAAGAACAGAATCCATGGTAAGTCCGTTCAGGTTTCTGTTGGGACTGTTTTTCTCTGAAGTTTTACTATCCCTGTACTTTTTCCTGCTCTCTTGCCTGTTTAAACCTGCCAGTAGTTATTTGTTCATGTAGCAACTATGTAATACAGCATGCAGTTAAATATAGTCAGATGTTAGTGGCTAACTTCCTAAAATCTAGAAAGAAAAAACTAATTTTTTAGCTTGTTCTTCATATGTACCTCTGAAATGGTGGAAGTGACTATTAATATTTAAAGTTTCAGGTATGATAACTACTGTTTTACTGTGCCAGAGCATGAATAGCATGACCTGTGATCTGTTTACTTGTCATATTAGTTGGCTTTAATCCAGGTTTCTCTAAAAGTCTGTTTTCTTCTTATAAAATCTTAGTAGAATAATTAAAATCGATGTCCCAAACAGCGTAAGATTTTTAATACTCTCTAAAAAAGAGTATTTTTCCTTCTGAAAAGACCAGAACATGCAAATTTGTTGCAGTTAGGGTGTCTTATTCAACACGTTTGCAGAGGAGAGGCATTTAAATTCTGTTTAGGTTACTACTGCACAAAAGAAAGGATTCCCATGTTCTGCAGGAACAATAGAGCAAGTTTTGTTGATTAATCTTTGCATGCTGGTTGTACTCATAAGTGTACTGTGATTAAGTTCTTTAAAGTGTGGCACACTTCTGATTCTTGTCCAGTCATCTTTTAGTAGTATAAACAGAAAATGTTATGTTAAAATATATACAAGGACCTTAAAATAGATATGTATATGGCCCCACTGGCACATAAATCAGAGTGTATTTTCTAGGATTTTTTTAACAGGTAGTCAGATTAAGTAGTGCTTACTGAAATATTATGAGAGGTGATAAGGTATTTCTTTTTAATAGAAGCATTTTAAACATGAGTAGACAGTTCAGCAGTAAGTACTCCAGGGAACTGACTTACTGTTCTAAAAACAAATGTGTAACATCTTACTCATAAATAATTTGCATTATTTGGCAACCTTGTTTCTTCTTAAGAATAAGTTAAATTATTCTAAGTTGCTTTAATTTCTAAACAATTGTTTGTCATTTTATATTTAGCGGTCAGTTCAAGGTGTTAAATTTATGGAGGGTTTGAGACTACAGGAATATCAATTCTGATGTAAAATCTTTGTGAAGGTCTTTTCTACAAATAGGTTTTTTTCTACAAATACAGGAGATTTGTGTACAAGGAACAGGTTTAAACATTCATTTAATTATTTTTTCCCAAAATTGAAAATTATGCTTATAGTTAATTATACTGGTAACAATATACAAATGTGAATCTCTCTAACCGGTGTTTGCAGATATAGACAGTTGATAGGACTTTTGGTTTTACTTTGTTAGCTTTTTACATGTGTTTCAGGTCTTAAGATTTCAGATACCTCAGTGTTTGAAGTCTTCCTGTGACTGTATTTTCTAAGTATTTAAGGAAATTTTCTGGCCTTTCCTCCCAGCATGAATTAATTGAAATGTTTCAGTTATAAGATTTAAAATTGTTTTGTGGAGGTGTTTTTTTTATTGGTTTGGTTCTTTTTTATTTTAGTGTTCAGTACTTATTCACTGCAGTGGTCTAAACTACTGCTGTTACCTTAATAGACTTCTTAGGAGGACCTTAGTGAAAATACATATACAATTCTCATTTCCAGAACAGATTTCTCAGTCTTGCAGAAATAAAACAGTATGTAGATTGCCAGTTTAGTCTTGATCATTAACAAATAAATAGCTGTGTGTTAGCAATTTGCCTGGTTTTTGTTGATTCCTAACTTCTAGCACAATCTTTGCTTAAATTTTGGTGCCCTGTAGATGTACAAAATTTTGTTAGTGCTTTTGTGTGCTGTGTAAAATCTGAAGCTTACACCATCACAGCATGGTTGTTCTTCTCAGTAGCTTTGAGACCTCAGCTCTGCTTAAGTGGAGTGGGTTTTATCTTACTTGCTTGTATTTAGATTGATAATGCAAATAGGTGACCCAGATATATATTTTAGACCTTCTGAAAGAAACTGAGTTTTAAAATTCATGTGCCATTTTATCCTTGTATGCAGGCACTCCTTAGCATGCCTGCTAAAATTGCAGTGCACATACCCTGTAGCTAGAATTCCTCTACCAGACTTCATTAAATTCTGGCATTCTAATAACTTTGAAAATTCTGTTCAGATACATATTAATACAGGTCTCTCTTTTATTTTTTTTTTTTTTTTTCACTTTTATTAATGAAAAAGACTTCTGGAACTTAATAAGTTCTGTGTTGATTTTTTTGCTGTATGAGTAATACTCTCAGTTGGCGTAGAAATTTAGGTGCTTGATAGTATGTGTTAGTGTACACACTGATCCTGCATTACGTTGTACCCATCTGAAACTGCAGAGCCTGCATTATGTGGAAGTTAATGCTCTGGGTTTTTTGGGTTGTAATTGCTATAGAAGCAAATGCCATTTCTTTGAAAAAGTGCAGAGATACAGGGTTGGATTTCTTCCCAAATAAATTGCCCAGTATGTCTTGCCTGTGAACCTAATTAACTTATGAAGGAAGAGCATCGCAGAACCTGCAGTACAACATGTAGATTTGTATATAACTCTGAGTAGCCCTTAATGTGTCAGTGCTCATGGAGTATTTGTAGCAAATGTACATTAAAAAGTTAACTCTTTTCTAGTTAAATATTTTCAAGCAATATATTTTCCTTGAGCTCAGTGAAAGGCTTTTCCTTTGAAACAGAAGTGGAATCAAACATGCTCATGTATTTAATTTCTTTTTTTTGAAAATTAAGAGGGCCTTTAATGCATCTGTAGAATATCATATTAAGTTGCAGCATTTATAATAATAAAGAAGACTTTTTTTTCACATTTATAATAAAAAAGAAGACTTTTTTTTTCAGAAAGGTTAAGAAAGACTAATGAACAAAATTTGTTTAGTCTTCTACAAATGTTGTATATGAAATCTTTTGCATTTACTTACTACTTTTCCCATTTCATGAGAGTAAGAGTCAAGTAAAATAAATTTAGAAACTGTTGCATACTTGATTCCAAGTATTAGGCCAGTTGCATTCCTGGAGTGGGAGAGAAATCATGCTGTTGTAAATTTATGTATTTCTGTTTAGCACAGAAGGTGCTAGAGCTCTTTCTGTCAGTGTACCTGCTTTCCATGCTGAACACTGTTAAAATCCCCAAACAACTACATATGCACAAGAGTACAACAGAGTATAATTTATTAATGCCATTTCATGAGGTCCACTTCAGAACATCCTGGATTGTCCTGTGAGAAACAGATTTAGAAGATGACAGTATATTCACTTGCTTGCTTTGTGTGCACGTCAATCTTGATTGCAAACATTATTTTATTAAAAAGCAACATGTAACTCATTTCCATTAAAAATAGCAACACAACTCTTCAGTCGTTTTCTCTTTACTCCCTTAGGGGTTTCTTGTAAGTAGAGATCTGGATACACCACACATAAAGTTTCTAGGTTGCTGGATGTTTCAGATATTGGATGTACTGCTGCCAATCTACCTTTTTCTCTGAATAGTAAGACTTTTCATCTGTTTTCCCCACTCAGTGCAATTTAAAGCTTCTGTGGAATTGGTCATAGCAGTTAAATGCTTAGTTTCTTTACCTGTTGAATAATGTTGATTATCACTGAAGTTCGAATTTATAGTGCTTGTTTTGTTTAATTGAAAATATTTTGCCCACTTATGACTGTAGTTTGTCTAGCTCCAGAAGCATTTGGGTTTTGGCTCCTGACATGGAGGAGTATATGAGAGGGGAAAGCAGAAGTATGTTGTATGTAGAGCATGGGTCAGTTTTAAAATTCTTTTTAAGTCAGGGTACAGCATGACTCAGTGCAGCTGTAGCCACAACTAACATCAGCTTTAGATACAGTAGGCTGGTTCAACTCATTTATATTTGAAAAGTATTTTCTCTAATGATGACAGATTTCCAAAGTGTCTGCATTGGTCTTGAGGCAACACAGGCCTTGGTTTTCTCTGACAAACTGGGGTTTTCTGATTTTTGAGTCCAGAAAAGTTTGCCCGTGCTAGCGGCGGGACCAGTAGCTACAGAGTTGACCTTTCTCCTGACTCAGGGCCCACAGCAAGTAGTGCAGTGAGTCTTAGAATTAGTACGTTTGGTACCTAAAAGAGATAAAATATATTCTCACCCAGATGCAACCTAAAGAACGCATACAGTTTTATGGAATGTGAGGTTTTGGGTGGTCAAAAACCTTTTCTTTTTCCTCCTAGAGAGTGAATTTGTAAATTTGCTGCATAGTTTACTAAACTGTTATTTTTTAAAATGCTTACAAGCTTCAGTTATTTAATTGCTTCTAGACTAATTACTTGCCAGGGCAGTCAGAGTGAGACTTGGTTCTGTTCCATAAACTTGCTTTTAAGGATGTTTATTACAACTTGCAGAGATCTTCTGTGTAAGCTTAAGAATCTGGAATCAGGAATTAGCCGTGATAAAAACCAGTCAAATCTACTCTGAGTGTAGGCAGATAAAAGATTCCAGGCCTGATGGCTTGTATCGGCCTTGGTAAGCTACATTTCTGTGCTGTTTTCTTTAAACACATTTTATTTGCAGTTGACTCATCCTGCATTGAACTGTTTAATTATTATAAAATACCACAGAAGCTTAAGTAACTTGGGAAAACTGTCGGCTGTAAAGCATTATGAGACATCCTAGATACCTTTAGTAAGGTACATTTGTGTATGTGTGCACACACATATGTCATACCTACATTATTAAAATAAAATCTTATTTCCTGTTTGCATAAATATGAAAAATCCAAGAAAATCTTGAAAATTACTTATTTTAAAAGATCTATGGTTGTGTGAACTACTGAAGTGTTTTGACAAATAGTCTTGGTATCTGAAGTCACTTAGAGTATTACTTAAAAAGGTTGGTGACTGTATGATACTTTTGTGGATTCAAAGTATAATTGGAGAGTGAAGATACTTTCAGTTCACGACTATTTCTTCATTTTACTATTTATGTGAAATGTGAAACCATTTGCATGTATATGTATTTGACAGAAATGTACTTTTCTATATTGAAAGATGATTAGAAAGACACTCTGACATTTTATGGAAATGAAAGTCAGCTTTTAATACATCTAACATTTTAAAAAAATGTTATTGTAGGGTATTTTTTTTTTTAAAACCAGGTATGATTTTGCCAGTCTTCACTGGAAGCTGTTCATTGCTCCAGTTTTATCAGAGTGATAAACAAAGTATATAAAGCTCAAGGGGTGTGGGCAAAAGAGGCTTCAGAACAAGTAATGACAAGACCTTCCTGTTAATTGTCTGGAGCAGCACTGGTTTGGTTAGGTGCTGTACTGCAGATCTGCTCTGCAGATGCGTAGTTTTTCCATAATTACTAAATACAATTCTATGGTTATTTTTAACAACTGTAAAAGTATTTTTATAATAGTTTTTGTATTTCTAGTTCTCATTATAGATATTGAAATACCCAGGTCATTTTACAGGTCTCCTAAAACTGCAAGAATATTGCTAACCTCACATAAAATACTGCTGGTTTGTGTTCCACCTACGTTGGGTGGGGTATGATGTGTGGGGATGGGAATAGTTCAGGTGTAAAAGAGGTTAGCACTTGGTCAACAGATGGACCTTCACTCCCTCTTCATTCTTTAGACTGGGATACTGATGGGGCTGTGTGGTGTCTCAGCACCTCCAAGCCGTCATTCTGCTGGTGGCAGGTCCCCATGAGCATGTCACAGCATGGGTGGCTCACCTGGGAATGAAGCTGCATGTTGACTCTCACTAGAAGGAGCTGGCTGTTGTTTTCACTATGCCTTTATGGCTGCTTGTCCTGGCAAATACCAAATGGGAAGGAGAGGCAAACAGAATTTCTTCTGCCTGCTTTTAATGCTTCTGTGGTGACTCACCAGCTGTTATGGGTAGCTGTGGTGCTGCCATTAAGAAGTCTGTTGGATATTCCTGTTACTCAAGCTGTGACTTTTCTGTACACTTGCACTAATATGGTGTGTTCTGATTTTATGGCTGATGGAATGTAGGTGAGCCAGAGTTTCCTGTGTTTGTTACTGACAGGGAAGTTTTATAAAACTCATCTTGTGACAACACTAGCCATAAAATCTGTTCTCCTTAACTACTCTCATTAAAAAATCTGTCATGTTTATTAATTTGTTATTGTCGTACTTTTGTACATCCTCAGTTTTACATCCCCAGTGTAGGAGTAGCAGTTTCTATTTTTAGATCACTGTAGTTTATCTTGTTCTTTTCTTCATTGGTCTGAATACTCTATAGAAGTAGCTGTGATGATTTGTTTTGGTCCATGTTTTTTAATGCTGCCTCTTTTATTTCTGTAGTTTTTTCATAGTGATATTTTTAAGCAAATGCAATATTTTAGGCACAATCCTTTTAGAGCAAGGAGGGGCTTGCAAAATAATGCTAATTGTGCAAACAATTATGGGCTACATACATTATAAGTGTATGTGATGGAAAAGGACTTGTTTCTTGTTAGCCCATCTCAAAAACTGAGGTTAGATTACATTATCCAGCTTGGTCCTTTGGCTGCTTTAACATGACAGAATTTTTGTACTTAAGCAGAAAATTGTACCAGGCTTCATTCAAGGAGGCAAATACCCTTTTGGACAACAGGTATGATATCTTTGTTTAGCATTGCTGTAGCATTAGACTCCCATCTTGTAAGATTTTTCTAAACATGTTTTTGTTCTGTGATAAGAACTTTTTCAAACTAGCCTGCCTTGTCAAAAATAAAGCTACTCCTCTTTTCTAAAATCTTCCCTATCTTCCTTCAGTCCTGCTTTAAATATTGTCAAACCCTAATGGGGCCACACAGATGAAATAAAGGTAGATTGAAGGAAAGTAGAACTCCTGGTAGGTTTCAATCTCTGGATTTATTGATAATGTTTCATATCTCAGTTTTTCATTTATTCTCTTGACTTGCAGCTCCTTTCATTCTAGCTCTCGGTAAGGGAGGACTCCTTGTTTATTTAGTTTTTACAAGGTAGTTTGATCACTTAAACATTTTCCCATACATTCTTTTCTTCATTTAGGTTTAAAATAAAGACCCAAGTTACCATTCTAAAAAGATTTTAGTATGCAGAAGTGTCCTATGTTTATTTTTACCTCCCAAGTAGGGTTAGAAAACCTTTTAAAATTCCAGTTATTAAAATTCCAGTTAAATGGAAAAGTTTCCTTTGTCACAGAATTCCAACCTGTAAACCACAGCAAATTTAGGATTATTTTCATACTCTGACTAAACTCCAAGTGCGTGACAAACTTGGAAGTGCAATGTGTTAACATCTTTCAACTTGTGCTGTTTTAAAACATTCAATTACTTCTTAAGATAAGTGTGAGATGATTAGAAAATCTTTATGCAAGTATTGCATCTCACACAAATCTTCATCTTGGCTTCATCTTGCGTACTGGATCTAATAGCTTGCCTCAGTTTCCCTCATGTGTTGGCTTTGTGCATCCTAAAGATTAATAAGCCCAAGCATGGTGATTATTTTCTAGAATATTTTTGTGTTTTGCCTCAGAGACCTAACAAAGCTTTCTGGAAAAAAAGGGGGGCAGGAACACATCATTTTTATCTCATTGTGCAACTACACGAGTAAAAGTGCAATGTGTTTTTTAGCCAGATGCATTTTCATCAGTTCTACATGTGTCATTCATCTCCATCCCTTGCTAAAGTTAGGATTTTTTTTTACATTTAGAAGGGGAATGGGTGGGACTTGGCAAAATTGGGAAGTATCTTTTCAGTGCTTTTGCCATGCAGGCGTTCAAAAGCTTAAAATGAAGATGTTTTCCACTGTGTAGTTTGCTTCTCTATGTGGGAACCTGCATGTATGTGGGTGTTTGTTTTGCAATTGTTCTGGGGCTCAGCTCCCACTAGAATACAGTTTTTTGCAGACACTACACAGAGCTGCTTGAAAAGTCAGTAGGTGAACTGTAGCAGGAATTTCAAATGGTTTCAGTTGTTGGGTTGAAAATAAAATTTTTCACCAAATAATGGAATCAACCTCCCTTAATGATCCAGGCCTCTCCTGCAACCTCCTTTCCTGCACTGTTATGAACAGCCATGCTGTGCTGTAAACAATTTAGGGAAGCTGATTAAGTTGAAAACAAAGCTTGTATTTGGGAGGAGGGGAGCTGGAGACGGGGATCAGCTGAGCTTCCAGCCAGGTCTGTCATGGGACCTACCACAACACAGTAGTGCCTGCACAGCTCCAAGTGTGAGACAACATGGGAGCAGACAGGTGGGTTTCTTCCTGACACGCTTTATAAGTGCACTACTGCTGTCACTGTAATTAACTTATTATTGGAGTATTTTAAAAATCTTCAAATGTGTGAATAGTGCTTTACTGCTGGCCTCCAAACTAGTTCTCTCTGCTTTGTGGACTTTATTTTCATATAAAGGTTTTTGTGTACTGATTATTTAACTGGATTGTAAAAGCACAGAATGGAGGTGTTTCTTATATTGAAGCTTAGGTCTGATATACTTCAGATATCCGCATTTTTAAATACCTTCTTCAGGTATTTAAAGTGTTCCCTTCTTCAGTCTCCAGTTCAACTATTTGTTGAATTCTGTTCAGCTAATATCTTCCTTATAGACCTTTTTTCCCCCTGGGATTCTGTTTTGGCTATGTATTGTAAAAGTAGATATCATTTAGAGGTCTTCAGAGTAGTGTAATAGTCAGTTCAGTTCAAGAACATTGTCACTCAGCAATATAGTTTAGTGGGATTTTTCCTTAAATTATTACTTAAAGGGGAAGATTTCCCAAATTTTTTCCTCCAAAGGGTATCTTTTACTTTCTGCAAAGATTTGCAGGAAGAAGTTGCATCAAGTGTGAAAGAAAATGGGTACATTGGTAGCTCTAGAGAGGCTTTTAAAAATATAGAATATCTTACATTATTTTTTGAAAAATAATTAAAAAGGTTTTTGAGATTTGGTATTTGGTTATGTATATTTGAGAAAATATGCTATAGGTTTCAGTATGTAGATCTCAGGGAAAGGGAATAAGCCATTTCTTTATGCTTACTGCATTCTTGCTTTCCACAGTCAACTGACTCCTTTACAGTTGTGTTCTTCTGTTTGGACTAAAAGCCACATGGATACACATGCTTCTGGTATTAAGGATCAGAGAAATGAAGTGGAAAGAAGGTTTATCATATTTTTGTTACTGATACACACATTTTATTGCTCTGTTTTACTTGTGAGGGAATAGTTTTAATTATGTTGACCTTCACATTCCTTTGAAAGAAAAACAATGTAATAAGTACTTCACAAAGAAATGTTTTATTGTAAAGTCAGTAAATGAAAACAGGAAAACCCACGTGGTATGTATGAGAATTTTCTTCACTTTGGAGTTTAGTATGGGTGACTACATATTAGGAGCCTTTTTGTGTTTCTAATAATTATATATTTCCTTGTAATGCAGCCTTCTGGAAAGTAGAACCAAAGCAAAATCAAGTCTATTTCAACAGAAATTAGGAATTTGGATTCAAATTACTGTAAAGCTTAGAGTAAAAGTTGAAGGGAAGGTGATGAGTTGATTTTAAGGGTAGTTAGTGAGAAGTCTTCCCAAGTTTGTGAAAGCACATGTGTATCATTAGAAGCATGTTAAATGACACGTGAATTAGAGTGTTCCTAATAAGACATGAGTAGATGTAGTAACTGATAAAGATTTTTTTAATGTAATCTGAACTGAGATTTATTTTAAAATAATTTTTATGTTTCCAAAATGCATTAGTTTTGTATTTAAGTGATGACTTGGAGCTAACACATCTGCTCATAACTTCCTTTAAAAAACAGGAAAGAGATTGACAAACTATAGACATCGTAAAAACATTTGAAAGAAGCAACGAGGAATAAAATGTCGGCTCCTTTAAATCATAATGAAGAATTATTGTCAGGGTTAGAGTATAGGCACAGTTAGAGCAAAAATCTGACTGATACAGTATCTTCCAGCTGTGGTGCCTTTAGCCAAAGAATATAACAAAAACAAGTGTAAGATCTTTCTCTCCTGTGAGGAAAGGCTGGGAGAATTAGGATTGTTCAGCCAGAAGAGAAAGCCCCAGAGTAACCTAATTGTGGCCAGACAGCTGCAGAGGGACTTGTTAGAAGAGCAAGACAAGGGGGAATGGCTTTAAAACGAAAAAGTAAGTTTAGATTAGATAGTCAAAAGAAGTTCATTACTGTGAGGGTAGTGAGGGATTGGAACTGATTACTCAGCTAAGTGGTGGATGCCCCATCCGTGGAAGTGTTCAAGGCCAAGCTGAATGGGGCTCTGAGCAGCCCGGTCTAGTGGAAGGTGTCCTTACCTGTGCAGAGGGGGGGTTTGGAGCTAGATGGTCTTTAAGGTTCTTTTCAACTCAAACTATTCTATGGTTCATCCTATGGTTTCTAGCTTTCTGTAATTTCAGAGTGCATTGTATCTGTTTTGGGGGGGTTTATGTTGTTTGTTTTCTCTAAAGCTTCAAAGAACCCTACTGAGAATCTCAGATTCTGTTTACACTTCAGCATCTTTTAGCAGTGTTGTTCCTGGCTGTTTCCCAATTTAATTATGAAAGCCTATGGAAAATGTTTTACAGGGTGGAGATTTGTTGCATTTTGTTTGTGTTTTACTATTTAAAACATGCTAGATGTGATAGGAGAAGTAAGAAAGTGTTTTCTACTGGCTGGTTAGAGAGATGATAAATAATTCTATCAGTGTAACTCATAATCCCATTGGCCTTCAGTTCCTTGATTGTTGCTGAGCTGAGGTGTCTGCTTAATTGGTTCTCTCAAGAAAGGTATTCCGTGTTTCTGATGATTCTTGTTATCCCCTGAATATAATGGTTCTGTTAGTGTCGTCTTGTAAGGGAGTAAACAGAATTCTAAAGTTTTCTAAATGGTTACTTTTTATATTTTTAGTGACTGTGGTGGTTTCTGCTTTGTTCTTTTCTGTTCTGCTGGCTTCCAGATTTCTGAGCTGATATAAGATGGCTCTGAAAACAGTGACTAAACTTTAGGAGTTAAAGTCAGTTTAGAAACCACTCTTATGGGTATTTGTGCAATTGAAAATGTTTATTTCATCATTATCTGCAAACCTATATAAACCACATATCTTAGGCTTATACAGAAGGTTTCAACTTCATTTATTGTGCACTAAGAGTCACAGTCAAGCATGAGAAAGGTGATATATATGGATGAATATAGTGTCAGATGAAATACATGAGTACCAAAGCTGCCTGATAAATGTGTATGCTGTTTTAAGTGGCAGTGCTCTTCCAAAGGTTTGCTTGTTTTTACTAATCTTTGTATGAGACAGATCTTTGTCTGAATTTCTGGGCCTAAGGGGAAGAGATTCCTGCTAGTATCCTTTGAAGTTTGGACTGAATAAAAATGCTGTCAATTCCAGGTGGCTTCAGAGGAATCTGGTTATTCTTGGTCAGTGTGGCCACCAAGAAAAGCTGCTGTTTGGTTTCTGCAATGGTAGATGTTATGCATGAGGTTATAACTGTAAGGGTGGGTGGGTGAGTTGCTATTGATTCTTTTGCCCTTTGGAATTCAAGGAGCTTGCCTTCAGGTATACTTAGTAGCTGGAGGCAGAGGAAGGGACATAAAAATGCTATCATTTAATTTTCAGTTCCCAGCAAGGGAAGGTGGTAACTGGTTCTGCCAGCGGTGCCCTGATGGGAACCAGCACCTTGGAAGGTTGAAACATTGCTTCACATTTGAACCAGTGAAGTACATCTTCACCCCATCACTGCTCCAGTATTCAGCATCACGTGATCCATTTCCAACTCTCGGTTTTTACTGACGTGATGAATCTTCTATTTGGTACATTTAGTTACATTATTGTTTGCCTTTATTTTGGAACACATATGAGCATGGTAAACAGCACATTCGTTTAGATCTCCTCTGCAAACTTTCGTTCCTTGTGAAAACTAACAATTTTTGACCCATTATTGAACCTAGTGTTAATACACAAGGACAAGTTCTTTCTTACTGTGTGCCACTTTGAAGTCTTGATGAACTGCTAAAAGATCTTGTGATGTCCATCTTGGAAGTCTAGATGTTCAGCTAGATCATCCTTCCTCATGTTCATCTTGGTTGCTTGGGGGAAAAAGGAAGAGATTTGTGAAGCATGATTGCATTTTCCATTACATTTATCTAGCTGTCTTCTAACTTGTGTTTCTCATAACTTTAGCCAATTTTTCTGGTATAAAGTTAAATTTATTCTGCAGTAACAGCAATGTTTCTTTAGCAATGTTTTTTCTCTTAACCCAAAAGGAACTAAATTCTTTTAATTGTCTTTGTATTCTTTCCAGACAAAGAAAGTATCCGTATTTTTTTCCTTTTTTATCTACATGTATGGCTTAAGCAATTATTATTAAAAATTTGGACACATAGAATGTTAATCTGGAATCGTAAGACTTGAAGGAGTTATTTTTTCGGTGGCATTTGTAAACATTTGGGATTAACTTAGAACTTAATGAAAATAGGTCTTTCATTTGTGTAGAAAACCATGTCTGTGTAACACTAGCTTGGAATAATCTTCACATTGATTCTTATTTTATTTCATTATAACAATGGGACCAATGCATGCTTTTGCTGCTGAAACAAAAGACTTGAAAAGGAGGAGGGGAAAAAAGGAGGAAGCTATATGTGCGATATCAAAGCAACTTGGGGGGTTACATTAGAAAAATGATGTTAAAAAGGTCTGTGCTCTGTTGAAAACATGCTTAGCACTATCCTAAGTGACTTGCAGAGTCAAATAGCACTGTTTGCTGTAGTAGATAAATGACAAGTAATAGTCTTACATTATAAGAGACAATTTAAAGGTTTGTTATACTAACATTTGGACTGATTTGTGTGGTGTCTTGTACATTGGAGCATGTGGATGACAAAACAGCATGGCTTGAATAGATGCTTTCATTCTTGTATTTAGCATCTGTGGGTATCTGTCTTGCAATAAGTTCACTGTTAACAGCCTTTTAAAATGCAGAACACTTTTGAGACAGATGTTTTATGAACAAAATTGCATGGTTTTGCAGTAGACTTAAATATTGGCTCTGTCAATTCTAAAATACTTATGTCTGCTTTACTTGTTTATGTAAAGCTAGAGGCACTCTTTGTCCCTTTACCCTGGCTCCTCTACAGTCCTAATGAATGTAAAAAACATTTCTATTCCTTTTTCATGTAATCTGCAATTTATCTTGTTTCGCTGGGGTACAGTGCTCTCTTTAAAAACATAATGCAAAGAGGTATAGTGTTTGTAAAAGTGCAAACAAGTGTTTCTTATTAGAAGGGAACTAGAGCAAACTTCTAAAGTATAAGTTTTAGTTAACATATATTTTTTCTTATTCAAACTTGCATTAAGACCAAATATTCTTTGTTTCTAACAAAGCTTGCAGTTTTAATAGGCCTAATATTAAATGTTTCATATGACTTTAATTGAATGTAGCTCTTCTCTGTATAATTGGTTTTTCTCCAGTTTGAAAATATATAAAAATAATGAGAAGGTAGAGGTTTACTTAGCCATGTAAAATTTTGATTAAAGTTGATGGCGTGCTTAAGAGATCAAATATGAATTAACTAAATTAATGCCGCTTTCTCTGTAGGGTGCTGGTCAAGACAAACTTGGAATATATGTCAAGTCTGTAGTGAAAGGAGGTGCTGCAGATGTGGTTAGTAACATTCTTAATCATCAATTTCAAAAGCAGAAAGAGCCTTTGGAAATGCTTTAAAATTCTTTGTTTACTAGTTTGTGTGAATGATTGTTTTAGTGGAGATCATGTTAGCATTGGTGTATGAATTTTTTTCTCTTGAATGTGTATTTAGGATGGTCGTCTGGCCGCAGGGGATCAGTTGCTTAGTGTGGATGGTCGAAGTTTGGTGGGCTTGTCCCAGGAGAGGTATGGAATGCTTCCCTTGGTTATTTTTATGTGAAAAAAATTTTAGCTTAATAATATACCAAAGCTCATTTTTTTTTACATTTCAGGCTTTGTCTTGGTGTTTCATAACTGACTGTGGATAACCTTAGTTCAACTAAGGTTGATAACCAAGTGGTTAACTATGTGGATAACCAAGTTCAACTGTTTGTGTACTATTTTTCTCTTCTTTTCATATGATATGGGTTCTCTGTATAGAAGAGATTATATTATACGTTTGGATTTTGGTTTTGAACAGGTTTTTTTTACCTCCAATTTTAAATATTTTGGCTTCTAACCTTTGAAGCAGAAGCTGGGAATAAATAGTACTTTCCAGTAGGTATTGTCTGGGTGCATAAATGTATCTTGTCATTATCTTGAAATTTTTTTCAAAGTGATTTTAAGTATTAATCTGAAAAAGAGTGCTTTGTCAAGCAACAGATTACTGATAATAAGGGTAACTAAGTAATACAGTGCCTAATTTAATTTTCTTTATTTGCTCTGTCTTTTTTTGCAGGGCAGCAGAACTTATGACTAGGACAGGTTCTGTAGTAACACTAGAAGTAGCAAAACAAGGAGCAATTTACCATGGTCTGGCAACCCTGCTTAATCAGCCATCCCCAATGATGCAAAGAGGTAAAGATACTAATATTGATATTGATAACAGCTTTGTAAGTCTGCTTTCTGCATTTATAAGAATGCAGAAAATATAGTAATTTGCAGTATCTTGCCAAGTATTACTATAATATTAAATCAGAAAAGAAATAAAATTGCACAGAAAAAAAAGACATTTCCTTTCTTAGCAGAAATTCATTTGGTTTTAAATACTGCTTGAAATTTTCCTAGTCTAGTAATTAATCCGTTGCATATGTACTTTTCAGTACTTAATTATGCATTTAAACAAAGTTCTGATTTCAATTAATTTTTATTTTAACAAATGGAATCTAATGAATAGAAAGGGCATTAAACTTAATGGCTTTTTTGTACCTTTCATAAGAGTTTCTCTCCTCTTAAAATATGTCTTCCTTGTAACCACAGAATGCAGTGTAACTAGTAGGAGAGAAATAAATGTAAACAGAAGCTCTGGAATGTGTTTTGCCATTGAATTTTTTTTTTTTAAACTAGAAGTGTTGAAATATATCTCCTTAAATTTCACTGTCTGATCATAAGAAGTTCTTGGATGCTTCTCCAATATTTTATTTTATCATCCTACTTCAGGGTACTAACAAATGACATTAAAGTCCAATATAAAATAATGTTGTAAAGGAAATAATTTTATCATTGAAGACATTTTCTACATGCCGGCTAGTACCACAGTATAGGAAAGAATGGGTTAAAAGAACAAATCCTTATTATCACAGTTCACAACACCATCCCAGATGCCATATGCCTCAGTCATCCAGAGACCTTTCAGTATAACATACTTAGTTTTCTCAATTGTTGGGATATGTTGTCAGAAGTTCTTATGAAGAATACAGGTTGAAGGAATTCTATATATTTGATACAAGATTGAGATTGCATATTTAGAGAAATAAAGATTTTTAAATCTAGCATTTTCTTTGCTGGGAACTGAATTTTTAAATATAAGCTCAAGGTAGCTCTGGTTTGAAAAAAAACTACGCTAGGCAGTAGTTAAGTGAAAAGAAGAAACTACATATCCAACTGTTACAGTTTCTGACCGCCGTGGCTCAGGTAAACCCCGACCAAAGAGTGAAGGTTTTGAGCTGTATAACAACTCCACGCAAAATGGATCACCTGAGAGTCCTCAGCTGCCATGGACAGAGTACAGTGAACCAAAGAAGCTGCCAGGGGATGACAGATTGATGAAGAACAGAGCTGATCATCGTTCCAGTCCCAATGTAGCAAGTAAGAAAACTTATCCTTCTTCTGGGCGTAGCTGCCTCCTCCAGTAGTTTTAGAGGATGTTGTATTCAAAAGGGGTGATTGTTTTTAAAAATGGATTAAGTTTAAAATACCAGTGTAGTGGTAACATTTGGAGCAAGCCTCTTGCTAGAACTACCTAAAGACAAAATCATAGTTATTTTATGAATACTGTTACTTTATTAAGGCTTTATTAAATTCTGTAAATTATTACTAACAGTCATGTAAATGCTTCCTTTAACTTTCCAACAGATCAGCCTCCAAGCCCTGGGGGAAAGAATGCTTATGCATCTGGAACTACCACCAAAATAACCTCAGTCTCTACTGGAAATCTTTGTACAGAGGTCAGAAATGGCAAGCAAAATGCTGGCTATTAAATTTTCTTTATCTATCAATAGTGTCAGTGTGCTTGAATTAAACCAGTGTCTTACTGAACTATTCTACCACAGTGCTGGCACTTACGACTGGGTGGGGTTTTGCTTATGAATGCTGATGAAACATTGAGACAGTTTTCGATGATTTCATTAAATTTTCTTAATGAAGTTGTCCTTGTGATTTCTTAGGTTTGTACAATATTGCACACTCACTTTGAGACCATAAAAACATGAGTCATAACCACAGTTTTATTTGATACTAGGCAACCTCTTTATCTCCTGTCCCAGATGAGTAATGCTCTTAGGAGCCAAAAGAAAATATTTGGAAAATGCATGTTTAGAACAAATTTCATACAGATCTATCTGAATTTTGCCTTACAGTTTTTCTGCCTTTTTCAGGAGCAGATTCTGCCACCAAGACCTGAAGCTTATCCTATCCCAACACAGACCTATACTAGAGAATATTTCACATTCCCAGCTTCAAAGTCCCAGGATCGAATGGGTCCTGCTCAAAGTCAGTGGCCAAATTATGAAGAAAAACCACAGCTCCAGGCAGAAAGTAATCATTCTATCAATACTACCATGCAGGTGAGAAGTAATTTTTTTCAGTATAAGGAAACAAACAAGAAAGAAACTGCTTGCTTTCCATTCCTGGACTGCTAGAGAGTTTTTCCAGAGTATTCAACTCTCTATAACTATACCACAAGATGGGAACACCTATACTTTTGCCAAGATGGGCTTGGGTTCAGGAACCCTATGGGATTTTTTTTTCCTTCCTATTTTGCCTTTTTGCCCCCTTTTCCTTTCACAGAATTTGTTACCATGTTCTTGTAGACCTGTTATCTGGGATATTTTAATCCCCTGCTAGAGTAATAGGGTGTAAGTGGTAGTAGGGTTCATCTTGTAAAATGTTTTATGGTTTTCTGAAAAGCAAACTAAATCTTCATTCTTCCAAGTAGGTTTACATGGAAAAATGTTTGCCTGAAGGATGTGTTATTTAAGTGATAAAGTATTAAAATTTAAATAAAACAGTACTTTGAGACCTATCCAAGGTGTTCACTGAAACACATTCCCTGCTCCTTGGAAAAAAAATAAATATATAATTTCAAATTCTATGCATCTTGACATGGAATGAATTTACACCCATTGTACTTTTGGAAATTCAAAAACAGTGTTGTTCTGCTCCTGTTAGTGAGAACTTCACTCAAATCCATACAGGAAATTAAACCTAGATCTACTAAATCTAGTTAATGGATGATCTTCTTTCTCTCATCTGCTAGACTTAAAAATATAGAGATTTTTTTTTTTTTCTCCTATTTCCTAATTAATGATAAGAGCAGAGCCTTACACCAGGCTTATCTTTTACTTTTGGAGAAGTGTCATGTAAATTACCAAATTATCTTGAGATTCTGTCTAAGTAAGCAAAGAAAGAATTGTTTATTGGTTGCTCACACACATAGGGGCAAGTGAATTCAATAAAAAGTCACCTTTTTTAGTGTTTTTTCAAGGTTATAGAGATTAAATTCTCATTATTTGGGCTGTTAAAAAATGTAGATGTTTTGCTCCAAGTAGGATGGTACTTTTGAAAGGAAGTGCTGCAAGTTTAACGACTATGGCAAATAGATATGGAAATATTTTACTTAATTTCCATGCTTAACTCTTCCATATTTCATGATTTCATCTCACTTAATCTTAGCTGCATAATTAACATCTGTGTGCTCTCTGTCAGTGATGGGAGAAGGGGAGAGGCAGGTGTCTCCAGAGAATGGTTCCTACCCATTTGTCTTAACTGAATTCTATGATAATTGCTGCCTGGACATGCATCTCTCCCATGCTTAAAACAAGCTTAAGTGAGTAGCTTAGAAGAGGTGGTAAAGATGAAGCTCATCTTTTAATGTTGTTGACAGACACTGAATTTGAGCTATAGCCTTAAGGCTGAAAGCAGGGCAGAAAAGGATTTTGCTAAAGCAGAATAGAAGCTTTAACTTCTTACAAGCACTGAAAGCATTCATAGTTTTTCCCTGTCAGACAATATTTCTTTTAAGTTGAAAATTAGAAGAAAACAGAAAAAAAATCTTGACAAAAATAAGAAAATACACATGAATTTTTGCAGAGAGAGCTGGACTTGTAAAAAAAGCTGCTAAATTTTCTGTTCTGAAGGCGTTAGCAAACTTTGGCTAGGTGCATCTTTACAGCAAATCTAACACAAACAACTGTGTGTTCAGCTCTGTTGGACTAATAGAGCATAAAAAATACGCTTGTTCCTCTCAAAGACGGCATTCTTTAGAGGTCATGGTTAAGGTCATTGATGGAGGAAAATAAAAGGAGTTTGCTTTGTTATTCTTCTCTCATTTGTTGATAATGGGTGCATTATGTGTTCAGTGCTGACCAGTTCCTAAAATTTGAAGTATGAATATTTGCTTCAAGAAAATCATTAACAGATTTAATAATCCTGGTTTATGGTCTAGTGTTCCTTTTCAGGTGGTTGTTCAGTGCAGCAGGACACAGAGGTTCTAGAGAAAAAGACTAGGTGTTTGATGCACTGAAGTGACAAAAATCTCAGACCATTATACTCGTGTTCCAGGAGAAGGTAGAATTAGACTGCCTGCCTGGATTCTGTACTCTGAATTGTGTTAGTAATGTGAGTTTCCTGCAGGGCATCTTGCCTGTTAATGGAGGAGGGTGGGCAGAAGCGCTCTTCTCTCTCTCTCTTTGCAGCCTTTCTG
This sequence comes from Toxostoma redivivum, assembly GCA_013397375.1. NCBI lineage: Eukaryota > Metazoa > Chordata > Aves > Passeriformes > Mimidae > Toxostoma > Toxostoma redivivum. Next base: position 332,531 of record VXBI01007058.1, on the reverse strand, counting down.
TTTGCTTTCCCAGTAGGAAAGATGTTCATTGAAGCCAGTTGAAGCCTGAATAGCAGAGCTGGTATGACTGAGCCACTGCTCAGAGCTACCAGGACTCTGGTACTCACGTGGTGGGGGGGAGGGGCTGTCAGGGATAGTCCTGAGAAACTGTGCGAGCTGGGGAGGTTTTCAGCTTAAACTGCCTTTTGCATTCATCCTTCCTCCCAGTCCAGTTACTAGACAGTTCCCAGGAGCTTGCTAAGTCTTCCATCACTTGAATGAGTTAAGCAGACTGAGAAGAATATTTTATTGTTGGTTTTGGAAAACCTACTGGGCATGGAAATGCTGAAATTTGTTACAAGTAATTACCTTCAATAATAAGAATGTGTTTTGTAAGCCATTTTCAAATATGTTTTAATGTGGATGGATTGTGATACACATGCCTTGTTTAATATTTTTCAGCGTGTAGCTCGTTCCCAGGAAGAGCTCAGAGACAAAGTTTTCCAGCCAGAGAGGAATCGTTTGGAGGTTGTTATACGGAAAGATGTGGAGTACATTGATCGGAAGTCAGACAGCGATCAATGGATGAATTCATCTGTGGATTCTAGCACATCTAGCCAGGAGCACCTGAACCATTCCTCCAAACCAGTGTCGCCTGGTTCTTGTTTAACTAAAAGTGGACCTGGCCGTTGGAAAACTCCAGCCACTAGCCAGCCGACTCCAGTGGCCATTTCCCAGCCCATCAGAACAGATCTTCCCCCTCCACCACCACCTCCTCCAGTGCATTATGCTGCTGAATTTGATGAACTGCAAATGGATTTGCCTCTGCCTCCCCCTCCTCCTCCAAATCAGATAGGAGCACAAGCATCCTCCCAAGTAGCTGCTGCTGAGCGTAAGAAAAGAGAAGAGCATCAGAGGTGGTATGAAAAGGAAAAGGCACGTTTGGAAGAAGAACGAGAAAGGAAACGTCGTGAGCAGGAGAGAAAACTAGGCCAAATGCGTTCTCAGCCACTAATTCCTGCTCAGCCTGTGGTTCCTCCTGTCTCCCTTCAACAAGTGAAATCAGAAAAACCCTCAACTTTGCAGAGGTCTCAAGAAACAGTTATTCGAGAGCTGCAGCCTCAACAGCAGCCACGGACTATTGAGCGGAGAGATCTGCAGTACATTACTATCAGCAAGGAAGAGCTGTCATCTGGTGATAGCCTCTCTCCAGATCCATGGAAACGGGATGCGAAGGAGAAACTGGAGAAGCAGCAACAGATGCACATTGTGGACATGTTGAGTAAAGAGATTCAGGAACTTCAGAATAAGCCTGATCGTACAGCGGAAGAAAACGACCGCCTCCGCAAACTCATGCTTGAGTGGCAGTTCCAAAAGCGACTGCAAGAATCAAAGCAAAAGGATGAAGATGATGATGAAGAGGAGGATGATGAGGTGGATACTATGCTCATTATGCAGCGACTGGAGGCAGAAAGAAGAGCAAGGGTAAAATCCTTTCTAGAAAGAAAACTTGTAAATTTCTAGCTTGGTGGGTTTTTATGTTTTGAGTATTTTGATGTTCTTAGAGGGTGAAGGAGAATGACACTTTCTTCAATAGCTTGAATTTTAAAATTAATAACTTAGAGTGGTTTTATCAGTTGAGTAATGTATTGTGAAAGTATCAAAGCTACCTTTTATAGAATGCAATTTAGTGATTGAATTTACTTTTCTGGTTTTGGGGAGAGAAAAGATCCCTTTGGATAAAGGGTTTTTGCCATGTACCTAGAGTATGGTTAGAAGGTAAAATATGACAGAAATTTGCTTGCAGAAAGGTAAGCAAAACGTTTGAAATTATGAAAGTTTGTAGGAGAATGAGGAATAAAAACAGTGTGATTTCTCCCTCCCCAGTGTATTTACCCCTAAAAGTTTTTATTATAGTCTTGGGACATGAACATAGACACTGAATGCATACTGTTTCCAGGGAATAGTGAACTGAACAGGCATTCCAACTTGCTGGTCTGATCCAGCTGCTACCTCTACCTTTACCGGCCCTCAGCAGTGGAGGGAGTATTGCTTGAGCCGCGTGGTTTTGGGTGGTGTAATAGCTAATAAACCCTGTCTAGAGCTCCAACTCCTACAGACCTGGATTTTTCATGGTGTCCAGTTTAATCAGCATCTGAGGTTTGTTTACCTTAGCTTCAGTTTTGTGAAAGCTCATAATATATATAATAAGATAATACAACTGAATAGTACGGTGAAATTTTTAACCACTCTTGCTGGTGGCTGTTGTCTCCCAAGACTGTGCTAAATCTACTGTTATTGAGAAAAAGTTCCTATAGGAAAATCTGCTCTTTTCTGAATAACAGCATGGATTCCCAAGTTACATACCAACAGCTATGCTTTTCCAGGCTTAAAAGCTAGCTTGGTAATACGTTCAGTGTCTTCTGTGTGTTTGTCTTGAAAAGTTGACTTAATTCTGTGATAAGCAATGTTTAATTCCTGAGAAATGTTTGGACATGCTTGTTTTGACATTCAGAAATAGCTAGTGGCTTGAGTAGGATTTGAGTTCATGATTGTTTTGGCAGCTTCATTTCCTAAACTTGCTCTTCTCATATTGTTGCAGTCTGTGTTGCTTTCCCTTTTTTCTTGTGCTTAACTTTTTTACTGTGTAAAACAATAGATACCTCAAACTTGGGAACTGAAAAAAGGAAAAGCTAAATATATATTTGACAAACAGGTTGCCCTAAAGTCCAGCATTGCTAACAGGCAATTTGTGGCACATAGTTACTTATGGCTGTTAAAAATTAATGTAGAACTGCCATTTAAACAAAGAACGTCTTAAAATTTTTACTGTGGCAAGGCTAAGAAAGACATATGTTATTAAAAACAAAAGCCAGTTGTATTGCATAACAATATTAGTCTTTTCTGAAAATGCTGGTTTTAAAACATTATTTGTGCATGAAGTTCTTCCAGGTTTTTGGAACATTTTGAAACTAAAAAATAACAGTTGTCTTGAACTGAATTCATGTTTGCATTTTGGCTACATTTCACTTTTAGAGATGCAGTTAAATAGCATCTCTGCAGAACTACTGAGGTGGTGCATGAGTCAATACTGATCAAAATTTTGGATTATTTGTTTTCATTTCTGTATATCGCATTTATGTCCATTCAGTTCTTCATTCTAAAGCAGTCAACTAAACAAATAAAAGAAAATGCTTTTGAAATAGTACAAATCTAACCTATCTTTATTTACACTGTGCATCTTTCTTTTTTTCCCCCTTTCTTGCTACCTGCAGCAGACTGCTGTGCCAGCAATCTCTGTTCTAGATTTGGTATGTTTGTTTCTTTCTCTTCAATATCTCTTTCCCATTTCAATTCCTTATTATTAATTACAACTCGTGTGCTTTGGATGATGATTTGGTATCTTTGGGTGTTCAAAGATCATTATGATACAGTAAGTTAACTGCAAGCATGCATTTGAATGTTTTCAGATGTGATTCCTTTCCCTATGTTTCCTTCCTCTTAGATGTTGTGTTCTTGCAGACTTGATTTGTTTCTTGCAGCAGTGTTCTAACTGTAAAACTGTATCTGCTGTTTTTGTGCAATTTTGTTTATAAAATCTTACTAATAACTTCGAATGAACAGCTGTGAGGTAAGATTGCTTCCTTTCCGTTTCCCACCCATGCAGGTTTTAGAAGAGCTCTAAGAACACTTCCTTTCCAGTTTGAAGGGAAATTGTACTGAGAGCCTAATAATACAGCATACCTTTTCAGCACATGCTGACACCCTGTTGTTTGCAGGTGCTACAGGTGTTTGGTTTTGGCATTAACACAAAAGTAGATTGTAAACTCAGAAATTACTTCCGAACTGACATTTCCAAGTTGGTTGCATAAGCATGCAATTATTAAGTTACAATATAATTTAATGCTATTCTCTTGTATCTAAAACATGACAGGCTTTCAAACTGGAGCAGTAATCGCTATGACTCCAGCTAATTCTATATTTTATTGCACTCATTGGTCATGGGAATATGGAAAAGGAGTTTCATAGTCTTCCAGAGCAGAAATACATCCCCTTCAAAGTTAGTTTCTGTATAATTAGTGTACCAGTTTGAAAGAAAGGTGATGCTTGCAAGTCCTGTTAGTAAAATTTAATTTGTACTGCTTGAAAAAACTGTAAATGTGTCGGTTCAAAATATTCACTTGGTTATTTGGCACTGCCTTATGAAAAAGAAAATCACCTTTTAAGATGCATACTTCAGGTAACTTACAAAATCTAAGGAATTCAGTTTTGTATCTGTGTATTACATGAGTGTTAAACAGTTTACAGCAGTGGAACACGTGAAGCATTTCACCTTTCTGAATTAATGGACAAGCCAGGAGTAATGCATTTTTCAGACTTAGTATCTTGTCAATATTTTTTGTTACTACATCTGTATTTTTTTGCTCAAACCTTGATTCCTGGAGTTGCAACTAAATAGATAAAGTACTTCCCCAAGCAGACTGCAAACATCTGGTTCTTTCACCGACAGGAGGTTGATTAAGGCAGATGGTATCATCAGCTTGAAAAATAGATTAGACAAATGCATAGACATCATGCCTGCAAACAGCTACTCAGAGGATTACACAAGGCTATACCAGCTGACATCTCTAGTAGCGTGCTAAATGCCAGGGGAATGCTAGAAGAAAAGGCCAGGCTCATGTGCAGCTCTTCTTGCCATGGTCAGAGACAGCAGAATACTGGGGTAGATGGATGCATGGCCTGGATCAGTTGATGATTTATGATGTTCATAAATTCAGCTTTAAAAAAAGGCAGCAAGCTAATTCTGAAATAATTGAACACTACACCCGGTGTGTGTACCACTTTTTCATAATTTCATGATTTTTTATCCCATTCATGTGACTTTGAGACATAAACACTTCTAAACAATGCCGCTTCATATATCCAAGTACTTTGTTTCTTAAAAAAAAAAACAACACCAAAAACCAACAAAACTTTATCACGTTTGATGCTTTTTTTTGTATGTCTAGGGTGAGCATTGTTAGCTGTTCTGCTAATTACACGGCTGAAGGAAGGTGATGAACAGTCAATACAAGAATTGTCAGCTTGGAGAGTGTTTTGTTTTTTAAATTCCCTAGGCCACTATGAGATCTGACCCAGCTTTTTAGCTATCATTAAATAAATAGATATAAATTTAAAGTTCTCCTAGAATATCTTTTAGCAGTGCTTGGAGAAATTAACATTGTCTAAAATTTGAGACTTGCTGGATTTGAGAATGGTCTGCCAGTCCTGTGAATAACATTCCTGATAGGATCATCCCACTGGCTCCATTACCAGGAGCAATAGCTCAGAATAAAGGTGGACTTCTTTGCCCTCGTATGTGTAGGAGTAGTGCTGCAAGCGTATGTTGGCAATAGGGAGACAAAGTTGGTTGGCTGAGCAAACGGTTGGCACTTTGCAGTAGAGCTGGGTCAAAGCAGGGGAGAAGAATTAGTGCTTTGTGCTCAGCTGCTTTGCTCCATTATAGCTGGGAGAATGTGCTTCTCCATCACTCTGGCTGTACGAATTAGCTGTTCTTCCTTGCTAAAATATAAACACGTGGCTTTGGAGGAGATGTGGAAGTACAGTAAATCAGGTGAAAATGTGACTTCTAAGCAAAAGAAAAACTGATTGGGATAGAGAAGCATCCAATCAAAATATTCAACCTGGGAATCTTATAGCCCTCTCACTAGAAGTGGGATGCAAAGCTGATTTTTTCTTTGCATCTTGAAAATTTGGGGTGAAGTTAGAACTGGATACTGTTGTACATACAGGACTACACAAATGCCTGCAAGTACTCTGACATACTTCATCATCCCACTGCTCCCTGCCTTGGTCTGGGAATGCTCCAAAGTAGAAATTAGTTACTGATCGTAAAGAAATGAAATGTCATTTCTTAATAGTTGCTGTATTCTCACTTCTGCCTTTCATATAATTTTTAGCCATTTTCCTATAGGTATTATGTTTAGAGTAGCCTCTGACCTAGATACAGTTGTCTTCACAATTCTTAGGATTCAGATGTTAACAGCAGTTCCTAGGTGGGCAGCTTGGTCACTTTTGCCTTCTTTTAGTTACTGTCAGAAGACAATTAAAAAAACCCAGTCCTACTTTCTCTTTAATTTAGTTGGAAATTCTTTCTTTTTTAAGTGCTTTTGAATAGGAATATTTGCTGCTAAGCAGTAAGGCATCCATGCCATAACCTGGGAGCAGTAATTGCCATGTTCAGGATCTTTTTCCAAATGTAGTTGGAACAGAAATGTTCCTGTATTTTTTCACCATGCAGTTTTTGCTTGCCTTTTTTGGTTTTTACTTTTTTTTTTTTTTACTAAGAGGAAATTACTTCTCTTGCATAAACTCTTATGAATTACTAGCTGTCTTTCCTTTTGACAGCAATATTATCTCCTTTTCTAAAATAATGTCTTTCTATTAGCTAAGACAAGAAGACTTAATCCAAGCAGGCAGTTGGTTAACTACTCTGTTCCCTGCCCTACCATGTAAACCGAGCTTGATCTTTATATTTGTTGTTTTCAGTTAGGAATGACAAAGTTTCAGCCCTAAATAAGGGGAATTTGCTTGGAGGTATCATCTTCTAGAATACATTCACCAAATTAGGGCCTAAATGAGATTAATTAATTTTGTTCTTTAGCTTTCATGCTCAAAAATGAACAGTGGAGGGAAATAATTGTAAGAAAATTAGCCAAACTGTTTAGACTTTTTTATTAATTAATTGGGGAGGAAGATACTTACAATGAAGGTTGTCCTCACAAAGTCTATTAAGATTTAATTTCTCTTTCTGTCTTGTACTGCTTTGTGTCTTAGGGGTCTTTTTATGTAAGTGAAATTGAATTGAAAAATAAAATCCAGGAGTAGAAAAGTATCCCTGTTATATGCAGTTTATAGCAAGATCAAATAATTTGTTGGTTTATACTAATAAGGATTTAAAAAATTGTGTGGAGGAAAAAAAGTTAAAACATATGCTACACTAAGAAATAATACATCATGTAGTGCAGTTAATTTCTACTTGTATTATTATTATGCCAGTGGATCATTGTCCATCAAGAGCTTATATACTGTTAGCTTTAAAGAATCATGCAAAGTTTGGATTATGCTCAGTTTTCCTATCTGTGCGCATCATATGCATATATGAACCAGTGTTGTCTGTTGGACCTGAGTTGTTGTAGTGACCTGTTTAATCCCAGTAGTCAAAAGTTTTCTTTCCTTCACTCTCTGCTTTTTCCAAAACACATCTGCTGCAGATACAGTGGGAAACTTTATTTATCTCCTGAGACTATATGCAGATTTGCTGAATGAGCCTGTTAATTTAAAAGGATTGACCCTTTGACTAATGAGTCATGATTTTCCGGTGCTTAAATTCTAATCCAGAATGAAAAAAACAGTTGACTGCTGGACCTGTGGACTGTTGGTTCCAAGTATTTAATTTCACTTTACTGTACCTATGAGACTATGGTTATTGAAGCTCTTTGGAACATGAGTCACCTCAGTCTTCTATTGGGGGTTCATATATGACTGCTAAAAATGTCTCCCTGTGTAATTTGTGCTTTTATGTCTGTAGTTTTGTGCACCTTCGTTTTGCTTTCTTTTTTCCTTAGGGATTTTAGGCAATCCAGTGTAACAAAGCATACCCATAATGGCTGGAAATTATATTGATGGATCTGTAGCATAGCATTTTCTACTGAATGAGTTATTTTTAGATGTCAATATTTGGTTACCTTTTTTTACCTGTCTTGCCCATGTGAGTGACCAATTAAAATTGTGTCTCTGTTAGTTACAGGATGAAGAACGCAGACGGCAGCAACAATTGGAAGAAATGCGGAAACGAGAAGCAGAAGACAGGGCCAGGCAGGAAGAAGAGCGCCGACAGCAAGAGGAGGAGCGGACCAGGAGAGAGGCTGAAGAAAAGGTTGTGGTCTTCTGCGTGCCCCAGGGGTTCTTGCAGACTTTCCTCTTCAGCCTGGCCAGTACCAGCTCAGTGTTGGGTCAGCAGGGTTTAAACACAGTTAGCCCTGGTGATAAGGGTCATGGCCCAAGGCTTCAGTTTGTCCAATCCAAACCAAAAAGGAATTAAACAGCACATTCCTGCTGGCTGGAATTGACTGGTATTGCAGAAACAGTACTGCAGGCTTAGTGCCTGAAGGTTTTTAGCAGTGGCAAGGCTCTTAACTTCAGAGCCTTTCTGAAAATTATGGAAAAATCAGATATTTCCTGTTTCCCTGCAGCTCCCAACATAAGTTGCTTACTTTCTTTATTATCATGGCTCATTTAGTGCTGTTGGGTTTTCCTGTGTCCCAGAGATGGCACTTAGATATTTCTGCAGTATTTTTTAATATATATATGGAGAGAAGTATGAAATACAGTAGAGTAGTGATGAATATTCCATATTGGTCTTTATGTTTGGACCGTGGGAGGGAATTGGTTTCTAGAAAGCAGGTAAATAATTTCAGCAGATAAGTGTGCAGTCAAAATATAAAAATTCTGGCTTGTGGGTTCCTTTGAAACATTATACATGAATATGAGAAACTTTACTGATAAAACTAGAAGACAAAGCAACTTATTTGGCTCAGATGTTTCTTAAGACCTTTTTGTTTCTAGAGAAGGTAGTTGTTAGTAACAGTGACTTGAAAAAAAAGGAAGAAGGTTAGCTTTTCAAGTTGATAATCGTGGAAGATGGAGCAAATAAATTTAAAAAGCCCCCAAACCATAGATATATTTAACTACGGTAATTTATTTGTCAGGCTTTGTTAAATGGTTTCCCATAAACGGTATGGATTGATGAGTGGAAGAGGTGGTAATAAAAGTGAGGAAGGTGTATATGGAGTGAGGAAAGTATTTAAAAGTATACGTAGGGAGCTTCAAAAAATGCATCCAAAAGAAAACAACTATGGCTTTCTTAACTACTGACAATGATGCAGCCAAATGATATTTGGATCAGAATTGAAAGAATTTTCACTGACAGATGTTGACTGAGATACTTCTACCAACTCAACTCAGTACCATCAGTAAAATGGCTTTAGAGAGTAGTGCAAGGAGATGAGTCTTTGCTGTAGATGAACAAGATCAGATCTATTTATTATTTTTTCAGGATAACTGACTCAGTGTTGGACAGATAAGCAGATAAGGTAGATTTTTTTAAACATGTGGATTAAAACCAGAAATTATGGTTATTCCAAATGTCATATATTCTCAGCAGAAGTTATACTATGCTTATACCCAAAGGGTTTTGTAACATACATACAGTTCCCAAATACACCTAATTTGTTATCAAACTACTGAATAAACTCTTGTATTAATTTACAATGTGTCTGAGACAAGAGCTGAACAGAATTAAATGCTATTTAGTTTAAAAACAGAACAGTCTTTTAAAGAGGAAGAATATGTAGAAGATATTTCAGGACCTTTTAAATAGTCAGTAACCTCATATAAATATCATTAGCATATTTTCTGTTTTAAATGCTTTTTAACAGCATTTACTTGATATCTGTTTTGGAAAAATTATTTGTAATCGATTTTTGTGTGAAAGTAGTTTTCCTGGTGTTTATACTAGAAACTTTGATAGAAGTCATCTATTCCAAGGCTCTGATGGCTAATTTACATTATATAAGCATGAAACAAAATTACAAAGTTCTTTTTTTAAGATGGTAGTTAATTTTAGTTATTTTCGTCTCCCACAGATTCTCTACAGCTTTAGTAAGTCTGCACCTTATTAACTGTAGTTACAGTTTGAGTAATAAACGTTGAAATGCCCTTACTTTACACAGGCAGTTCCCTTAGTGACCACAGGCAGTGCTAAATCTGTAAATAACAGCTACACTGTGTTATTGGATGGCTGCTGTTTTTTTGCAAATGTGACAGTTTGACCACTGGCCAAACACCAGTGCACCCATGAAAATCATTCATTCTTAGTAGTAAATATTCTTTGTGCAAGTCCATATAGATGCCCTGCTTATTGCTAGGAAAGGAGACAAAAAAGATTGACGTAAGATATTTGTAGCTCAGTGATAGAATGTTTAAATCTTGTGGATTGAAACATCTGACCGCTGTGTTTTTGTTTCCTGTGGGCTTTCAGAGGCGCCAAGAAGAGGAGTATTACAGTCGCTTAGAGGCTGAAAGGCGCAGGCAGCACGATGAAGCTGAACGAAGATTGCTGGAACCTGACGAGCCTGGTCTGTACAGACCTCCACTTCCACGGGAATATGAACTCCCATCCCCAACCCCTTCATCTAACGCTCCTCCTCCCCCACCTCAGCGAAACACCTCTTACCTCAAAACACAGGTCCTCTCCCCTGACACGATTTATACTGCCAAGTTTGTTGCATACAATGATGATGATGATGAGGAGGAGGATTCCAATCTAGCAGGTCAGGATAAGTACTCCAGCACAAGAAAATCTTATGGTGACTTTCCTCCTGCCACCCTTAAGCCACAGCAGCCCTCCCGCCAGCCTCGCCCAGTTTCAGATGGCATCTTTCTTTCCAACTCATTCCAGTCATCTTCTGTCAATGCCAACAGTACTACTGTCAAAAAAAGCCAGGCCCCGCCCCCATCAAACAAACCAAGTTTCATCCATGCCAGCAGCTCTAAAGGTAGAAACAATGAAATTAGTCGTCTCTACAAAACTATCCTCATATTTTCAACTCCAGTGCTCTAGATTCAATCACTTATTTTGTGATTTCCCCTTCCCTTAATCACTGTTTTCACTCTGGTGATCTAACTTAAATCCTGATATTAATATGAATCCTTCAATTTTTAATTATTTTGATCTCTCAAATTTTCTTGCTCTTTACCCAAACTTTTCAAAAGCAAAAATTCCATCTTTCATATATGAATCAGAAATTATTTTAACTGCTACTCAATCACTTTGAAGTACTGTTGGTTTTGGCTTTCACTCTGTATCTTTAAATGATTTGTTTTGTATGACTGACTGCTGTTTACTCAGGGCATCTGGAAGTGCACCTTTCTTGAACACAGGAAACCTCTCCTAATGGGTTCATGGACAGAACTTATCTTCTGCTTTTTTATTGGTACCAGGGTTCTCTCTCTTTTAATAGTGTGTGCAAATGGCTTTAAAAATTACGTTTTTAGACATAGTTCTTAAATACACAAGCACCAAGAGAAATACAGGTCTTGCAGTTAGTTTCATGTATTAGGCACCATTCCTGAAGTTCTGGTTTGTACAGTGCAGTGTCCTTGCAGGGAGACAAAAATCTAAATTTCATCTTAGTACTGTTTGCTTTACTTGTTCCCTTCCCTTCTATACCTCTGTTTCTTTGACTTCTCATCTTGTTGTTGCATGAGGCCAAGCCAACCATAATGAAGTTTAATTTCAGTTAGAGCCCTAGCTGCCAGTAACTTTAGCACTATATTTTACCTGCAGAGTACTAGTTGAACTATACTCCTGAATTCAAAGCTAATTCAATCCAAATTTTGGTTTTTTTTTTTTTTAACTGCTGCTGCTGCTGTATAAGAGAAATCTTGTATACTTGACTCTTCGAGTATGTCTCACTCTGATAAGATTGGACTTTATTCATATAATACTTTGTCTTTAAGCAGCAGCCTCTGTTGGTACTTCTACATTTGTTTTCTTCTATATTCTTTTGAAGGTGGTGGCCATGGAATTCTCCTAATTTATTCTTTTTACTTTTGCTGGAGGTCAACAAATGCCTGACAACCAACTCTAGGTGATCAATTCATCCTTCTAAAATGAAAAGGGCAATCACCCAAGATCCTAAGGAAAGGTGTTTTTGCTGGCTTCTAGCTGAATGGTCAACTTTTTTGTTGGATTCAAGTCTCAGTGGCACAGGTGGAATCCTATAATATCACTTATCACTTTTTTGGCCACCAAACAAATTAGGAAATTTTCTCACTTGCTTTATTCAGCAGTGTGCCCTGGGCATAGGGAGGATATGAGCCTCCAAATAGGTTCTGTCTTAGAAGCACTTCTAATCCAGCTGCAATAGTATATGAATCATCTAGGCTATATACGAGGCCACTGAGCTGCTTGTCCACATCCTTGACAGCTGAGGCTCAAGTCATCGTTTTCCAACAAGGAAAATTAACATCCTTTCCTTGCAGGGCAAATTGGCTTCCCCTACAGTTGAACTGCTTCCAGTGCTGAAGAGAAGCTCTGCACAGTAGTGCGTAGTTTTTAATATTGCTGAAGGGATAGTTTAGCTCAGTTATAATTACTTTACCACTGGTGCAGTTGATGATTAGTAGTTCCACTGTTTGTGGTCGGCACAACACCCAAGTTGCATTAAAAAGGTATCCACAGTGATTGTCCTGTAAAGGCGGGGGAAGCCTGGTCACTTACATTGATATTGCCTGTGAGATCTCAGGATGTAGTAGTCTCTGTGGTAATAGCCTCTCTTCTTCAAGCCCATCTGTCACTCCTGTCTGGCTCTATAATAGGTTCTGAATCTTAAAGGAAGGTGAGGGGAGGTTTTAGCTTTTCAGTGTGTTTTCATTAGACTGGAGTATAAGTAGACATTCTGGACACCACCTGCTGTGTACTACCATTATGCCTAACCATCGTGCATGTGAAGCCACTGATAAACCCACAGCCAATTTTGGACCAGAAGGACTTCAGCTTTTGAACAACAGATATCACAAAGAATTAAAAATATTCTGAAATGGCTGACTTCTGACATGAAACATCGGTAGTGTATGTCTATACTGATTTTTTTCTTTCAAAGGACTTTATTTTTCTAGAAATTCTTATTTGAAACTGGCTGTAATAAAGAATAAAATGTGCCTTCCATCACAGCACGTAAGCTTGCAAAAGCCCTTGCTTCCCTTTCCTCTTTAGTACTTTGAAGGCTGTACGTGTAATGAATTGAGCAACCCTAGAGCCATCAGTCACTAGTTGTCACCACCACTCTGCCTACCTACCATCATCCACAACCCAGAATGCCATTTAGTATATAATTGCATTTCTAATCCTGCCTTCTGTTAATTTTAATTGAAAAATGAATCTCAGGAAAGTGAAACAGTGGTATTGTGTGTGCACATTTGTTTTTCCTGGAAAACAATTGAAAGGACAATTTACAAAGATTTGGTTAGGGTTTTGGTAACAATTAAGGAATATTGTAGTATGATGCTTCGCCTTTAATAGCCTAATTCATAAACCATACAACTAATTCTGAATACTCTTATTTCATAATTTTTAAAATAGCCATGAGAACAGGTTAACTTCACTTGATTGCTCAAGCTTCTATGAAGACTGCCTGCGTAACGTACAAAGCCGTTTGCACAAAATGCAGAATTCACTGTGCAGTTTGACCATCTCCCATCTCGCTGACTCTGTTACATTCCTGTCCTTTACAGCTCTTTCCTGTTCTGAGTGTTAACTCTAGTAAACCATGCTTCTGCAAATTTTGCTCTCGTGCCTTCTTCCACTGGGTCTCTAAAGACCATCGGATCTGTCAGCTCACCAAGGAAAAGGTTAACACCCAAATGAAAACCACTATCCTGATGCAAATGAAACTATAAACCACAGCTTCTGGATTCAGCCACAAGCTTTTCAAAGTAGGGAAGGCAGTACTTACAGGAATCTAAGACTCACAACTGAGAGGAAAAATCTTGATATGCCTGGCATACCTAGTATGATTTGGTTTGCTGCAAATTTTTGGTGGAAAAATTTGGCCTACAACACATTAGCTAAATTGTTTTGTGTATTCTAGCCTCATTCAGATTTTTTCTAAATATTTCTGAGACGTTAGATGTACCAGTGGAAGAAGCAAACATCTCCTTTTGTACCAAAGAAGGTTCACAAGACATAACGTGTATGATACTGAGACCAGAACTGTCTGAACACAAATCTGAGTAGTGCGCTGACACTTCTTTTTACTCTTTTCTGACAGTTATTAAGAAAATATGGTCTTAAATAGAAACTAAATTATTAAACTTCTGATTGGAAATAAAAGGTTTTGTCTTGTGGCCTTTACAAAGAATTAATATAATGTGTAAAACTTGTGTGTTACATCAACTTAAAGGTGCAGTGCTGCAAGAGCTACTTGAAACATAAATTCAGGGATGGGAGGAAGGGGCCATCTTCTGAGTGATACCTTGTGCATACTGAGACTTAAGAGAGACTAAAATTCTGATTCTGCCGAATTGCAATGATGGTATATAGTAATCTTTGCTTACTTTTAGCCTCAGAAAGAGAGGAGCTACAGCTAACTTACTTCCTGTGGAGTTTGTCACAGGATAATTAAGAGTGTTTTTCTTTCTGTTGATCTCCTTGAACAGCTTCTACAACAGTGTCTGTTGTACAATAAGCCATAATCAGATAAAGACCATGAATTGGCTTTTGCTGGATAATCTAAACAAAATGGGGTTTGACTCAAAATCAGGCTGTTTTAAGAAGGTTGGAATTTAATAGGGGATTAAATATTCCTGAGGTCAGATGACCTCTGATTATTTATGATTCTCATTTGAGATTGTTCCTTGAAAGAAGCACTGCACCTTTTTGAAGGAATACAGTATAAAACTTCTGTGTTGTAGCTGCAGTCCTTAAACTTACTACTTCTTTTTCCATAAGGAATAAATTCATACACTGGATCTACAGGAGCAGCTGCTGGGGAAGTTTATCGGGATCCAAGAGACAAAAGATCTAAAAGGTGATATACAGGAGTCCATTCACTTTTATAAACCGACTTGGCTAACTTCTGCAGTATTTTCTGTTGCCATCCTTGTATCTCCGGGGACTACTCAAGAGTTCTGCTGTGTTGGCTCTGTTATGGGTTACTATAAAACACAACTAAGTTCTCTCCACAACTCCGTAGATGATCTGAAGCACTGCTGAACAGCAACGATTTTGGCACTACAATTAAGTAAACAAAATGATCGCTGTAAATGAGCAACTTAAACTGTTGTAGGTCTATTTATATATCTGAACAGTACGTCTCCAGTGAGATTCTTACCAAATTTGTAATAAGCATAAATAATATAAACTGCATATGTATCTCATACAGGCTTTACCATGTAGCATACTGAAGATGGGACAATAAAAGCATTGCCTTCCAGTGCTTTTACTTAGAAATGTGCCACCACAGAAAAGCTTGCTAGTTTAGCCAAAGCAGTAATGCTGTGCTAATACAAGCAGACCCTTAGTTTATACCTGCCATTCATGTTGAAAATTGTCAAGCATTTCCATTTATTATGACATGCAATAAATGGTCAAGTCATCAATTTCTCTTAAGTGATAGCAAAATGTTAGAGTTAAAGGTATGTGTGAGGAACAAAACCTTTCAGAACGCAGAACGGGGACTCCTTTGCTGTAGTCAAAGAAGCTGTCTTTACATGTCATTAAGAATGATTATGTTTAAGGATCTTGTAGATGAGAATTATAAAAAACACTTTTTGTTTTCTTTGCAGTCAAGATGCAGATTTACCTGGAGCACCAGAAAACTTGACGTTCAGGGAACGCCAGCGACTTTTTTCACAGGGTCAGGATGTATCCAATAAAGTAAAAGCTTCCAGGAAACTAATGGAACTGGAAAATGAGTTGAACACAAAATAAGATTAAAGCACCTTACCAGATCTAGCAGATGATCTCCAAATTGAGGGATTGAGATTGGGGGCACACTAAGTATGAACAGAAAATGAATGTTTTCTGAAAGGAGTGACTTTGATTCCTCTATATCTAAGACTGTTAATTAAGACTTAGAGATGTTGCAATAGCAAGAAAACTGATTACTTTGCCAGGAGCTTGTGGTTTATACAATGAAAGCACTGTAAATTTTTAAAGATATGAATCACGTGAAGGTAACTTTTTTCTGTTTTGGGGGTTAAGTTCTTTTGCAC
Source organism: Toxostoma redivivum (assembly GCA_013397375.1). Lineage (NCBI taxonomy): Eukaryota > Metazoa > Chordata > Aves > Passeriformes > Mimidae > Toxostoma > Toxostoma redivivum. The sequence continues at coordinate 316,712 of VXBI01007058.1, read as the reverse complement.
CAGACCAAGTAGCACTTGTCAAAGATAAGTTCTGTTTCCTGGTGTTTTACAGACACACTTTTGTTTTAGCTGCTGAGCAGAGAGAGTGAGAATAGCCTGAACTGCCTAAACTTAAATTGTGCACTAGAAATTAGTATTTTAGGTTGACAAGAAGCCAATGTCTGGGCCACCTTAAATAAGGTTTCATATGCAAGTTTGACATACTGTATGGTGTTCATGGAAGGATCAGCATATCAACACAGATCTTACCATTACTTAGTACTGGCATAACACACATTCTCTAGATAGATTCTCTTGGAATAAAAATGTTTCTATTCCTATGTATTTGTTGGGTCTAAAATGGATGCCTAAGATTTTATCTGTAGTTATGGAAAAGTCTTTGTTGATGCATCCCCACTGTATGTGCTGCAGACTTTGAAAATGTGAAGATAACAACCTTTGGTTAACTGTTTCATTAAAAATTACATAAGCAATAGATAGTAGGCTACACTTAGTGGCCCTTCATCAGCTAGGACCAAAATGTTAGTAGTGGTTAAAGGCAAGGATTCCAGTTAGAAGGTGAGCAGAACACACGGGTATATTTTCTGAGAAATTCAGATTAGAAGTTATTGGGCAATTGGACCTGGAATAGTATTGATAAGTCTGTTATTATCAGTTCAGCAATAGTTTTTTTTTTTTTTTTTCTCTATGGCGATGTGAATTGGCATATTAGAGAAGAAGACTGAAATGTAAAGCATCAAATACAATACTGCAGTCTGGAAGTGGGAACGTTCACAAGGTCATTAACAGAGCTGGTGTGCTAGCAAGGAACCATCCCTGCTCACATGAGGAAGCAGTGCTGGCAAGCTCCTCTTCCATCTAGCTGGCTTTACTGACATGCTATTACTGTTGTACTGAAAGCCTTTTTGGCAGTTCAAGCTATTTTTACACACTGTTATAGCCTTATTTAATTTTAAATTGTTAATCTTTTTCCTCCCACTATTTCCCAGCTATGCTTACATGGCTGATGATGTTGGGAATAAGGACCTCATCAGAGTCTTTCTCATTGTGTGATGTTAAGACAACATATATTGTGATTCCAAACAAATTTTCTATTTGACAAAGCCCTTTACTGGCTTTAGATGATTTTTTTCCCTGTATCATATTGTTCTCTTATAAATATATATTTAGGGATTTGTGCACACTTCCAAATACAAAGGGGTAGACTTTCACTGCCTTAGGAAAGAAATCACTTTTAATAAGAGTTGTATGATAAATAAATGCAAGTTAATGAAAATTGGAGTGTAAATATTTTTTACGTATTTCAGGTTTCTTATTTGAAAGTGTGCTTTTACCGTTTCACCTGTTAAATATGAAGTAGAAGATTAAACTGGTTCAAAGTGTTAATGAAGGATCTGCATGCTTGCTACGTCTGTTCATCAGCAAAAGCAAGCCTCTCCCAATTTATCTTGAGAACACTAGCAGCCTTACAGTGACAAATTTTTCTTGAAGAAAAAACTTATGCTGTGGCTGAATTACTGTTGCTGCTAGACTGAAAAAGGCTTAGCAAAAAAAATACCTATAACTTTCAGTTGAGTGGATTTGGCCGCTATTGGGCATTCGGGTCAAGTGTGAATATGTGTAAAAGTGCTTTTCATATTTGTCTGTGCATTATTTGAAGAAAACATCAAAACTGCTGTAGTTTCCCATTTCTACTGTATTTCACTTGCAACCTATTTTTAATAAAGTTTGTATTGTATTTAACTTTGCATTAAATGTTTTTTTGTATTCTTATTTAATTCTGTATTCCTGACAACATTATCATAAACCAGAGGGGTTTTTAATATGTTTTGCCTTTTCTGTCCTCTTAAAATGTATTTACAAGCAAAGTTAGTGTATCTCATATGAAAACCTCAAATTAATTTTACATGGAGAATCAACAGAGGCTGACTTCACTAATCAGAGAGGGGAATTTCTTAGCCTAATGTTTGATACCTATAGTGTTGAGTTGAAGGAGGTGATTTTTACAGCTTAGCCAGCAATTTACAAAGTAGTAAGTACCAGTGGTGTCCGTTTACAGACTAGTCACACTGTATATGTATCTTCCTCAAGTGCAGAGTTGTTTTTCTAACAGCAAAGAGGAACCTAGAACATGGCATGTCTTGGAAAAGTAAACAGCGTTTGTAGAGTCTCCACTGGGATTGCTGTGGTTAATGGGAGTCACCAGTTCAAACTCTGCTTGGGGAGGGAGCCGGGCCCCAGTGAAGTGCTGTAGATGCCTTCTGCTGTAGCTGTACATCTGCTGAAGATGGGATTGAGAGCCACCTATAACCTCAAAAGAACTCAACTTTTAATTTTGAACGTAGAATGTCTAGACTAGAAGAAAATGGAAACAATCCATTGCCCTTTTGTATGTGAGTCCCTCAGTCTAAACAAGAGCCAGTACAAGCAAAAAGTGGTGTATTTGAATCTGTAGTTATTGCAGTGGCGAACTTTGTCACAGAAACTTTTATTTCTAGACCAAATTACTCCAGGGGTTATGAAAGAGGAACTGTGCGTGATGTGCAGCTGTAGTAATGCATTTTCAGTGAGAAAAAAGTTTTGGGCTATGCCTTCAGGTCAGGTTTGCTCAGTGAGCACACGAGTATGATGCTGTTGGGCAGTGCAGCACCTGCTTTGCTTTAGGAATGTGAGCTGTCAGCCTTGGCAGCACAGCCTCTTGGTGTTTTTACTGATGATGGCCTTTATGGTGATAACTCTGTGAAGTTACATTTGCATAAGCAGTCAGATCTCTACAGTCAGCTCTGTGTTAAATTCTCCCTTCTGCACCTATCATCCATACACACTGTTTTACAACTCCTTTAGGTACTATAGTCTTGCTCTAGGGTTTGAGGAAAAGGCAGGGAAATGAAGATGTTGACAAAGTCCATAGTATGCATCCTGTTCCCTGAAATAATAAGCAATATACTTGATCATACAGACTGCTGTTTGTATGTCAAGCAATGAATACCCAAGTAGCAGAATAAACAAGACTGTTCTTTACCTCCTAATTCAATTGGATAACACAAAACATAGTGCTGGTAAAAAATGAGCTTCAGTAATAACAGTCTTAAAAGACATGTAGTGAGTCGTGTATGTGATGATAAGAATTGGCTCTTCTTCCTGTTTTGTCAAATAATACTGCTGTCTCGGGGTCAGTTACTGGCTGTGGGGACCAGAAGGCAAAGCCTCACAGGTTAAAAATTGGAGTTGGCTTGGCTTCCTTCCCAGCTGTAATGGCAGGTAAACTCAATGAGACCACAGTGCAATACACCTGCCCAGAGAATCTCAGTTTATTGCTACTGTCAGGTGCTCAGAACTGAATTACAGTTCCCAAAAAATGTGCAATGAAATACTTAATAGCTTCACCAAAAAATGTTTACAGGATGTGTGCAGTACAGCAGTCTCAAGTTACCATCTGCTGAGTGTGGAGAATGTCACTTCATAGAGGCAGTAGAAAACAGAAAGAGGTACAGCAGAATCTGTGTTTGGCACAGGAGGGATAACAGCCTTCTCTCCTGGGCTTTTCCCCAAATGCTTCTCTACCCATTGTGTTTCTTGTTACTGCATTTAGGAGTATGTTGCAATGGACAACTCATCACAAGTTTATGGAGCTGGGAGCTCTTGGGTCTTGTTGGTTCCACTGCTGGGGTTAAAGCGAAAGGCATCAAAAGTAACCAACACAGTGCTTACTTAATAGTATCCTAAGATTTGTGAACTATTGACAGATTTTATAATCCAGATATGGTATTTCATTGATGCTAAAATTAATAAAGTTAAATGTGGATTTAGGTAGTTCCATTAAATTTCTGGCCCTGAAGTTCCACAGAAGGTTCTGTAATATGGCAGGGCTTTGCATTTGCAGGGACATATGGGATCAAGTTGGTAAAAGTTTGGGGAAAAAAGATTCTTCAAAGCAGAGAATCAGTGTAGAAGGGTGTGCTGCAGTACAGTTTGGCAGCATTTCCAGATGATAGCTAAATATTATAATTGCTTCTTGCCCAGGTCTCACTAACAGACTCTTTCGTTCCCTGCCCATCAAGCAATCTCTCCTAAGCTTTGGAAATAGAAAGAAGATCCCTAAGGAGATTTGCTGCTGTTTGGTAAGTCACACATCATACTGAGATTTTTTGGTTTTCTACTGATGGGACAATTTTCAGTACTACTTGACCTTCAGAGGTGCAGAGAGAAATTGCTAAATAGGAGTAGTGGATGCTCAGTTTTAGGTTACTACTTCAAGGAGTGATGGTAAATTAAGTATTGTCTGTTACAGCCTACAGAAGCAAGAGCCTTAATCTCATTAATAGTGGGTAAAATCCACAGTAAGGGAGAGATTAACCATTACACTTGAGAGATGATCCTTCTGGGATGAAGCTGAGTTTTGCTGGAAATAACGTTGTTCTGACTTGATTGCTGCTGCAGGATAAGCATTACATATAAAATCACAGCTCATTGTCAAGAACTTTGAGTCACACCCTGCAAGCAACTAAATCATCCTCCCCAAAATAGCTGATGTTGATTAAAATCCTGTCTGCCTTACTTAATGCCAACATCTTGTAACAGCCACACCATTGCAGCACTTTTGAACTGTTTTTCTAGCCTGTATCCATTTGTCAGTTCTCATTTTTCTATCAAAGCAGAACTAGTTGCAAGGAGGAACTGCTGAGTTACACTTTTGTGTGCCAAACCTAGCTGCAACCAGCCACATGGTTTGTTTGGTTTTTTTTTCAGAGGCTATAGATTGTAGCAACTTGTTGAAGATGCAGGATCCAAGAAAATGGTGGATAGAGCTGCACAGGGGTGTTTGGTCTGTAATAGATGGGCTGTATCTGTGTTCCTTAGAAAAGGAGCACTATCCCTTTTGTGCCAAACGTGGAGGGATTCACTGCTCTGTGTCTTTGGATTTTCTACTGCCCGCATGAGAGCACATTTGCCATGTTCAGAAGAGAGTAACTTGAGACTGCTATTTTGCGGAACTGGATTCCTCTGTAATTATCATGTTGGTTTTGGTTAAAAAAAAAAAAAAAAACCCCANNTTAATATGGTTTTTGTTAAAAAAAAAAAAAAAAACCCAAAAAAAAAAAAAACCCCAAACAACTATAGTGCAAAAATAGCGCTATTTCCCACTTCCAAGAAGCTGACATGTCTGTATCTGGTATACTTACATATTTTAAAGCCAAATAGTATAATGACTGCTTTCAAGACCCTATAAATCTTTCAGTGCAATACAGTGAGTACCAAGTTATACCGCTAATGCATGTCACATTTTCACCTTGGAAACCTCAGTGTGAGACCCCCAGCTATAGCCTGGATAATAGCTCCTGCCCTGGGCAGCTTCCACACCACCTGAACCCACAGGCTTTTTGCTTGTCCTACGACCAGAGCGCTAATGCCAGCCATGTTCACAGTTACTAAGCAGACTCTGTGGTGCATCATCCAGCTCAGCACCGAAGCAAAGTCAGCTACAGCTGCTTGCCCAGGGCTGGGTCTAAGTGGGGTTTGAGTAGCTCCAAGGGTGGAGACTCCATCATCTCTCAGGGCAGCCAGTGCCAGTGTTTGACTATCCTCTGACTCTCCTTAGACCCCGGCCCTGGCCCCTGGGCACGGCAGAGCAGTCTGTGGTGTTGATACTCTCCCATCAGGTATTTGCACATACTGACTGGGTCCCCTCAGCCTTCCCTTCCTCCAGGCTGTGCTTCCCCCAGCACACTCTGTGTAGCAGATGCTCCTATCCCTTAATCTTCTTTGTGGCCCTTACAGCCTTAGCCCAAAGCACACATCACCAACTGCTTAGGGGGGATGTCCTGTAGCCAATATCAGAGCTCTCAATTCTGTCCTTCTCCTCGCCCTTTGCCCTGGTGTGAGGTTTGTGCCCCTGGGCCCAGGAACTGGGTAGCCTCACATCAGCCTGGAGAGCTCCAGGCTTTCCTTCTACGCCTGCATTCCCTGTCCTTATCCTTGGCCTTGGTCTCTGAGACCGGGACGCTGCAGGTAGAGGGATCCCCAGCCCCCTTGGATAATGGGTATGGACCTCTGAGATCCCTTGTCCCACGGGACGCTGCAGGCAGACGGATCCCCAGCACTCATAGACAGCACGCTCCTTCCCTGCTCAGCCTCCCTGCTGGGGGCGCTCTCCGTCACAGGCGCCCGCTGTGGCCCCGCCCCATTCCCGCTTCCTGCTCGCGGATTGGTTTGCCGCCGTGCCACTCAGAGACGAGGCGTGGCTGGCAGGCTGTGGCGCTCGCTCAGCCAATCGCAGGGCAGAGAAGGGGCGGGCCCGTCGCCATGGCAACCGCGCTACCGCCCCAGACGCGTCCCGGGTTAAATCCCCGCCGGAGCTGGAGCTGGATCCGAAGCCGCAGCCATTCTCGCTCCGCCTCGGCGCGGGACGGGGAGGATGATGCGGCCGCGCCGCGGGCTCGACCCGGGCTCCGTGTGGGCGCAGCGCGTGCGGCAGCTGGAGCAGCGGTTGCGCGTGAGGGGGCGAGGGGCGGGGCCTGCGGGCGGGCACGTGCTGCGGGGCCGCGCCTCGGCCGCCGAGCGGCAGGGCCTGGAGGGCGCTCCCCAATCCCGCTCCTTCCCGGGCGGGGATCCCGAATCCGGCGCCGTCTGGGGGCTTGTTGGGCCCCCACGGGTTGGAGGAGCCTGATGCAGCTGCGGCTGGCGTAGAAGTAGAGTGGCAGAGCAGTTAGCAGCTCTCCGGGCCGGGCGGGCCCTCGGCGGGGCCCCTGTGCTGAGGGAGCGTGTCGCCACACCGTTGAAGACCTCTAATAGTGCTGCCTTGGAAATGGAAGCTAACGTGCTTACGTATAAATAAATAAAATAGTGCTTTTCGAAGGACCACGGTTCTGGAAAATGTCAGAAGGAGGTGGTTTCACAAAGCAGAAGCGCTTTAAATTGTGTACTTATGCGTCCCCACACAAGCAAGCAACGTAACAGAAAAGATAGAAATAAAGTAATATTAAGAGTTTATTCTAATTTTTGCATGCTCATATACAAATATTGTTGTGATGAGGATATGACGGTAGGTAGTCCACTGATCTCAGAAGTTTGAGAAACAGCAGAATATGGTAATGCATAATGAAATTGTATTGTCTATCATAATGAAATTATATTAATGAGACTCATGTTTATAAAATTTTCATTTTTGTGTATTTGGGTGGGTTTTCTTAGACCAAAGAAGAAAGAATAGTTGTCCTGGAAACTGAAAATGCTGTTCTTCATCTAAAACTTGCAGAGGTGACTGTTGTTTATTTTTTTCAAAAAGAATTCTTGTAGAAATAGAAAAAAAAGATACTGAAATCTGCCTTCCTCTTTTCAGGTTTTGCTCTCTTTACCAGTTGGGAAGATCTATAAAGCGATTAAGGCTCAGCATCTCTTTCTTTTAAAAATCATGAATTGTAGCAGTAATGATATGCTGATTAAGTAATTAGATGTCAGCTTGAATTTAAATATTTCCTATTGTGTTAAATCTAGAAAGCTGAACTGAGGGAATTACTCTGGAAGCATTATATATGGACTGTTTCTTCTTACAGGAATCATGTTTGTCTAAAAGACAGTGGTAGATTTTTCAGGAATACTTTTTAGACACATGGGATGATGCTGTGAAAAGAACAGAGAGTGCAGGAGAGACATTTAATTGGGAGTAGATTTTTTCAGGGATGCCCTGCTGTGTGTATTTTTATAGTACTGGTATTGTTGCACGTGTGCTTTGTCACACAGCATACAGCAAGAATGCCCTCCTTGCCTTATATCCTTCTACAGAAGCATAGATTATTTCTAGATCCTCACTGAAATAAGGAGCAGCCGGTGATAATGTTTGGGGCCTTCAAAGAGGAGATTTCAGAGATTTAAAGAATTTTGAATATAGATCTAGACCGCTAGAGCAGAGCCAGCTGTGAGTATTAGTGGTGATACAAACTGTTGGCCAAGTCTCTAATCTGGGCTGAAACTTTAACTGGTTGGGTGACCTCAGGGAAGCCATTTGCCCTCCCTGTGGGTTTGCTAACACCCGTGGATAAAAGTGGGTTTAACATTTTTCAAAGTCTAACTGGAAACAGGTGGTATATCTGAAATGAGTTTTGCTAGGTATACAGAAGAACACTAATTTATTCTGAGGAAATGTTTTTGTTGTCTTTGTTCTGATTTATAATATTTGAGTATTTCAGATGATTATTTTTTTATCCTCACAAGCACAAGAAAGAAATTATTCTAGTCAGTAAGGTGTATCAGGTGTAGGAAGGAGTTGCCTGTGTATTAGAGAATGAAGCCTTGTTTTTGAAATAGAGCATGCTTCATTTTATTGAAAAATGTATTAGAAAAAAATGGGTACTTACAGACCCATGAGGGGTGTGGGCAGTGTTACCACCATCAGTCAGAAACAATTTCAAATTAAATCCTTTGCAATTAACCTTGCTCTGATGGTTCTTGCACTGATTCAGGCAGTTATTTAAATACATTTTAAAAATTTGTCTCTTCCTGGTTAATTTGCCCCAGCAATCTGAAAATATGAGCTGAACTGACATCTATGAAATAGTTTTACCTTAATTGAAGACTCTCTATTAAACGCAATGCTAATTGAAATTGGTATTATTTAAGGTTATGCAATATTGCACCATATGTTCTAATGTTGTACCAGTTATGCTGGTGAGAAAAGCTACTGCCCTTGATTGTCTATCCCTGATCCTTCAGATCTGCTGGGGGAGCTGCCTGAGTGATTGAGCTGTGACAAGTTCAGTCACGGGGGCCAGGGTTAACAGAGGTCTCATTCTTAACTTGTAAAAGCTGATTGGATTCATTTTGGCTGGAGCGAGTTGGGAAGCTTTGGAGACAAACTTATGAGGATTGCCATAAATTAGGATTTGCAGTGTAAGTGTTTGTCTATAGGTTGCATCAGTCTTATTAAAACATTATCTCCTGCTATAGACCTCCCCTTACATCCTTGAGACAGTGAGGATTTCAGCACTTCTCCTGTGTTCTGCTGCCGGGTATATTGTTATTCCAGCAGTATACTGGAGGGGTTGTTACTGAACATAGGAAGTCAGATTCTTTCTAGGTAGACCTCCTTTTGCCCTGCTTTTTCCTGTTTGGAAGTCTGTTTATCTACCTACATTGCCCTTGCTTTTCTTAGCAGTCTTTGAGGTCCTGACCTTGCAGCCTTCTTTACATAAAGCCAAGTCTGCCAGAATGGATCTGATTGCAAAACTGAGACTTCACTTTGGAGAACACTATTGAGTAGTTCAGTTTCGCTCCTGCTTATAGTAAAGCTGACTATAAAAATGTTTTAGTCCGTTTTTTGCTTCTGTGCTCAAGCTCAGGTTTGCAAGTGCTGGCCTATGAACAACTCTGGTGAATGTTAAAACTGTTTTAGTGGAGAAAGCCCCAAAATCAAGGCAACATTTGCAATAAAGATGAACTTGGTAGTGGAAGTGATGCAATGACAGTAGTACCGACCCTTCTGCTTTTATCTTAGTGTTGAGAAAGGTGGAGGGTCAAGGGGAATCTCTGCAGATGGTGCAGATTAGGTGCTAAAAGGAGTTTTAACTGCCCTAAGCTTACTTAACAAGGCTTGAGTACTGCAATTGCTTATATACATATGATTAACTTTTCACATGTGATTAGAGATACTAATTCTGGTCCACTAGTGGTGCATTTTTATGAAGCTGTTTGTAAATATTGCATCTGAGTAATGTGAGTCTTGAAAATCCTTAGATTTTCAGAGCATGTAAACACTGTATTGAATCAGTCTCAATACCTGGGAGCTTAAAGCCTGTAACAATCTTAAAAAGAACCACCCTCTTCCTGCTATTTCTTGTAAGGGCTTTTTCTATTAGTGCTAAGGTGATGCATTGTTGTACAGAGCTTCCACTTGCATGTGTAAATAGAAGATTCGTTCTTTGTGAAGGTGAAAAAGCCACGTGAAAATTTTGCTTTTGATAAGTAAAGTACTTTTTTTTTTCAAAATACAATCTTTCTTTTTCCTAACAGCTCCAGCATGTTGTACTGTTTTTACCAAAATCGCCTATACTTAAACTGTAATTAAATGTTGGCTTTTTAGCTATTGTTATCAGATGATTGGAATTGAATCAAAGCCATAGCTCTTTCATGTCTTTTGTTGTACTCTTCTATGCTTTGCTAATTTAAATAACAAGGAATTGCAGTCGTGGAATATATGGTGTGAATAAAGTAGGAAATAAGTCTGTGCAAGAGACAAGTGCATTTCAAAAATAGAGGAAGAGGCAATTGGAACTGGTTAAGGAATGACAGATGTCAGCATGTGGCAGGGGAAAATAGATTAAGAAGTTGCAGCTCATTTTAAGCACCAGGGCTGTCAGAAAATTACAAAAATGCATTTTTAGTGTAATGCAGATTCTTCCATATTGCAGACTTTCACAAGAAGTCTCTACTGAGATGACTCTTTTTGCATTCATGCCTGAAAATATTTAAAGTTGAATTATTTATATTTTCCTTTTGATTTCAACATATCAAAAAATTCCCAAGTTGGCCATAAAAATTGCTTTTGCATAGTAGGTAATTTTAGATTGTTAGAAAGCATTCTTCTCCACAACCTTTAAAAATTACTTTGGTTGCTGTGATCTCTGAAGACCCAGAGTAGGGCTTGGTTGGCCCAGTTTGGCACCATTGCAACCTGACTGATTGTAGTGGAGTTGGTGTTGTCAGGGGGCACAAAGCTGGGGGCTCTGCATTACCAGCTATTTCAGGACTTCACCAGTTTTCACGTGTATGTTTGCCTTTGTTCTGTTTCATGTCCTTCCACAGTGCTTTCTGCATTCAGTCTAGTTTCCAGAGACTTTTAATCCAGCTGTGTAACCTGCCCTTTTCCCTAAGCAAAGGTGCAGTTTCAACCCTTTAGATATCCACCTCAAGCATAAGTAAGAAGAGTTTAGATACTTCAAAAGCATTTTAGTAATCTGGTGCTCAAGTTTACAACCCTAAGAAAATAGAATTTTGTGATGTTGTCCTGTTACCATGAGGTGGTTCTTCACATGACTCAGAAAAAGGTAAAAGCAAAGAAATTAAGTATTGGCAACATCCCGTGTAATCAGATAGCTGTTACAAATATTTACAGAGAAAAAGGGGACAGAATGCAATAGGAAACAGGAATGTTTTATGTGATTTTATGTGATTTTTTTTTTAATAGTATCAAGGGTTGGCTGGAAGAAGCACTAATGAAGTATTGCAGCTCTATGCTGCTCATGGCCAACAGATGAAATTTCAGAGGAGTTCTATTGTAACCCAGCTGCATGGAGCAATAAAGGTAAAGGCATTTAGTAATAATGTAGACATAATCAATGCCCTAAACATTTACATGCTTATCAATTATAGAAAACACCAGAAAATAGTATGATATTGTGATATGAACCTGATCTGTGGCTTTATTATATTCACAACAGAAGTTACAGAGAGGTGTAACAGTGATTTCATAGTGGTTTTGCTGTAATAGGCTGCAAAGTCAGCTGAGAGGCTGGTAAAAGTGGATGCTCCTGAACGCCAAGATCTTACTGTAGGGTGCTATATAGGGTGCTGAGATAGATATTTTTGTAATCAAAACTTTACAATTCCCTATTTGACTGTAATACGGACATCCCTAAAAGCAGTAATTGTGATATACTTTAACTAGGTGGGCAAATCCTTTTATAAAAGCATTTGAGAGCTCCACTGATTACTAAGAGTTTTCTGGCAAATCTCACAAGAAGAGTAGTTTGCTCTGTGCTCACTCAAGTTTTGATTTTGCATATCCTAATGCCACTACCATAATATTTGCCTATGTTGAAGTGCTTATTTGTGAAGTGACTCCTTAGAGTAGTCAGTTCCTTTTAGGAACACTACCAAATACCAGCTTTTCTCAGGACAGCACTGAATGCCTGCATAAAGTGACTGACAAATATCTCAGGAAAAAATCAGATTCTTAACAGACAGAAGGATGCAGCTTAACTGTAGCATTGTTGGACTAGATGATTGTTGTAGGTTCTGTCCAATTGAACTATACTGTTTTATTCTAATTACAGTGGTTCTGCTTTGTAAATTTTGTGGTGGTATTTTAGATTTTTGGTTAGCTAGAATGGCAGAACTGCTTGTGATGCAATACCAGTGGATCGAGTAGTATCAGATGTCAGTGAATACCAGGAGGGAACAAAGCTCTCTAAAGTCTACAGTCATCCTATACCCACATTAACAAAAAAATTCTCCTTCCCAATTACATTGTGTGGCTTTTGAGAGTGAGAAATGCAATGATTTTGTCCCTTTAGTTTAGATTGCCTTTTTATTATTGCAACTAATTAATTAGTTCAAGGTCAATACCACAGTTAGAAAAATAAAATGTCACAGAATATATAACACTTTGTAACACAGGCTGACAATGAAATATCACAGTGTTTCTGTGATATAAAGTATTGTTAAATTGACCTTAGAGATGGCTTTACATGTCCATTTCAGGACTTGGATATCCAGAAGTTTACTTATCCTAAAATCAGGTCAATCTGTTTTTATTTAGGTGGACTTGTAAGTGAATATAGGCTGATTTTACAAACATTTAAAAGTTTCATCATGTATATTATGCTGAGTTACATCCATAATGCAAATACTTTTCTGAACATCAGTTTCTGGTATTTTCAAAATACATCTGTTCTCATAGAATGACATACAATTAGCCTATACAAGAAATGCCTTGAGTGAATCCTAGCAAATACCTCCTGATCAAAGTGTGGAAAATGAAAGTAGTAAGGGTTATATATGGACCACAGGTTTTCACTGCTAGTTCTGGATATGACTTAAAAGTGGACAGAGCCTACATATGCTCACATACACTTATTTTTTGTCTGATATTTTTGAAATAACAAGGAGACTTGGTTATATCTGAAGCTCTGTTATGGTCAAAATAGCTATAATAAAATGATAAGGATCCATAAAGTCTTGTTGAAACTCTTAGGAAATTATATTGCTAAATGTTTTGCAGCATCCTTCTCTAAACATACTGAAAGATATACTCCTGAAGGCTTCCTTCCATCAAGTGGAGGGTTCTTCCTGCCTGTGATATCTCACCATAATAATTTGGGTTGTTATATTGATTCTTCGTAACTGCTGGTTCTGTGTCTTTATAACATATTTTTCTTCTTGCTGAGAAGAGGCTTAAGCAAGACCTGAAGAGCCTTCGTTCATTTGCTCTTGAGCTTTCAAAAGACTTTCAACGTCAAAGCAAGACTTGTCTTTACCAAGTTCTGGCAGCAGTCCAGGGGATACAGCTGCAGAATGAAGCAATGCAAAGTAAGGCTCATTGCACTTAGATTTCAAACATGTAACATGAACAATGTAATTGTTCAATGTTGCTAACATTAAAAGGTTGAGTCTGATTTTTGAGAAGTGTGTCACTGAAATTGTAGCACTTGTTTCTTGTTTGACATTAAATCATCAAGGAGTTCTGAAGCATTAGAAGAAGTACAAGTAACTCTGCAGAGGTTATGGCTGATAATTTGGATTTGTCTTTTGTGTGGATTACAGCTGCTATTAGACTGCTGCTGAGTTGGCTCATCTGTAACATTTTTAAACTGAAGTTCTCAGGCTTGTTTTCTTGGCTATTTTAGAAGAGCTGAATAAAGAATGCATTGCTTTATAAAGCTGAAATTTGTCTGCTTTTGACTGTACCAGGAAAGGACTTGGCTGATTTCAGAGATTTCTGAAAATACTGTCTGAAATTAGGATAGACTTGATTTTTAATATTTCTGTGTATTTATCAGAAAAAAATTACTTCAAAAACCAATTGCATCTGCTGGACTGTAGATACTAAGAGTGCATGGACTGCTGTTTTGGAATTCAGGTACTTCCTTGTTCATGTATACATAGGGAGCAGAGCCACTGGTGCACTCTGTCCTCATCACTGAGGATTAAGTGCATTGGTCCTACACCTGGATCCCATGGTGTGGATTTCTGCACCTGTTTTGGTGAAGCTCCTACCAGGCCTGAGAATCACGACACATGCAATGCTTAAATGATTTGATGGGTAGCAGCCTGGTGAGCTACAACCAATATACACATTTACAGTCAGGGACCCTTTGTGATGCTCTGATATCCATGTGTTGCCGTTTAAAAAGGTAAGTTCTCTTTCCTTAAATTATTTCATTTTGGGACTGATTTGATTCTGATGGGACTCCTCGTGTCAATAGCAACAAACAGCAGTCTTGGTGATGGGTGTTTACAGAACTTATTCCTGTATTTTAGGTACTAAGTTATAATTAAAATTTATTTGATTACTGTACTATTCTTGTACAGAAAATGTTCCATCAAGGAAAAGACCTCAAGTTGAAAATCAGCTTTATCTAAAAAGTTAACTTTTCTCTTATTGAAGCAGGGGCTAAATGAACCGATATGAGATTGAATTTGGCACTTGACCTATTGTGGTATAAATAAATAATAAATATTCCTTCATGGATCTGGCAAAATTGTGTTGACTGTTCTAAATTTGTACTTCTTGGTGCATTGTTCTTTGAAATCATAAGCAGGAGAAGCTTCTCTAACTGTAACAAGATAGCATGTTGGTACTTTGGTGGATGACTTTTGTTTTGAATTTGGCTGGGTTTCAGTTCTCTGTCAAGTGTTTTACATGGAGATTCTATTGTTAAGGTTAAATATGACCATTGGAATTGCCGTTCTTAAATTACATGTAATCTTTTGTAGACAGAAAGCCCTAAGTATATATTCTGGAGACAGTATGTATTACCAATTTAGTCTTAAAATAGAGACTGAAAACAAGGGAGAAAATTACAGAAGAAGCACTTGAGTAGGTAAATTTCAAGGTTGTAGTTGACATGCAACAAGCTATAAAACTTTCTTATGATAACCATGTAGTCCTTTGCTTAGAAATATTTATTTACAATCTGAAAACCAGGCTACTGCCGCCTTTCCCAGTGGAATTTAAGCGGTAGCAATTCATAAGAGAGAGAAGTCCCCATTATTCTGTTGCTAAAGGCCAGTTTCCCTCATAGATAAAGCTGCTATCATTTTTGCTAAAAATATTTGCCACCAAACTGCAAATTATACTATTGAGGCAGATGTGGTAATTCAGCAGATTTTTGGAAAGGTAGGAATTCATAAAAATTTAAAATTAGTTTTTAGATTACTTCATCATGCAGATATTATCAGAAAAAGGAAATTGTGGTGACATACAAGCCTAGTGACTTAGATATGCTTTGCAGTTCTGGGACACTTTCTCTCTGGAGAAGATTAAAAAAGGAGCTTTCCCATTTTGTCTATGTGCTTTGCTTTTGTCGAAGAAAGCTGAGCTCTGCACTGTGCTAATGACTTGTATCAGTGGAATGTGAACTACCATCATCTTTTATTCTCAACTCCACAGGTGATTTTCACCAGCTCAGCTGCCTTTTGAAATCATTTCCCTTAGTGTGAAGTAAGAGAGGAACCTTGGATCCAGCAACAGCAATATTGTAGCAGCCCAAAGAATAATCCTTAGAACCGTTTGGAAGAGATCTTGAAAGGTCATATTTTTTCATTCCCTTCCACAGTGAGCAGGGACATCTTCAACTAGATCAGGTTCTCAGAGGCCCGTCCGACCTGACCTTGAATGTTTCCAGGGATGGGAAATCCACCACCTCTCTGTACAACTTGTTCCAGTGTTTCGCCACCCACATTGTAAAAACCACCTTTCTTATATCTGATGTAAATTGAACCGCTTTTAGTTTAAAACCATTACCCTTTGACCTATTACTACAGGCCATGCTAAAAATAATGTTACAGTGTGGAATATAAAATCCAGCTGACTTGAAAAGAAGTTTTTCTGTTAGGTCTATTGCATCTTAGCTGCAATATGTCATAGAAGGCATGATCAGATTGATCTCCTTTTTAAAATGGACTCTAGATTGGCAAGAAACCTTAAAAACCCCAAGGAACTATGAGGACAGCTACGTATCTAGGTTATGCTGCTCCTGTCCCTTTTTCATGTCCCTGTTACAGATCTTTCTGTTATGTTTGTATAACTCTTTGTGAAACCACGCGCGGAACAGATCAGGGAGCTGATCCAGGACAGAATTTGCTCAGAAGAAATTATTACTTTTAGACCTTTTTGTGACTGAGTTGTGTGAGCACAGCAAAACATCCGGTGCATCACTGAAGGGAAGGGAATAAAAACCTCTGGGGCTGTCAGTTAAAGGAAAGGAACTGTAAAGTTACAGTCCTGAATATGCTTGCAAGGCATCCCAACTGTTAGACTGATGTTACTGTGATTGGTAACATTTAAACAGAAAAATGCTGGCATTCCCAGCTCCCAGAAAATTTCCATATAGATCAATGAAATGGGAAAAGGGATGCCTGTAATAGCTGCATTCATGTGGCAGCTACTTCGCTTGCCTGATGAAGAGTGTGTTATTAGTATTTTAAAATAGATGTACCCAGTGTCTACCACTAGGTTAAGGATGAAAATGTAACTCCTGTATCTCTTACATCTGATTCCAAGCAGAAAACTAGGAAAATGTTAAATGAGTGTTTATATTTGTAACTGCATAACTCTACTTTCAAAAAAAAAACAGACGTTCAGAAATAATTTAAGCATTAGGAAACTTTTTTCTTTCAGGACTGGAATAATGGAACTGTGCCCTCAGCATCTATCGCTTTACCTTACAGCTTATTTAAAAGACTTGTGGAACTCAAAGTGTGTGTACACAAATATGTAAATGAAAATACTTATTGTGGAGGTTACTTAAAAAATCAAAGGAATCTAACCTTGTGTTTTAAAAATTATTAGGGGTCAGCAATTGTAAGTGGCCCTTTTGAAAATTTATGGGAATATATTTGCATGGGATTCTCCAAACCAAAGCATGCTAGTATTACCCCACATGCTGGATGGGAGAGAAGTATTTTTCATAGTGAAACTCCTAGACGTTGATTCCCCAGCTATTAACATCATGCTTCCCCCGCATGTATGCACTGGTGGAGGAGCACTGTGAACTGGAGGTGAACAGCATGGGTATTAGGAAAAAAAGATCTGAGAAATCTCTAGTGTACATAAATGTATACTTGAAATTTTCTGATTTTTAGTCTATACCAGAGAGCTTAAATTGTATGTGTGACCATGCCGAGTTACTAAGTCTTAGTTCCTTGTCCTGCAAGGTAGCACACACTGAGGCTGGTGCCCATCCTGCACATTCAGCTCTCAGACCCTGGTTTTGACTGCTTGATACACTACATCTCCAAACTGCTCACTAATTGCTGGGAATGTTGATTTCCACTGGGATTCCTAAAGTTTTTGTTTTTTTTACACAAGCTTACAGTCACATAATGTGTCTTCTGGACTCTATGTTTGTTTTAGGCCTGCTCAGTGTTAATGTAATTGGGCTGAAATAAAACCATTTGTGAAGTTAGAAGGCTTTTATAATGACCTGGAGAAGTCTTCTCAGTTTGGTGACAGAGACTCACTAGAGTTCAAATGACCCATCTTTTCTATTAATTCCTCAAGGAGTGATGGACCTGTCTTAAAGGGGAACCTTACAACTGTTGTAAAGGATTAGCAGCACTGTATGTGAGGCTGAGGATAAATGACAGGTTAATTTCTTGTAAAGGTAGCCCACATGAGTCTACTAAGTGCAGATGTGGTATGAGCCTTGCAAGTGACAGCCCCATCTAGCAACAGGCTGCTTCAAATGTAGGTTTCAGGCTTCGCTGGCAGGTAACATCACTCTAACTAAACTGACACATTTGAACTGCCTTTAAATATCTTACATTATTGATTGCTTTTCAAGACTTTGTGTGTACTTGTGGTAATTATTTGTAGCTTCAAATAGCAAGAACTATGATGGGATTTTTCATAGGGGTCTAGTAAATCAGAAACTAACCCTCCTAACTGAAATTTGGTAGAAGGTTTGTGCTTATATTTTATTAGGTGCTACTGGACAATTCCTTTTGTAAAGTCATGGAGCTTATATCTCTGAAATTGCTTTCTTCTAGTGTTTCAGATAAAAGCTTTTGATCTTGAGCAGTCTCTACAAGAGGTAAGAGAGAGATATGAGAAAGAAAAGCAGAAGAGGAAGGCTCTACATAACAGCTTAATTGTAAGTATGTTTCATAACAGAACATTGGCTTATTTTGTTGAAATTATTCCCATAATTTCCTCACCAATATAAGTAAAGAATATGCTTCACATGGATATATCACTTACCCCAGCTGTCTATATATATTGTGTTTATTTGTGGAGGCACATTTGTCTTATAATAAACCCCACTCCTTTCTTTTTACACAAGATCTTCCAAATGCACTCATGTGACCTATTGCCCTAAGGAGTATCATCCATTTTGAATAGTGGACAAAACCTGAGTTTCTTCATCTCCTTCTCTAAATTTGCAGCTTCTGAAACTGTTTTAAAATTCTTAAGATTATTAACTTGGTATTGCAAAGTAGTAATCTTTTATTTTTCCAAATATCTCTAGCTGTATCCTCCTCAGCCATTAGTGATTGTTCATTTGGGATTAATTTTTTCCTATTTGTATTTTAAATTTACTCTTCCTCCCATCCTCCACAAATGACTGGTTTTGGGTTTCCCGATTCAGGACCTGATTTTTAGAAAACAAGTCTCTTTTAACCATTTTTTTTTAAGTTTTTCTACCTGGGGCAACGAATCTCTTTGTTAAAAAGTACTTGCCTTCAAAATTTTGTCTTGTGTTGCAGTTTACTAAAAAGATAGTTCCCAGAGCAATGGGGTGTTAATATCAGTGGTCAGTAGTCCTCACAGGCAAGCTATGTTCAGTCATACAAAATGAGAAGAACTGATCACCAACAAAATGGGAGAGATAAACAAGTCTAAAATGGTCTACAGTGAAAAATCAACTACTACTGGCTTTTTAATCATGTAGGAGCACAGTGGAGAGGGAAATGTACAATATATTTTATATTCCACATCTTCCTCAGGACTGGTGGAAGAGAAATGGAGTGTGTAATATTGTTTGTTGAGTTAGTACAGATAACCTGAAAAAGCTTAGAAAAGAGGAAGGGAAGAAAAAATGGCTCAGAGGGGGTTTTTCTTTGTCCATATGAACTTGAGAGGGCTATACAATTCCAGTGCTCTGAAGAGCTCATACTTCCTCAAGTACTATCTCTTACATTACTAAGACAAATTGTATTGATTCTATTTCCCCCCCTTCCCCCCAGAGTCTGGAGTTATGATGTGGTAAACACTGGCTTTCTTAAACATGTTCAGGTCTGTTTGACAAATTTCAATGTAGTTTTCTTCTCCAGTAACTCATGTTAAATACATCTTAATATTCTTATCCCAGGAATTGAGAGGAAATATCAGAGTCCACTGCAGGATTCGACCGTTGCTACCTTTCGATGATGCTGCTGGACATTCAGTATCACAAGACAGGTAATCTTTGGTTGTGTTAGAGCCTATCTGACTCCTAATTCAAATATAAAGTAATAGTTATGTTTATATGAGAATAACTATGTCCTTGATTTTTCTGGTTTTATGTGTGTGGGGAGACAATGATGGTATCATAAAAACTAATTGCTGTTTTCTTTCTCCTACTAAATTGGCTCTAGCCAATCTCATCCCCCTGCCTAAAAGTATGTCCATCTCAATAGAAAGCCATAGTTGTTCTGCCAAGCCAGGATTATCCTTGGCTTGGCAGAAGTAACACAGCTGCCATCAGTTTAGAGTGTATTCACTATCCTATACAAATTCTGAGATGCAGTAATGTGAGAGCTGCCAGAAGTCGTGGGTAGAGAAACACACTCAGTATTACAGTTGTTTTGTAATGCTATAGAACACATTGGCTGTCACCACAAACATTTGTAGTTCTATTTCAGTCTAATTTGGCTCTGCATCCCTAATTTTTAAAACATTTACTGTAACTGCTGTGTCAAAACATTCCAAGATCCAAAAGGAAAAGAGGGATTAGATGCAAGTGTCTGCTTAACAGGCTGAATTCTCCATAGATGACTAACATGAAAGAAAGCAGGGATTGAAGTGTATACAAAGAAAGAAAGAGAGAAGGGGAATACTAGGTGGGTGGCTAGAAACCAGTAACATTATCATTTGCTTTATTATTAAATAGCTGATTTGGGCCTTTCTCTTACTGCCTTGTAGTTCTAAAAGAGTACACTCATTGTTTTAAAGTTTATTAATTTTTGGCAAATCTTACTAAAAAAAAAGATTGTTTTAATAAAAACAATGGCAAAAATAACACACAAGATATTTCAAGAAGCCTGAAGCTGAAACTTGCATTAACCTGTGCTTGGTATACCTGGGAAGGAACCCACTCATTTTTTTTGTTGCAGTATGAAATAATGCAATCAGGTGCTGATTTGCAGTGTAAAACGGACTGGGCCAAACAATTGTCAAGTGTAACTTTTCTTATATGCATCAGAGAGTAATTTAAATAAAACTTACCTGTAAAACTGTGAACTGAATCTTCAAAAATTTGCACACACAATAGATTTATACACCTTAGTAATCCCAGGCAGTGTTTGGACTAATCATGAATTCAAGATCAGGGACAAATACCTGAAAAGAGGGTGTTTTTCACTTTAATTTTCTGAAGTGAAAGCCTCTAGTTACAAGGTCATGCAACAATCTCAAAATAATAGAATGGCTTGCATGTGCATTCGTCTTAATTTGGTTTTTGTCTTTTTTAAAGCAGATTATTTTGCTTGATTGCACTTGTTCTTTATTCAAAATAAATGTGGTGTTAGTATGTACACAGGGTACAATAATAATGGCAATTCTGAAAGGTACTCTTCAGACAGTGTGTAGTTCACAGACACTTTAAACATTGTTTCTTCCCAGCTAAGTGGAACACTTGTTTGAAAGCTACCTCTTTTTCTCCTATTGATGCTTTTTTCTTCCCACACAGGCAAAGAAACCTTTCAGAAAAAGCGGCATATGCAGCTGATGATGTGAGTATTTGATGGTGGAATTCAACAGCACATTCATAGACACTAGAAGAAGAAACAAGAAAGGCCATGAAAATAATGAGTTTAAAAAAACCAGAACAACAAGGTCAGGTGGTGCTTAGATTTGGATACCTGTGGGTGCCGTAGCAGGTGGTTTGTGCTATTTTCATCCTGACTCTTTGTAGTGGTAATAGCTTGGAGCTTCTGCTGAGGCAGCCATCCTTTAACTGATGGTTGAATGTTTGCAACAGTCACACTGCTGCTGACTTCCTGCTGTCAGTCCCTTTGAGCCACTTGTATGTGATGTAGCTATTTCTAAAATTATGTCAGGCTTTTTCCAAATTTTACTATTGCAACACAGCTCATGCATTAGGACAGAAATCTGATGCCTCATGAACCACACAGCAGCCTATGTGGTGCTGCAGTGTAGTATAAGTGTCCTGGCTTAGATCCACTGGAGGAAGAATGGTCATTGAGGTTGCAAATCCAAATGTCATTCCAGCATTAATTGAGGCCGTTACCAAGATATAAAACTTAAAAAAGCACAGTAGTGTGAGCTAAGGTCAAAGTATTAACTTGGGTTTTAATTTTCATAGCTGTTGTAGTTCTTAGTTGGCTGCTCACTGTTACTTACATGGTGATGAGCCAAATTCTCTTTTATAGTGTAGTGCTTAAAGTATTGCTGAAGTGACCTACAATATGTTATGCATTTAAATCTCCCAAATTATTGTTTCATTAGGCAGATATCACTTGCATAATATGGATAATTATATATATCCATATCTGTATATGTGCAATTAGGTAACTAATGGAGCTCATAAAGAGATGAAGAAAGAGTAAATATGTCAGGAGATAAAAAACAGAGATCTGTAATGGTAGACATAGTATTCTGGATATCCTGACACATTTATTGTCCTATAAAATACTGCAACTAGTTCTGACCAGTTAAATTTTATTGGATAAGGATGAAATTAGGCAATATTTTGGTTTTGGATTATTTAATATAGATATCTTATGTGTTATGGTATTGATATGTTTACAGGCAAGGCAGTGTCTGCTTATGCTAATTTATGAGTCTTAGTTTGTATGAAAGAGTGACCTTCAATATGTTAATCTTATGAAATATTTAAGGAATATAAATATAAGCATGGGCTTGACTGAGAAATGAAATTTGCAAAATACTAACTTCCTGGTTTTGGAAAACCCAACATAGACTTCAAAAGTTTTATTGGTTTGCCTTGACATTTTTTTTAGTTAAAATACTTTCCAGTTTTGATCAAATATCTGAAGTCTTTATGTTAGATAAATTCATATTAAGAAACTTTCTTGAAGAAAAAAAAATTGTTGCAAGAATTCTTCTTATTAAAAGCAGTTGATTTAGACTAATCTTACAAAAGTAAAGGAAAACAACATTTGTTGTCTGTTTACTTTGCTGTTAACAACTGAAGCTGATACGCTTGTGGCTAGGATAAATGTGCAATTTTCAGATTAAAATATGGGGCTTGACTTGTTATTGAGCTTTTAGTTGCAACACAGTCAAAGATTGTATTTCTGGAAACAGGTTAACCATTTCCCAGACAATGATTTAAAGGACATTTGAGATCAAGGTGAAAGGAGCCTGTATGTGGTAGAGATGCTGAGTTTATTAGTTTTGCTTTTTAGATCATGACTGTCTCTCCAGACTTTTTTCCTGAAAATACTTCATGTGTAATATAACCAGGCAGTTATTTGCCATGATTATGTTAGAAGGCAGAGCCACATTTGAGAACCAGATCCACAGACACTACATGACTTCCATTTAGTCTCTGAGTGGTTTTTTGGTTTTTTTTTTAGTTTGTTTAGAAATTCATATCATTCTTAAGACATGTGGTCTTTTCTAACATGTTCATCTTGTCTAGAGAAACATTATTCTGATTTTAAGTCTAAGAAAGGCTTAAGACTTTATTAGCTGTTCAGAAGAGTATTGCATTTCAGTTTTCGAGTTACTTGAAGATTTTTGAAGTTTACTTTTTGCTGTCCTGTTTATGCTCAGCTCCTCAACATAACAGTAACAACTGTCTGAGCCTTTCTTCTGAAGCTTGTTGAGCAATAACCGTGGAGGGTGAGTACACACCACACATCAGGTTGAGCCACTCCACACAGATTAAGACACTGAACAGTGTTAGTATTGTCACTACCTGAGAAAATGAGCAGATGAGGAGGTACTGAATACACAGAGAAAACTGATCTCCAAGTAAATTTGATACCTGAATCAGAAATGTTTTCCATCGTTCTATATATTTTTCATTTTTTTTCCTTTTTCCTTCCCCTAGAGCCTGTTGGTTACTGATTCTATTAGAATTTTTGTGTCGGGCCATTTTGTAGCAGAGTTCTACTGACATATGTACTCAGCTAAATTTGACAGTACTGGGGTGGATAACATAGCTCATTCTGTAGAGTAAGTGTTTCATCATCATTAGTTTGATAATTATACATTTCTCTTCTCCAAAGAGGTAGAAATACTCATAAACTCAAAGGAGGAAAATTGATGTTTATTAGCCTTTTGCATGCTGGACATACTGTTATGTAATTGTTATTTGTTCAGCACTTTATAACTTCAGTCTGTGGCAATACTTATTTGAAGGTTGCTAGTTCAAGCACTCCAACCTACTTGTCTGAAGCACATTAGGAATTTCAGCACTCCCATCAAATGCAGTAATATAACCATAGGTTAGTAAGCTAGAAAATCTCCTTGAATTGGATGAAGTATTTGGTGTGCTGGGGAGCTTCCACCCAAGTTGTAAGACTCCACATTTTTTTTCTTTACTTTTCTCAGCAATTAAGCAACATTAGCCATGAGGAGCAGAAGAGCACAGAATTTGCTAGCTAAGCCACATGAGACTGCTATGATTGTACTCTGGTAATAGTTTAAAGAGCTGCTTGCTTACATATTTGTCAGACTTAAAAACTTACTGCATAAGTTATCTGGAAAGTGGATTCCACTAAAAACTCATGGAATTCTACAGCTGTAGTGCAGCTCTTTCTCTTAGTTGTGGACTAGCATGTTATTTAATAAAATGAGCATCTTCTGCTTAGTTCTAGACAGAGCTATCTAGGAAATCAATCTGAAAAGTCACTGTGAAAATTTACCCAACAATAAAAAAAAGAAAACTCTTTTGCAATTTTTTTGTGCCTATAGTGGCAGTTGGGGAGCTTGCATTTACTTGCCTGTGACTTCCTAGTTCCAATAAAAAATTCAGGTGAGGGTTTGGATCTTTATCTTGAACTTAAGTGCATGTTTTTTGTTGGTTGTTATTTAATAACCTGAGTGGAATTTGAGAGCCTTTGTTATGGTTTTGCAAGTTCACTGCATTATACATGCTCTAAAGCCTCATGAATTGGTGACTGCTGGACAAGGGCCTTGGACTTCCTGATCCTTAAAGCTGTCACCTGATACATTAGCATTGATGCATATTTGGTTTTATGTGTGTGTCTGTGATATTAACTATAGATAATTTGCTTTTTTCTCTTAGGAAACTGTCCTTGTCAAGTGTAGCCGTCCTGGTCATGCCTCAGTAAACAAGACTTTTCAGTTTGAGAGGTGGGTAGTAGTCCTGTGTAGCAATCTGGAAATCTGAATTGCTGGAAGATTTCTGTAGTGAAGACTAATTTTTTTAGTTTTGGTTGGGTTTTTTTGAGGAGGGGAGGTGGGAGGAAAATTCTTGTGTTTTTGTTGATGTGATAATTATGTTCTTCCCAGGACAGAATAATGCATTTCAGGGAATAGATAATAGATAACAGTCTTCCCTCTCAGTAAAGACTACAGCTGAGTTTGAAACCTGTATAGAGACTTACTTGACTCTTCACAATCAGAGTAGATGTCCTGATCCTTGCAACATGTTGCAAGGTAGCAGAATGTTTTAAAGGTAAGGAAGTGTTGTTTGCCTTGGAGTACTTGACAGGAGTTCATAAGAAGATGGGGCCAAACTTTTTAGTTGTGCCTGTTGCAATAGTACAGGAGTAATGGTTTTAAACAAAAAGAGGGTCAATTGAGACTAGATATAAAGAAGAATAGTTTCACAATGAATGTGGTGAAACACTGGAATAGGTTTCCCACAGAGGGATTAGCTATCAGATTCCTGGAAACATCTGAGGTCAGTTGATATGGGACTCGGAGCAACCTGATCTAGTTGATGTCCCTGCTCATTGCAGGGGGATTGGACTAGGTGACCTTCAAAGGTTCCTTAAAACACAGACAATTCAATGGTTCTATGAATTGAAGTGGATTGCAAGATTTCAGCATTAGACATAGAGCATGACTGGTGGAAACTGGACTGAGCACTTGTACAAGTTGAACAGCCTGACCAGAGGCAACAAGGCAGAGCAGTGGCGTGGGAATCAGCGCTCCCCAAAGGAAAGGCTACAGTGGGACTACTTTCCCTATTAGATGCTCAAAAATCTACAGAGATTAACTGGATTTTGAATGCACCATTTGTGATAAGGGTTTTAATGCGATGACAGAATCACTGCCAGTCTCCGTCAGTGAGACAGAAAACTGCTGGGAGACAGGCTGAAGGGTGCCTTCTGTTACCTCAAAATGGTGCTGGCCTGGACCTCTGAAAACAGGAATGATGACTTAAATAATACAGTGAAAACTCTGTAAATAATGAAATACAAAATTTTACCCCAATGCCTCTTTCCTCTCTGGAAACAGAGTACAGGAGGACAATTTTATGCTTTCTTACTTGAAGGCAAAGCTTGATTTAAAGTCAGATGTACCCAGCATGAATTATCTGTCCTGGTTTAAACTTAATGTCTGAGCCTGTTCAGCCTAAATTCCTGCAGATTTGCTAAACATTGTAAGTCGTTGCCCTTTTCCTCAAGGCATTCTTTAAAGTGCTGCAGTTTTCTACTCACAGGAGAATGGGGACTGGTGTCATGTAGGCCACCAAGCACCTGAAAAATCCTGAGATAATGCAGATCTTGGGGAAGCTTTACTGATCCAACAGGTTTAGGACTTCTTTGATTCAAGGCATATAAGATCTCTTAGGGTACATGGCCCCCTCACATGTTGCTAAGCTACTCAAAGTAATTCCTTTCACTCTTCAGCTGTACCTAACCCAGCCATACCAGTTGAAGTAAACAGAATAATGCTGGAATTCAACTCTGTAGAGCAGCACAGTTAATGGTATTGACACAGGACTGCAGAGGTGCTATGATTCTGGAAATGTGGTGTAGATCCTGGTGCTCAGGAAAAGGGTTAAAAAATGTAGATCCCCCAAGGAATGCAGTTCTCCAGGAATGTTTTTTTAGTGTCCCACTACAGCTATTTTTTTATAAACAGAAAAGCATATGTTTCTTATGAACTCTAAAATGTTTATTTTTTTAGCAGTGTTTTATGGAACTAATAAATGTCAAAATATTTGATTTCAGCTCAGGAGGAAAATTCCAGCTTTCAACATGTTATGCTTTTATAATTTTACTGGCAAATCAGTTAGCAAAATAAAAAGGAAGCTCAGAATTTTCAATTTGAAATTCACATTAATCACTACACAGGGACAAATCTATCATTCTGGTAAAAAATATGTGGGATTTTAGAAAGAGATTCTTTGGATTTGCAGCATCTTTCATGGTTTCAGATAGATAATGAAGTGGATGTCCATGCTTCAGCCAAGGCTGTGGTTACAGTGTAGTATAAACTAGTTAAAGATTACTTTAAACCACTTTTTTCCAGTATGGATAGCATTTGAACCACAGCAGCTAAGTAGTGGCAGTAAAACCCCTTTAGGAAGTTGAGTAAATATTTGAGTAGTTACTGTAACGTGGAATCACATGCCTTTCCTCAGATCAGCTACTGGAGCCTGACCCTAACATAGCTGTAATAACCCCAGCTGTGGCTGTACTTGGAAGAAATGGCCTCAAGCTGCACTAGGGTTTAGGTGTGTGTCCAGCCTATGTTCAGCTTGGATGTCAGGAAAATTTTCCTCACTTAAAGGGTCCTTTAGCACTGGAACAGACTGCCCAGGGAGGTGGTGGAGTCACCATCCCTGCAAGTGTTCAAGAAATGACTGAATGTGACACCATCTACTGCTATGGGTTAGTTAGCAAGGTGGCATTCAGTCAAAGGTTGGACTTGATGGCCTTGGAGGTCTTTTCCAAGCTAACTGATTCTGTGATGTACTTTGCTGTGTAAATGAACTGCTAAGACTAATTGGTTCTAGCCTGGCTTGTGGCCAGTAGCAATGTGTTTGCTTTCTTAGGCAACAAAACTCATCAACTGTGAATGTTTTAATCTTTAAAATGTTTTTCTTACTATTTTCTCTTTTTTTTCCTTTTTTTTTTTTTTTTAATTTACATAGTAGCTCTGAGGTGTTTTGATGTGTGAAGAAAAATATTTCAACACGTACTGAGTTAGAGACCTATTTGGTTAAGATGGAGAACTGGGCACTAAATGAATATTTCATCAGTTGCAGGTGATAGATGAAGCAGAGAAAAGTGTTTGGAAGTGCTTTTGCTCTTTTATATTGACCTTGCAGATTGGGTGTACAAAGTTTACTGAAGCATATGCTCATGTGCATGCAAAGCAGAGACAGAGTATTCAGTGCCAGTGTCCTCCTGGTCCGAACTGTGCCACATCCCTGCATATTTGTTGGTTTCTCAGTGTACTATGATGGCACATCAGTGGAATGGCAATACAAGCAGTATTTGTCTATCAAGCCAGACAAGTGCTCCTTTCCTGATTAAAGAGAGTACATTTTCATGCAGCTTACAATTAGTTTGTGGAACACGTTGCCACAGGATGTTGCTCTGGGCCAAGAATTTAGCAAGATGGAGAAAGAAACTGAATGCTAATTCTAATAATATTTTTTTTGAAGCAGAGATTCAACTCATATTTCAGTTTTGAGGCCAGTATACAGCTTTTAAGGATTAGAATGAGGTACAGAGATGAATTACTGTGTCTCTGGCCACCATATTGTTTCTTGTTCCTTCCTCTGTCTGTTGTCAGGAAAAATGCTGGCTTCAGTGCATTGGCTCCAATTCTGTGTCTCTTTATCAGTGATCCCTCTGTATAATCTTATTTATGGAGAGGATGAGTAGAAAAACTCTATTTGTGCAGTCTATAGACTGTACCAGATAGATCATGGTCAGATATACAAAGAGGCTTGAGTAAATGCTGAAGAGCACACTTTGTCTTTATTCAGTTAACCTTGTAGTATCCTGTACAATCTGTGGGACACTGTTAAGTGAAGTGTATGGGTGCACTGTATACACAGAGAAGTGACTGCACTTGTAATGTTTGCTGCTACCAAAATTCCTGTTTCTAATTAGCCATTTTGCTGTGAGCTATAAAGAACATACATCATCTATTGGAAAACAGTGCAAGACAAAAAAAAATCACCACAGAAAGATACGAGAAAACGAAGCTTTTTCAAAAGATAAACATTTGTACCTCAAATATTTAACTGTGGGTAATGACATTCATGTTTTAGATTCTGTTCATCTTCTATAAACAATGGATGCTGCAGGCTGTAATCTTGGGGACGATAGATTTTTGGTATGCTACAGAAGAAATGAATGAGTTAAGATATCCACGTTTTATGATCCGAATTTCCTCTCTCTGATGATTTCCTGTTTTCAGGTCTTGATTTTATGTTGTGCAAACTTGAAAAGGTTGGAGGAAAGATTTATTTGAAGGTAACTGTTGGGGCTTTTTTCTCCTTGCATTCAAAAAACATATGGAGTTGTTTCAGACATCATTGTATGGGCCCAAGTATTGAACTGTCATTGCTCTTTTCTGAGAGGTGGAATAACTCATGCAATTTGTCTTCCATTCTGTTTAAAAATAGGTCTGCACTCCACATCATTATGTAAAAAGAAAGTCTTCCCTTGAGTGAGAAGTGTTGATTTCAGAGTAGCTAGTTCACCAGGACTGAAGATGGAAATACTGATATTGCCCACAAAGATAGTGCATCCTTAAACATGACCTTCAGGAGCATTCTGATTTCTGCTGTGCCACTGAGTCTTCTTAGACAAGTTCTCAGCAAGCTTTCAGTCTCTGTCCCTGTTTTGGTTTAGGCCAAATTTAGGAGGAAACTTCTGAATGGGGGTCTTTTTAGAAAACAGATTTAAGCAGTCCCTCCCTTAATTGGTTCGGGGAAAATATTTTCTCAGAGAGAAGTGGAAAAAAACCTGTTTATTTAACAGGCAAAGCACTTCCCAGCACAAAAATGAACAATACTAAACAGCAAAACTTTTCGCCATTCCGAAGAGATGACGGATTCAGAAGAGTTTCTTCTGTGTGTTGTAGTCTGGCTTATTTAGTCTGTTTTCAGTTTTTCTGGCACTGGGAAATGCCACAGCCCAGGCCAGGCTTGGTGGGTTACAGGTGTGAGCTCCTGGTGCTTTTCTGAGTTTTTAGTCTAGAGCAAATTCAAATAATTTTAAGAAAAAGGAAAAAAAAACCCTACAGTCTAGGGAATTTTTTTGCCTCAGCTAGCCAGAAAAACTAACCAAAAGCAAAGGACAGCTCTCTCCTGCTGTCCACTGCAGACAACACAGTATCTGTGAAGCATATAGGGGAGTAAGTGCAAGTGCTGTCTCTGATAACAAACTCTGCACCTCTTCTCTCCCCCTTCACTTTTGGAACCAGTCTTAAAGCTGCAGAACTTAATATTCAACACCAACAGAATAGATGATTTGGGGATACAAGCATCATAAAGTTATTCCGTGACATTCCCCCTTTTTTTCCCCCCCAAACTTTACCCACATCTAAAGGGCAGTACAACCTGGCCACTGTCTTCCACTATGTAATACATAGGAAGCCCAGGCAGCAGGGCTATTTCATGTTCCTGTAGGTGGGGAAAAGTTGCAGGGATCCAGTACAGCCTAAAAAATGACTCTGTGAGCCAGAGGGGCAGGCAGGAGGTTTAGGATTAGCTCAGAAGTCCACAAGGGCACACCTATGTGTTGTTCTCCCCAAAACACACAACAGCTGCTCCCAAAATGTGAATGAGAACTTTGGAGTTCTAATTTTCGTTTCTCTGACACAGAAATGTCAGCAGGTCCCAGTTTTTATGTCACTGGCCTACAGTTTCTATGATCTGTGTTCTTGTGACATTTATATTTTTATTTTGGTTAATCACTGCACTTTGTTCCCCAGAGTTTACAATGATTTGGAGTCTCAAGATGCAGTATTTGCAGATGTGGCCCCTTTGCTAACATCTCTCCTGGATGGGTAAGTTAAAAGGTTGCAGTAAGAAAGCTAAAGCGCAATAATCTACTGAAATCTATCAGTTAAAAAAAATACTTAATAAGGGTGATATAGTCAAGTTTTATGGCTTTGCAGTTTCATTTTCCTGTTTTCTTTCTACTCACTACTAAGTGAACGTTGTTTTCCTGTATAAACAGTGAAAAAATGGTTGAAAAAAATTTAGCAGAGCAGACAAATCCGTAAAAATAAAAAAAAACATTTTTTCCCTCTGATCTGCTTCAGTCAGACTGATGCTTCTAATGGAAGATGTTGTCTTTTCTGTGTGTGTTCTTTAGGTTATGTTTTGTAACTTTTCCAGTTGCAGACATTATATGATGCATTTTTTCCAACACTGTGAACATTGTGTTCAATGCAGAAGGCCTGCCAGGGCCAGTCTCTTTTCTGGTTTCGTATCCAACACAGGCCATAGGAAGCGGTGCCATCAGTTCCTGGTTGAACCAGAACTGAGCATTCTCAGTCATTCTACTGCTCCTTCAGGCACTGGGGTGAAACGGAATTCTGGTTTGAATAGAAAACTGATCAGTAACAAGCACTAACAAATACCTGAAATTACTTCTAGCTACTGAAGCTCATAAAGTGTGATTTTTCATAAGTACTGAGCCAACTGAAGCTACTCTTTCAAAGAAGCTTTGATGTGCATATTGTTATAATCCTTGAGGATTGAACTGAGTTTTACACATAACTTCCTCTCTGCTTCTTTTTCATCCCTGTTCCAATACCACTTAATTACATGGTAGGGCTCTCATGGGCTCATTTGTTCCCTGTAGAGGAAAAGACAGTCCCTTTCCATCCACAGTGGCAGAGTTGAACAGTGGCAATCTTTGTTCCCAGAAGCCTCCACACCAAAGTTTCCTAGGTTCCTTTTCTTAAAAGCATCCTAGAAGAGGTATCTAAAGATACTGTGAATATTGGGAATTCCATATGCCATGGAGAGGCCCCCAAGGGCTCCCTGGCTGAGGGAAGTCATAGTAATGAGTACCAGTAATGAGTAATCACAGTTTCTTTAACTGATCAACCTAGGGACCACTAGGTTGCAGGAGTTTAAAGAAGTCTTAAAACTACTGCTTTCTCTCCCTACTTTACCTTTTGCAATGGTCATAATTTTGCCTTGGTTCAACACATCCCTTAAGAGTCTTTAGATGTATCTGATCTGTACCTTGATCTGCTGTACTTTCCACTTACTAATTTTTACATGGGGAGAATCCTATCCTAAAAGCTAAGACTTTTATATTCAGTTAGGAAATGTTCTGTTATTGAAAACAAAAGACCTGTCTTGTTCTTCCAGAAGTGCTGTTTAAACAGAAGCAGATTCTCAGGAAAGGCGAGTCTGTGCATATGAGCACAGCAGCCTTCCCGCTGTAAATGGGAAACAGACATACTTAGTCTGAACCTTGAACCTTTTTGCTGCTCCTGATTGTTTTAGTCTGGGTTCCAAACTGGTCTGTAACAACTTTTAGCTTGAGTAGAAGGGAGTGTTCTCTCCTTTTCCTTACTTTTTCTGTGTTTTTCTTTCTTAATTGATTATTTCATTTTTCACTACAAATATACAGGAAGAAAAGATTGTTCCATATGTAAACCAGACAAAGTATAGCAGGCTTCAGAGTTTACCGTGAGCCATACAGGGCCAACAAGGGAGTAAGATAACTTTTCTTTACAGCATTGAATAATCCAACTTGTTTGTTTATTTTAAAGAATGAATTTCTCCTCCTTTCATTTCCTTTAACAGAGTTCTCTCCTAGGGGAAAGCTAAAGTGAACACCCACACTCTTTCCAGGAGAGAAGTGCTACAAAATTATTGGTATTTTAGCTTGACAATAAGAACTTTTCTAAACAGGAATATAACTGTTATATGTAACAATAAAGTGGAGAAGGAAAAATATCAGGGCACATACCTATGAATCATAGTAAAAAACCTTCAGACTTCTCTATTTGAAAGCTTCATGCTGGAGCTAGAACACCAGTGAAGTAAACAATAATAAATATTATTATATAGATAAATATAAAGTAATCTGCTGCTTGTCCTCTTGTTGAATCCCCCAACAATTCATTATCTCCTGTACCTACTTAGATTTGATACCGCTTTGGCCAGTTTTAGCTCATTTGCGCTGACTGAAACACTGTTTTGGCTTTGGCAGAGAAGTAACCACTGATTGATACTGGCCTTGCACCTCTGTCTTCAATGTTACAATCCTCTGCCCATTTACCTTCTAATTATATCATCTGTCTCTTGTCAGAACTATTTTGTCCATGGTGCTTACTGTCTTATGACTAGCAACAATTAAGGAAAATTTAAATAGCTGGACTATAGAAAGCCCTTTAGGAGAGGCTTCTAAGAAGACTAATTCTGTTTTTCCTATGGAAAAACATCTGGCTCCCTTTTTCATTCCAAAGATCTGTTTAATTTTGAGATAAGGCTAGAAGTCTCAATAAGGTTGGCCAGGAAGTGTGTATGAGGGGTGGAACTGTGAAAATTACTCATTGTTAGTCTAGATAAAAGCTACCAAAATTTGTGCGAGCTTTTCTACTGAGTTATGTCAGCAGTGAATACTTCAAGAAACCTCTCATTTCAGATTTACAGCCCTAATTGCTATCACATTTAATTTTACTGTAGTGCTCTTTGTTTTCAATTACTGTTATCACCTTTACTTCATCAAATCTATGACTAGACTCCTATTTTATACTCTGCAGTGGATGCTAAAATCCGGAGGGACCTTACTATAGATTCATTGACTGCAACTTTAACTTCATATTCCCAGAAAGGGTACCGGGGTATTTTCCATGTGGCTTATCAGCCCACATTTCTTTCTAACAAGTGAAAGCTTTCAAAATAATCCTCCTGAAATAATTGCTTCTAGGCATATTTAATATGCATGTAAGTATTTCATTACTTGAAACCATATATTTAAAACAATTAAATGAGGGGTGTTCATTGAAATATGCTGGCATGTGCTTGAAACCACATTTTTGATATGTGGAAAAGCATCAGATAATCAAAAGCAGTTGTTTCAGGTCTATCCATAGAGGAGGTAGCTCAGGCAGTGAAATTTTATTCCCTGGCAGAACAGGAGCAGGCCCATTCTTGCAACTCGCTAGCAGAGCAGAAGTTTCTGCAAACTGTGAAGTACTTCTTGTGTAGGGAGGTTCTGCTAATGTCGTATTTCCAAACAAACAAAACCGTCCAGGGAGAGAACAGTCCTGTCAGCATTTAGTGCATGTCTTCCAAAGCTGGCACAGTAATGTGGTCAACATTGAGTTCCTGGCAGAGACAGCAGAGCAGACACAGCCAAGGAGGGGCAAAACTTCAGCTGCACAGCACAGTATTGGTCCTCCACACAAAGCAGTACTGTGGCTGGATGCATCTGTATCCACCCACTTATTTTGCTTAAGGTGTTGACTTTGATCTAGTTGTGTTAGCAACACACTTTCTAGATAGGACTCATACATCTCAGCTCAGATCCTGTGGCACAGACTCCACAACAGTGCTCACAGCTGTGAACAATTCTTCTATTATTACTTTCAGTGCAGCCAAGAGGCATTTTCAGAGTTCTATTCATTAGACATATTTACTTGTCTACTTCAGAAGATGATGCTTCATACGTGCCTGTTCCTCTGCACTGATGCTGTACACTTTCATATTCTACTTGTCCTTATCCAAGTAGTTCCTGCCATCTCTGTTCCAGAGTAGTCATTGTGTGCATGCTCATTCTCAACTCGTGCTCTTGGTTTAAAATTTGTGCCTCCTTTTCTTAGGGCTGTCTTCTCTGAGGTCTGCCTTAAAAAGACTGTGAGAGATGAAGAGTTCCCAGCTGTTAGGATACAAGTGCAGTGGTTTGCAGCACAGCACTGTAACACAAATCAAGCCCAGAAATGGTTTAATGTACTGTAAACTGCAGTGGTTCAAGAGCTGATTAAAAAGCAGCTCAGTAGTGGTAGTTCAAAAGCTGAAAGTTGGGCAGGCAAGGAGATCTAACAGCATCAGTCATTCCAAGCTAAGGATCCTTTAAACTTCTACTTAAAAGCAACCCTTCAACTCTGCTTAAAAAATAAGATCTGTTTAGGTGATGTTATGAACAGTGATTATTGCCAGACTTTGAGATCTGCAGAAAGAAATCAGGGGCAGCATTTTTATTTTCTTGTTTGTCTTCCCAAATTGTCTGGAGTTTGATTTGCCACCTAACAGACACATTTGGTAATGATAAAATAAATTACAGCACTTCTGTTTTTCAGGTACAATGTGTGTATCATGGCTTATGGGCAAACCGGAAGTGGGAAGACATACACAATGTTGGGACCACAGTTAGAGGGGAATTTAGCATTCGCCATAGAAGAGGAATCAGAACTTGGTATTATTCCTCGAGCTACCCAAGAAGTGTTCAGGTAAAAACTAAGTAAAGGCTTGCTGTCAGTGGTAGTCACTGTAAACTATATCGATAGGGTGAAATAATGTTTTTAATGTATTTATCATTGCAGATTTCAGCTTCACAATATTTATAGCTTCTCTGACCACCATTTGATATTTGAGGTTCTATGTAGATTTCTAGTCTCTCTCCTGCTTAATCTGATTTTCTAAGACAATAAAATTATGCAGTTTTACTGTGTGTTATCTGTCCATCTGACTTTCAGACTCTAATTAAACTTTCAAAAATGTTTCAACCATAGCTGTGGGAGTCTGAAAGATAGTTAAGTTCTGAAAAGTTCTGTGAAAATTGACAACTGGAATACATGAAGAGGATTTAGATTAGAACCCAGTCCCAAAGAAGAAGGATAGTAAAATTTTTAACTACAATCTGTTCTTGTTTCAAGGGTTCTTAGATTTTTTTTAGTTGAACCTGATACAGGATTGAACCGATATGCTGCTATGTTATAGTAGAAGTTAGAATTTTTCCGGATAAGCCTGTTTGTTTTGGAGAAGGGTATAAGATAAATCAAGTTTGCATGAGAATAACTGTCTAACTGTAAATACTCTTCTGACTAGAGAAGCCCTTAGTTTATGGATTTTCTGAGGCTGTGAACAGATAATTTTTTACAGACATAGTTTCCCATCTCTGTTCATTGCTTGCACTCTGCCAGATTATATACTCTGAGCTCTGAGTGCAGTAACTGCCAGCAGAGAAATGGTATAAAAAAAATCCTGAGGTGGGAGGCTAGTGGAAAAAACAAGCTGGCACAGCTGTTTGGAAAACTAAATTCTATTTACTTCTTCAAGTACAAATAAACTGTATATTCTGATTCTTCAAGTTAACATTAGCATATGGATTAGGCAATTCCATGGCTGCAGATACTTAGTAAATGCTTTTATCAGATTGTAATTATATTACAATTATAGAATAGATCTCTATTTACAGATTGTTCATTTCGGGTTTGACTTCAACATTTTTGGGCATTTTTTCTTGAATTTTTTTTGGTTTTTTTTTATTTGCCAGGCTTATTTCAGAAAAGCCACCAGGAAGTTACTGGGTTGAGGTTTCTGTTGTAGAAGTGTATAATAATGAAATTTTTGATCTTCTGGCCAAAGACAGCTATGGAAAAGTGCTTGGGGTCAAACGTGATGTCGTCACAACCAGAGAAGGGAAGAGCGATGTGCCATTGCTGACGCACGAGTGAGTACCCGGCTTGTTCCTACCAAACACGAGCTGGTGGTAACGCAGTGTAGAGCTGTCACAAAATTGCATTATAGGCACCAGATTGCTTCTAAACAATGAGTCCTTACCATATGCAAAAGAACACTTCTGTTTCTGTTAGCTCAGTCTATTAGACTGCAGTTGGCTGCAAATATCAAAATACTTCCAGAAATAACTGTACAATTACTTTGAGTTTACTCCTGTGTTAAGTGCCGTCCACTCAGAATGCCTGAAGATGCATATTTTGTTGTTGCTGGATGTATGACATCTTGTCAGCTGTAGAAAAAGAAAGGATAATCTAGTCACAAACCACTTTCCATTCAGTCTTACTGAATTATAAAATTTACAGATTATAATAGAAATTTACATAGCAGTTGCAGTTAGGCAGCTGTAGGGTGTTAGCTTTCCCTTTATGCATTGGAGTTACAAAAAATTAGAATAATATTTTAAGTGATCTTTTAATACAAATACCCATCTTAAGATTGCTTAATGTTCTCTTTTCATAACTGGAAGTGTTAAAGCTGGAATTGTTATGTTGGCATTTGAACTGGTAGGTATTGAAAATCAAGGTTCTTCAAACTAAAAGCTAAGAAGCAGCAAAGCTTCTCACCAATCACTTTTAAGATGTACATTCCCAGCATTGGTGTATGCCAGGTTTGATCCTTATTTACACAACATGACAGTGTAGGGAGAGCTAGGGTATTTAAGGCTACAGCTGTACTTTAATACCTTCTTTTACTTACTAAGCATTGTGAAGATTTGTTCTAGTACTCATGGGAATGATTCTTGGCATTATGTAAGTGTGGCATACAAAGCAAATGTACAGTGCTTTCTTATATATAAAAAACTTACCATGGGTAATTAGATGTTAAAAGTCATGTGTTCATAAAATTTCATCCATTAACAAGAGGAAATCTGTTTGAGATGCTTCATTTTAGCAATAGCTGTGTTGTTTATCATAGAATGTCTGAGTGGGAAGGGGCCCAGAAGATCATTGAGTTCAACTCCTGGCCCTGCACAGGACAGCCCCAAGAATCCCATTCTAGTCCCTGGCCAGCCTCTGGGTGAAGAACCTTTTCCTAATATCCAATGTAAACCTCCCCTGACACAGCTTCTGGCTGTTCCCTTAGGTCACCAGAGAGAGGAGGTTGGTTCCTGCTCCTCTGCTTCTCCTCACAAGGAAGTTGTAACTGCAATGAGGTCTCTCCTCAGTCTCCTCTTCTCCAGGCTGAACTGAACAAGTGACCTCAGCTTCTGCTTATGTGGCTTCCCCTCTAGGCCTTTCACCATTTTTGTGGCCTTTCTTTGAGCCTTACACTAGTAGTATCAACATTAGCTAGAAAAAAAAATAAATTAGGATAAGCAGTACTAGTAGCACCAGAGAGGTGATGGTACCCAGTGAAATTAAACTGGACATCTCTCTGTGAGCACCTAGCATGAGAACAGATTCCAGAAGGGAGCATGTGCATTATCGAAATGTCACATAAAGAAGTGTCCTTGTGTAAATAATATTTGTGAAAAGAAACTTCTTGCTCTGTTGAAATTTTTAGAACAGCATTAGTGTTTTCTATGTTTCTGAGGAAATGTGATGTTTTTCTTTGCTTCTCTGTAATAATTCTTGTCATGGTCTAATCTCTACTTTTCCAGGAGGAATTAGCAGTCAGATATGAAATGCATCCCATGCCAATTAAATAAAATGCACCATCAGTGGAAATAATTTTGTCCTGTGGGACTTAGTCATATAAGCAGACCAGTAGTTTGTTTATGTGGATTTAATGCTATTCCCAGGAAGCCTTGATAAAAATACAAGAATGTACTGGAGGATTGTGCAAGGATACTTTTATTCTACCTAGTGATACACATTTATTGATTTGTAATTTCTAGCAATTTAATTGCTCACAGAAAAGTGGGAGCCCAGAGAAATTGTCAAGTAGTTTTCTTCACTGTGGGAGCTATAGGATTCTCCTTTCTTTCTATGAAATAATAAGCACTGCAATATTCTCAGAAGGATTAATATTTGTATCTGGCATTTGCCTGCTTTTTCGTCTTGAGGTTAAATACAATTTCATAGAAATTCTGCAAGTGTGATTGCACTCTGCACGTTCCATAAGAACATGGAATTAATTAGAAGTGACTGGAGCTTAAAGTAATGAATCCTTCTGTCCTTTCTGTCTGTATTATGCTGACTAGTGTGTTTCTCTCTGTCTCTATTCTTGTATTTCCCTAACTGTGACTCTACTCCTACTTTTAGTATCTACTTAAGGCTCTGCTGTCCAGGGAATTAAAAACTCCAGAAGAGGCTGGGAGCAGAATTTAACCTGTGTGTACTGAATCTTTCTTGGAGGAGCTAATCCTTTTCCTTTGACTAGACAGGAAAGGAGCCATATGACTTAGAAAGTGAAGACGGGTGCATGTAGTGTAGGTGTGCTGGGAGCTGAACCTTCCCTGTTTCAAAACTTCCAAGTAGTTTTTAATTATGGTATTTCAGTAACTAAGATGCTGATCTGGCATAATTTTATTCCTGAAAAATGCTTGTTCCATTTC
The DNA here is from genome assembly GCA_013397375.1 of Toxostoma redivivum. Taxonomy (NCBI): domain Eukaryota; kingdom Metazoa; phylum Chordata; class Aves; order Passeriformes; family Mimidae; genus Toxostoma; species Toxostoma redivivum. The sequence goes on along the minus strand of VXBI01007058.1, from coordinate 278,372 downwards.
CCAAGGGAACTTTGCATAGTCAGTGGGTGACCCATCTCTTTTCATAGGTTTTGGGAAAGGTAGAGGTGAGAAGCAGTGGGACTTGTGCCATAGAGACAAAAAAAAAAAAAAAAAAAGCTGCAATAAGGTTTCATTTGTCATTCTAGTTAATAAAATGGCTGTTCTGTTTATTTCTGTAAATTTTAATTTATGGCAAAGGAACCTGGAGCCTTGAACTAAAACTCTTAAAAGCCACTTATCTCAATCAGTTAATACTAAATTCTAATGCAAACATAAATAAAAATATGGAATTGTATCTCAATTACAATGCAAACAGTGAAAAAGTCCAATTCATAAACAGGTTATATTAATAATTACATAGAAAGGTTAATAAGAAAAAACAAACCCAAACAAAGTAAAGGAACCATTGAGTGAGGCCACCCAGCTGCCTGAAATCTAAAGTAAACAATTGGTGCTTTGAATAAAAACACATCCTCATTTATGATAATATTTCATCTAGAATATATTGGCCTGCTGAGTCTCATTGGCTTCTCCATATATCCACTAAAGTACAGTAGTCTCTTTCCTGCTAACATGTTCATCTTACTGAATCACAAAAACCTCAGTCTCTTTCTTCTTTTATAGCTTAGTTGACTTTGGAGAACTTTCAGCATCAAATTTTAATGTAACCACAACAGGGCTTCTCTTTGTAGAATCTGGTCCTGGAACATACGGCACGTAGAACAGGATGAAGTCGTAGAGATTATACTAAAATATTATTTCTGTCAGTCCTGCGGAGGAGCTACTGTGCCAAGCTCGCCACACTGGGCTGGGGATGTTGCTTGTCTTCAAAGCCAGCTGCAGCTTCCCAGCCATAGGCAACCAACACTGGCAGCACACCCTGAGCCCTGTCTTCCTTGGCAAATACAGGGATGGGGCAGCAGCTTGGAGCACGGACCCTTTGCCAGCTCACAGCAGCAGCTTGCAGAGGCCAACAGCCTGGTGCTGCATCCTAGCCAAGGCTGCTTTCTTGTCAGGCCTTCCAGTCCTGGCTGACTAGCCACTGGAAGATGCAGTTCAAGGCTTGGGAAGGTAGGATGTGTGCCTCCTTGGATGTGAGGCAATAGCCAGATCACCCCAGTGTCAGGCTCTGACTGTAGGAACTAGAGCCACTGGGTCTCTGCTGGCACCAAGTCAAACAAGCAGGACACACCCCCAGTGTGTGCCTGGAGGCTGGCATGTGTGGCTCAGGATTGACAGGAGAAGTCTGTAGTGATTATTTATCTCATGCAGTCCTGGATACACAGGGGTCTGCACTTAGATGCCTGCTTCTCCTAAGTGCCTGTAGATGAGGTGTGGCCAAATGCTTTTTTGTGCTTCAGGTGCCCTTGTTTTGTTTTTTGAGGAAATCGTTTTAGTTGAGTATAGTTTGTTTTCTTTTGTTCTTCTGTCTCTAAATTCTTCAAGTATGGCACAAAATAAGTTTGTGCCTGATGTGATTTTTACTGAAATCACCCAAATCTAAGTCATAAAGACCTTGCCTTTTATCGCATGCTTGCTTTTGCTGACATCAGCGCTGTGGAACCAAGCCAGTGGCCTGTCATGAGAGTTATTAATGGTTATGCTGTTACAGAGCATTCAGTGACCAGGCTGTGATACACAGTCATAATTTATACCTCCACCTAAAAATTGTTTAGGTGTTGTACCTTCAATGATTATTGAAGGCAATACAGAGAAAGAAAAGAGTAGGCACTCTTACCTCATTTATTTTAAACACTGCAAACCTAGGGAAAATTGTAGTGGGTTTTTTCTTTACCTAACCAGTTTATTTCATTTTCTGTGTTTATTTCACTGTGTGTGCTAGGTCTTTGCCCTTGGATTGATCATATTTGCAGTACTTCCTTTAACAGGAAAACAGATAGTATGAGATAAATGGTCTATAGAAATTTATGTCTATTTATTCTGACATTGTGCTTATTGAACAGTGGAACTGGACTTTTTTTCCTAGGGATTCTGGATTTAATTTTAAGAATTAGGCAAAACCTAATAACCTAAGAATAGGCATAACCTAAGAAAATTAGCTACCTCAGCATAAATTGGACAAATCTACTTCTGTAGGACCACAGATTCCAGCAATGTCTAAACCTGTCTCTTTTCTCCCAAAGTGTGGAGATATAGAAATGTCTTTTGTTTCAAGAGCTGAGCTACAGTACCTCTGGACCTGCAAGGCTGGCAGGCCACTTCTGCAGCACATTCAGGACTGCATCGCAGCTTTTGACTTGAATTTTCATCTTTATCCCACCTGAAAAATACAGTTGTTTGTGCAGCTCAAAACTGAGAGTAGTATAAGGAAGAGAACAGGGAAGTAGAAATGCTGAGGTTCTCATTCAAGTTGTCAGCTTTGTTGTGTGATTTTTCCTGCCAGTCAGTTAAATATCCTTTCTGTTTCTTTACTTCTTAGGACTGTTGAAAATGCATCTGAATTTTTGCATCTAGTCAAGAAAGGCCTACAGCTGAGAGTCACGCACCCAACACTGGTGCACGCTCATTCCTCTCGTTCCCATCTGGTAGTGACACTGACCATAACCACAGTTGTCTTTGGAGATAACTTTGGTAAGTAGGATGTTACTAAAATACATCTAGACACAGTTGTTTTTAGAAAAACAGTCTGTGGACTGGGAGGTTTTCAATTGCTTTTTTTCTTCCTTTTTCCAATGTTTGATACATTCCCTCAGTTCTTTTCTATTTTTCTAACTTCTATGTTCCTTCTTAAATAAAGATAATTTTTATGTTTGGATGCTACTTTCAGTTTCATAAAATGTTAACACTTTGCATGCCTTGACTTACAGAGTTGTTGAAGTTTTATTGCATGAGGCAACTAATGAATAAGTATTATCAGAAAGTCATAAGATAAGGTGTAAAGATAATAAAGATCTTGATAAGGTAGATACTCAAAGTAGTTAAATCATTTAGAATGAATAATTATATGTCATAAAAAGTTTGTGGTTAAGCTAACCATAAATTTTAGGGATCATCATATGCTTTTGGTTGAGTAAGAATTAAATCTATTTACTCTCTGCCTTGCAAAAATGTCCTTTAAATTCAGAATCTTTTGAACTTTTAATAATAGGGCACTGTATGAAAAGACAAAATACTTGCCCTATTTACTATGGCAACATTGATATTTCTACTTTTCACTACCATACCACGACTTACCAGTTTCTTTGTTGAGGAACAACTTTCTTTTGGGGCTCTTGGGGGTAACTTTATTTTCTTTTGCTCATGTTATAATTAGGCTCTCTGTTTTCAGTGCTGTGATCCATCTCCTTCATACTCTTCAACAACAATATGATTTTAAAAAGTGGGAAATATGTAACATTTTTTCCCTTAGATTGCTATCAGAAGTTAAACCAGCAGTATCAGCAAAGCAGAACAAATAGTGCCCTCTCTTACCTATGGGCCTTGCCAAAAGACACAGTTACTTCACAAGTTGCAGCTCTAGCATTACCAATGTTAACTCTAGTCAGCTCCAGATTCTTGTCAAATAGACTGATGGTACTTTTCTAAACTCAGTGCTTGCACCATTAGCACAGCAGCCATCTTGTCTAGTCCAGAATTCCCTTTTGCCACTTCTAATTGCAGCCACTCCACTGCACCATGTTGCCTGGCAGCAAAGCTCTGCAGAAATATCTAACTGCTGTTGAATGCAGACACCAGCTTTAGACTCACAGCACATGGATGAAGATATTCAGTGTAGGGGGACAGAGCAGCACTGCAGCTGGGACCTCACTGCAGCAGTATGTGACAGCACTGCCTGTCTCGTTTAAAAGGAAAGAATCCTGATTTAAAAGCCATTGTCAAATATTTCAATGTCAGATACCTTAGTTACTAAATAAAAAGTTGTAAAGTCTGTGATGAGTTCTGCACCTAAAGCCAGAGTTGACAAGCCAGCACTTTTTCAGGTTTGATTAAGTATTTTAGCATTTTGATCAGTATTATCTGTTGTTTGAGGAGAGCTGTTTCTTAATTTCATTGTCTAAAACTGAAGAGGAGTGAGAACAGTTAGTTTGACACTGTATGGCCTGAAGCCATCTATTCTGTGTAAATCAACACAGCTGCTCTGCCTGCACTGTGAAGAGCTGGCTCAGGGTTTAGCAGCAGCCTACTTGGAGAAGTACAGAGCTCTGTTATGCAAGTCAGTATGCTCCTTAGTCAGGTTTTGCAGTTGGAAACTTTCTACTATTCCAGCTAGAACTCTGTAAGCACCCAGGGAGTTCTGTTGTCTCTATGACCTGTAGCAGAATATATGCCTTTTGTTCTTTCAGAGAAATAGATAAATGAACACCAAAACACAAAAAAAAAAAAAAAAAAACCAACCCAAAAAACAAATGCTTTGCGAAATCCATTTTGAACATATTTCTGCTAAGGTAATGTGAATGCAGCTTTCCCAGAGAATTTTTGTCTTCCTTCCCAGCAAAGAGAGAAAGCCAGATGCTTCTGCTGAGGAATGATACTAGTAGGTAGCCAACCTGAACAACTGGGAATAACACTATTGAGGCTAATAGCTCAATGTGGAGATGTTGCAGTGGGATATGAGAACTGAAGGAAGTCTAGGGGGAGCAGCAGCAAAGGACAAAATAGAAGAGGCAGGATAAGGATTGGCTTTTTTTTGCCAGAGCACCAGCAAGTGATGTTTCAAATACATAGAACCAGTTTTCAGAGTCTACTGCTCCCAAACATCCGAAATTGCACTTTGGTTGCACTCAGTCTAAAACTTTTTAAAAAGCCTCTTTAAAGTCCTTACTGGACTCCCATTTCTTGTTTTCCATACAGATATGTGAACAATGGGGATATTGGGTACAACACAATCTACACCAAAGCTTGTTACCAACTGGTACGATCAGTTTGATGAGTAAAACATTAAATAAGATAGAAAAAGTCATTCAGCCTGCCTGTGCCATGAATTCTGGCTTGTACATTGCTTCTGATAGAATCGCCTGAAGCAGCAGATACTGTAAACGCCTTACTGATGCCCCATTTTTTCCCCATCTCAATTTTCAGTGTCAGTGAAAAGCTCTCTTTTGTTTTTTTCCATTAACTAGGTACTTTATGGGAAGATGAACAAACCAGTCAGAAACTAAATAAAGAGGCTTCCTGCACCTTTCCACAAAAAATAAGAGACAATAAATCCACCTCTTCTTCCAGAGCCTCTTCACCAGTGCAACTTGAAGCAACTGAGAAAATGAAGCAAGTCAAAACGAGACTGCAGCTGGTGGACCTGGCTGGGAGTGAGTGTGTCGGTAAGTGAACGTATCTGTCGGTGGGCATGGATCCTCATGGATCTAGATTACAATAAATGCTTTAGTTCTTTATGGAGGGATATGCTACCCTGCTCTCACACAGGGGTGATTTGAACCCACAGCATAAACAAAATTTTGAGGGATGATTGATCCAGTTTTACACTGGTATAGTTTAACTGAAAGTATGGATGTATAAGCTCAAAATAAGCCCAGGACAGTTACCCATATCATAGATACACTGTTTGTTCAGACTGCTTTTATTAGGCCTGTTTTTCTACTCTGAAAATTAGCATGTCTTTTGGTACAGAAATGTTTAAAGGGCATAAATTATTTAAATATTACAAATATCTGTAATAATTGATATCACCATGTGTGGATTTTCTGCTTTATTGTGGAAAATGTCTTGGAGGGAATTAGTGTTGAAAAGATAATATTGTTTTCATAGTTTCTTCAAAGCATTTTCCTCCTGCCTCCTCTATGCATACAATAATTTCAAAAACTTGATTATTTCCTAAAGGACAAGTTTTCTTACCAAGAAAAACCATGCAGCCAAATGTATCATTCCAGAAATAATGTTTTGAAAAGTGAACCAGTATTATGAAAGAGTCTTTTACTTTACTGCCAAGAATTCTTGCTGTTGCTCACTGTTAAACTTTTGTTCTACAGAGAAACCTAATATAATACATTATTTTTTCATTTGCTCTAAATGCTGAAAACATGTAATTGAGCAACAGGGCGTGTGTTTGTTCTCTCAGTTAAACTAGGACAAACATTTCCTTGGTTTGGGGCTCGGCAGGCCAGTTCCTCCAGTGAAGCCAAAAGCACTGTGCTCACATCAGTGTTAGATGTGGCCCAGCACACTGAAGCAGCAGACTGACCTCTGCCATCAGCTGTGCTGGTGGACATACTCTGCTGAAAGTGAGGGCAGTGTTAACTCCTAATTGTTTTAAAATGTGGGCAAATCTAAGTGAGCAGCAGTATCTCAAGCTTCTCACACACATCAGCACCCTGCCCTTTTGGCTCTAAAGCAGCCTGGGTAATTTTCAGCATTTAGAAGCCAATTGGTCCCTTTTTAGCAAACTATGTTTCACTTTGAAAACTCAGCTAAATGCTTTGTCAAAGTTCATCTAACCAAATGCAGATAATCAGCAGTTTAAACATGTACCCCCTCTATTTGCAGTTTTCTCCTTTAGGAAGATAACTGTTATCCCAGGAGTCCACTTTTCCTTGATATACAAGAAGCCTGGGGATGCCTGTATATATAATGATCCCAGTAAAGTTACCTTGAAATTCATCCTATCTTGGATGAATTATCCACCCTTTGGCACGGTCTTCCAAACTGTTTTGCTCTCTTTCTGACAACTGGAGACTCTACCACTCCAACCTCATCATTTCCCACAGTCACAGTTCTACAGCCCTCCTTGTTCAGACTCCTGGGGTTTTTGCTATTACTATACCTTTTTACATTTCCCTCTTGAACTCCTCCTTTGCTAGAAAATGCTGGTCTAAGGGGAAAATAAAATCTCTAGCCACTCCCTGTCCCTGTCTAGAGATAGGAGAATAGGCAGTAGAGGAAGTTGTTGGCCCCCTCTGATCATCCTGCTGCCATTAGCTCTGCCTGACATTGATCATGTGCTCTGGGTAAGGAGAACTGACTGCAGGTGCATCTGTACCTCGTCCACTATCTTCAAGAAAGCTTGAATTTGAATAATGTGATGCTATATGTGAATAGCAAATTTCTCTTCCTCAAATGGCAAAGGTAAGGACAACAGGAATTACTCCTAACTGCACCCTCATCCAGGCTGATCAAAGAGTTGAGCTTGCAGCACCTCTTTGAATTGGTGTAATGTATTGCATAGACCAGACCTTTACAGTGTTGCTCAGGGGCAGCATAGCTACACAGGTGGTAGAAGGGCATCATTTTCCTTTATCCATCTCCTTACAGGAATTCATGCCATAAAACACCACTCCACAGGCTTTGGTGCACACAAACACTTCACACTTCTGCCTGTTGTATAGTTTTTCTTTCTGCAGCTTGTGCCATCAGTGCGTCTCCCGTTTTTCCTAAGCAATACAGATGGGGCAGCTAACAATTATAAAAAATGGTGGAATAAAACAGGCTTCTCTTGGGGGCCATTGTGGACTCATGTTTTCAAAAGCAGTGTTGTCTTGTCTGATGTTAAGGTGTTCCTACTTTCTTGATTCCTTGTTCTTAATACATATGGAGCCAAAAACGTATTGTACATCTGCAGAGATCAACTTTAACATGAGATGCTTTGGACCATCTGTAGACATTGAATATTCTTTAACCTTTCCTCCACATTACAGTTTTGAAGTAGCTTTGCTTAGTGTTAGCAGTGCCTTTTTCTATGCTGTACCAGGTATGTCTGGAGTGACAGGGGCAGCACTGAGAGAGACCTCCTTTATTAACCGCAGCTTGTCCGCCCTGGCCGACGTTCTGGGAGCAATAGCAGAGCAGCGAGCTCATGTCCCATATCGGAACAGCAAACTTACACATCTGCTTCAGGACTCTGTAGGTGAGGGATTATTCTGACTCTTGTTCAACAGTAGATTTCTTCTCCTGATTTTTCTGGTCCTTTAATGTGTAAAACTAGAAAATGATCTTATACTCCTTGCTTGAATGTGGTGTCTATTGCAAAGATTGGCTCAGGGAGAAGAGTGTAAGTACACAATGAGAGTTCTGAATTTCTGAATTTGGCTAAACCTTGCTGTTTCCAAAGCTCAGTTGAAGAACAGCATCTCAATAGGATCATGTAAATGGTAAAAATTGCATTTCACTGATGTTTTATGTCAGGTACAGTTTAAAAGTTAAACTTCAATCTTTATTATTACAGGGTATAATCACCTACTTGCACATTCCTTAACATTGTGCCCTGTAGCAGCAAGACAAAGGAGGAAAACAGGACATGGCAGTGTCCTACAACTTTCTTTTGTGTTAGGGTCACTTCCTCTTCTTTAGCCCCTCATCTACACAGAAGAGTTTCAAAGCAAGTGTTATTCCTGCAGTAATGTCAGATTCGTGTGCATGTGTGTAGTACATTAGTCCATTTTTCTTCAGCCAGAAAATATCAGCCCTTATGCTTTTAATCTCTAGTTAAAGGCATTGACAGTGAATGAGGTGTTTAACAGTTCTTCAGAGTTTCTGAAATACTATTAATTTTTTGCTTAAGCTTTGATTTTCCCTTAGTACTGGAGTCCCTACTGTGAAAAGGGAGAACCAAAAAGAAAAGCGAGAACTATGTTGTATGGGCACTGAGCCTGGTTTTAGCCAAGTCTGTTGTATGACTTTGGTGAAGTGCTGAAAATGGCAATTTCCTCCTTTGTTGAATCATTGTCTGTAAACTTCAAGTCACTTTTGTTTTCTTGCCACACAAGCCATTTTGCCATTACCCCAAATTTATAAGTATTTGACAAAACTTAAATAAAGACTAATAATATACATGCTGATTAACTGATGAAGCTGATAGGGGAAAAAATCTACATTAAAAATTGTGAAACACTTGGGAACAAATATCATATTATTAGATATAGACTCCCCATGAAAGAGCTGTCTGTTTCAACAGCCCTCTTCAGGAGCATTCTGCTTCATGAAACCAACCTGTGCTCACTGTTGTGTATAATATCAGTATGGTAACAGTGTATAACTTACTGAAAATAATGAGGTAAATAAGTATGTTTTGTCTTTCCCCTGCTTTTAGGAGGTGATGCTAAACTGTTGGTGATGCTGTGCATCTCTCCTGGCCAAAAGTACTTAACAGAATCGATGCAGTCTCTGGGATTTGGAACTCGTGCTCGGCAAGTTCAGAGAGGACAAGTCAAGAAAAAAACTTTCTCAGTACTGAGTAAAGGAAAATAAAACCTAAGACTCCTGTGGATTTAAGTATCATTAATGAGTTCCTCAGACCGAACTGTATATTGTTGTCCTTAGGCCATTCTTTTAGATACCCACTGCCAGATAAAAGAAACAATCCTCAAAATGGCATTAATAAGCAATAAACCTGCTAATGATGTTCTTGCTCCAAAGATAATAGCAAGTATTGACAACAGCTACCCACCCTGGTAGAATGGTAGAGAAATAAACTGAGCTTTAAGATGTGGCTTTGGTGATGTGTTTCCTTAGTTCTACTTGCCCTAAGTCAACAGGGCCCTGATTTAGGATGGTTTGCCTCTGAAAGACCAAGGGTGCATTCTGTCTTCTCAGTAGAAGTCAGGAGTCTGAATCATTCCAGTACTTCAAAGCAGCAAGTGGAATACTTCCTCTCCTCTTGGATTAAAATGAGATCATTTTTTGATTGCTCTTCTATCTAGAGTGGATGGGGTCATTCCTAATGCACTAGTGACAGGTAGGAGTGTAAAGAAACCCATCAGCTGTACTGAATGGAGTTTTGTTCTCTGGTTTTAGGTAGGAAATAATGGCATAAGTGCGATGGAGAAAAATGAGTAAGGCTATATCTGTTATCCCTGTGGAATGTAGCTTAGAAAGCAAATGAGGGATTACACAACTTTTTGAAAATACACTTAAGTTAAATGGTTGGAATGAGTCCCAGCTCTGCTGAGTTCATTAAACCCACAGCTTTGCCTGTTTGGGGGGTATTTTTGCTCCATGAATGCTGAGAGGCCCTGAACTACGGATCCTAATGGGACCTAACTTGTGCAACTGTTGTAGTAATCTGGCCTCTGTTTAACTTGCATTTCTGAAGCAAGTTAAACACATCATAACCTTGAAGTTGTGCCTGCAGATTAAAAAAAGATAACCACACAAATGAAACACCAAACAGCTGTTTGTCACCTGCAAGAGGCTTTCACCCTTTTACACCAATGGTGAGACAACATCATGCAGGGTTTGTGAATGAAGTGACAGTGGAAGAAGTTTCAAGGAGGTTTAGGCAATGTTAGATGTGAGAAGTAGGTCCAAAATGAACAACTAGGTTCAAGCAGCAGCTGATGTGTTCTGTGTACTAAATTATTGCTCAGCAGAGGCCTCAAGAGCCACTCTTAATTTTTTTCCACCAGCAATTACTCTGCCCCTAGACTGGGAGAGAGGTCGTTGTTAGGTCACTGCAAGAAGGCTTAAATTGCAGTGGCCTGTCCCAAAAGCTGAAGTTTACAGTACTCCAAGTCACTTAACCTTCACAAGCACAAATATTTATCCAGAGATTATGTAGCATACTATTATTGGAATTTCACCCTTGAATATATATAACAGCTGCTGCGTTGCTTGCAGTGCTCTGGTGCTCAGAATATAAGTATCCAACCAGAGAGCTGTAGTAACACTTGCTTTCCTAAATTATGTCATGAGGGTAAAAAATACCTTGAACTTTACCTGATTCCAGCAGTAACAGAAGGGTAGAAAACAAATCTGGCCACGGCAATTTAGGAAGCTGAGTGTTCAGTAAAGCAATCTCAGGTGAGAAAGTGTCAGTGAGGAATGTCAGCCTGGTAAATTAAATGCAGGAGCAACTTGAAGCTCACTTTAGTCTCTGGACAGCTGGGCTACTAAAGCAGCCTGGATTACAGCTCAAAGAGAGGTTAAGTAACAAGGGCTGGTTCCACCAGCAGTTATAAGTAAGTTCAAGTATTTTAAGGATTTTACATTTTTAGGTGATACACAGAAGTAAAACTTGCCATGAGCTGTACTTTTCTTTTTCTGAAAAACTGCCCTTCAAAACTTCGGATTTATTTGTAATCTTTGTTGTAGGGGAAAAGCAGCAATACTTATTATTGGAGCAGAGAAATAAACCCCTTAAATATGAGCAAAAAGGTTAAGTTTCTACATTAACATTAACTCTGCCAAACTTAGAGTATGCAGCATTCCCTACTCCTGTTTTCCTTGTCAGCATAGCATATCGCTCACTGTTTGACCTGCACAGCAGAGTGTACAGGATATGCAGGGCAGCAGGGTTAACATTTTGTTCTAACAACTTTCAGGTTTGGAATTTCCTGGGTTATAGAGATGTGATTGCTCAATCCCAGTGTCAGAAGGGAAGAAGGGTAAAAGTTGTAAGGGTGAAATGGCTTTACTCCTACATTTAAGCTGAATTGTCTTCTGTCCCAAGAGTTGCTCAGGCCTGCCAAAGGAGGATATTCAACCATGTAACTGATGTCCTGGGGAGCAAGCAAAACAGCATGTGCAAGGCCCTATACTTCTTGGCTGCCATTTTTCAGCCTTTAGATCTTGAATGCTTTGAAAATAACATCTATTTTAGAAAAGCAGATGTGACAGACATTCACAGAGCTGACCCCAAGGTTTCCCTCATTGACTAAAGCCTATGCTGATAAACCAGTCCTCACTAACTTGGCACTGTAAAGCTGAAACACACATACCAACACTGGGGAAAGGGGAAGGAGGGAAAGGGGAAGGAGGGAAAGAAAATTGATGTTTGAAAGCATTCTGAAATATTAAGTTAGAAGGGCATAAGCACCAGGGAAAAGGTGGTTGTTCTTAAGAGTGCCCATGTAGTCTATATGCTAAAACAGCTTTGCTCTCTGCAAGGGCAGGGGCACAACCAAATGAGTAAAAACAACATAAATTAGGAGAAGGTCCTTTCAGTGAAGTCCGTATGTGCATAAAGCAGCATTCAGCTGTCTCGGGGCACTGAAGCTGGAGCACTCTCAACCCTGCTTCAGACAACTCACTGGGTCACTGTCTCAGAGTGCTGCTCAGTATAGAGGGGTGCTGTTTCCTATCTGTGATCCACATAGATCCACATGCCTTGGTGGCAGTCAACACGTTAGCCTTCCACTCCTGGGCTCTCATTCTCCTACCCAGAGCCCCGACTTTCTCCTGTGACATTTCAGTCACTGCTCACCTGTGTCACACCTCATGCTGTCCCCTGGCTGGCCCTAGGAAATAGGCACACATCCAAATGATTCTGCGAGGCACCACAAACACCAGCATCCCATGGGACTGGCCTTCAGGAGCTCCTCTTGAATTTATGCTGCTTCCTTCATCACCTGTAATGGAGCTGAACAAATCATTTCAGCAAGAGTATTCAGAAACCTCCAGCTCTTCCTCAAAGAGCCTGCCCACTGCAGAAACCACAGCAAACACAAGAGAATTTGCTCTCATGTATACTTTTGGTACTCAGCATCCTGGTTTAGTATCCAGGTGGCCAAGGAGCCAACAGTGTGAAGCCAGACCAGCACAGCACCTGCCTGGGAGGCTCAGGGTCTCACAGTCATGCAGATGTACCCCAGAGCACCTTATTTAAAAGTGGAAGCAGCTTCCACACTCCTAACCCACAGGCAAAGCATCCTCCCAGAAAACAGAAACTTTGGATCCAGTTTAAAGACAAATGTTTGAGCTCCTGTCTCTCCCAGTACATGTGAATACTCTGGCTTGAAGATCATTCAGCAGATCTCGAGATGGGGCAAAGAAAACAGGACTCTGCCAGACCAAACCGCAAGGCCTAATAGCAGCAAGTGCTTTGTCTAAGGTAATATACACAGATGTGTGTACAGGTAAACCTACACAAAGTCAGCAGAAATCTAGACTTATTCAGAATTGCACAATGACCTTTAAAGTACAAGTCCAAAATTTGCCCCAAAAGTACAGTTTGGTGCCCACATTTCTCTGTGGATTTATCATTACAGACAGAATTTATCAGCTGTGGTTGGTGGTTTGCCTTGCAGCCAAAGGAAAGGGATTAATAGGATAGATCTACTTTCAGCAGTAACTCTGTCTCCCTAGTCTAGCAAGGGAGTCCAGGCAAATGGTTTATAGCACCAGCTCTCAGTTTGCCATAGCCAGGGAAAGTGATGCCTCAAGGACTTAATCTTGAAGAACATACAACTGCTGTGGAGAGTTTTCACTAATGTTTTTCAGCCTTGAACTCTACCGTGCCTGCCTAGCTCTGCAGTGCTGATCAAACACATGCCTTTCAGCCTTTGCAAATCTGTCCCCAGTTCACTTGCAGCAATCAGTTTTCTGAACTGGAAAGGCAGCATGAAATGAGGCAGAGCAGATCATGTGGCACAGGAGCAGGTCTCCATCAGTCCTCTGTGAAGATGTTTTATTTGGCTCCTGCAAGATACATCTTTGTGCAGGGCAGTTTACCATTTTTTAGCTTTGAGTGCTAAACCCACATTGCAGTTCACAACACTCTGTACCCCCTCCAGACAAGCCCTTAATATTCTTCATCACCTAGAAACACTCTTATCAGCAGAGCTCAAGAAAGTACTGTGATCCACCATAGCTTAAGAGAGCTGCATATCATCCTGGGGTTAAAACAAACCAGTAATTAAACCAGCCTTTTGGCCACTCTTAAACAAAACCTTGACCTATGCTGACGTTTGAAAATTATATATTTAATTTCCATGTGTGGCTTCATGATTTGGCAGCAGCCACACCACAAAAAGAACCTGCTTTTAGCCAGGCTAGAAAAACCATAATCAGCACTGGAAGGTTCACAAAAATGCTCAATTTGTTATTAAATTGCTGATTCCATTTTATGAAGCACTTTTCCAAACCCTTGCAAAATGCAAGGAACAGGCAGAATGAAGCGGTTACTGGAAAAGGCTTTTGGCTCTTGCTTTGAAGAAACAGTCACAAGCTGATGGGCTTGCAAGTCCCTTCTAGCCACAAGAGGCAGCAGCATCTCCTCCTGGAGGAGCAAACAGGCCCAGGGTGCAGGAATTCCAAAGGTTCTGCAGCCTTTCACAAAACCAACTTGGCATTTGAACAAGGACATTAACCATAGCTCCAACCAGATCAAAATGCCACATATCATAGGGCACTGGGGGATCTAATTGAAGGGCACGAGAGAGAGGCAACACTGCCTACAAATATGCATCTTCCCCTTTTTATTTTATTTAAAAAAAATTCTAAAATTAAATTTGAGCCTTCTTGAATTCATGCAAGTATCTCATGAGATTATCCATGCATTCACAGGCCTAAAGTTGCACCTCTGCTCATTTCCCCGGGGAACCTCAGTTAAGTCAAATTATCACCCACTTCTCCCAGCTCCCCTGGCTTCATGTTTGCAAGTGTCTCCTCCAACACATATCCCTTCTTACTTTTTCTGTTATATAAAGTTGCTATCCTGGCTGGGATGAGTCAGTGCCCAGTAGCTCACATAAGGACAAGCACCAGGAGTGGTTTTCCTTTTCATTTTCCTGTGGACTTTATTTGTGTCCCTCTTCTACATAAAAGAAGACAAAACAAATAAACCAAAGGCACCACCAACAAAAACGCCCCACCCCACTACTATAAAAAGTTTTGGAAGCCACACCAGAAGCTTTGAAGTTCCAAGAGACAGAAGATGATAGCTCCTCCCTCACTTCAGATGTCTGGATTTTTTGTAGCATGAGCCTCCTCCACCTCCTGAGCATGCACACATACACCGAGACTTTGCCCACCACATTCTCTGAGCTGTCATTTTAAATTATACAAGCTCCACGTAAAACCACACAACTCAATTCAGAAATGGGAGCATTTTGCAAGGCAGCCAATACACTGGTGAGCACTGCTGCTTTAGGCTTTTGTCCTGGGCCTCCAATAATTCCAGCCTTTTGGCCAAGCAGCACCAATGTTCCTGTCACAATGTGCATTACATATGCTCTGATAAGTTCTGTTTGCATTTGAGATCCAGGTGTCTGCAGTCCTTTTCTCCTGACCCATCCCACATCCTCCCCAAGGCAGGTGGCTCAGTGTGGGTGGATGCATGCAGTCATCCACGTGCTACCTAGAAAGGAGGTAGGTGAGGAGCCCACGCTGCTCATGGGCTCTGCTGCCAAGGCTGAATCCATGGAAAACAGCTAGCAGGTATTTACCATGCCAGTGTTCAGCATCGCCTAATACAACCAAGCTTAGGCAGTCAGATCTGACAAGTTATTTCATAGTGTCTGACCTGCAGGAAGCACTTCCCAACAGAGACTGGACAAAGTTCACAAGAGGCACTTGTATTGCAGTATCTACACTGGGACACCTCATAGAGATAGCACAGGGCTCAGCCCAGAGGGACAACAACCCAGGTGTTGGGAAGGTGCCATGCAATGCAACAGCCTCTACCTGGGCTGTCTCCAGTGAAGACAAGGGGCCATAAAGAGCACTGCACCTCTGGACAGCCCCCACTGATGCTGCCTTATGGGGAGATGTGCCCAGTCCAGTGCCCTCCCAGTCTCCATCCAGAAGAAAGGCTGACTTCTGCTTCCTCACCAGAATCTGGTTTACCTGCTAGATTTGGCATAACACTTGCAACAGCAAGGGGCAGGATGCAACTGATGCCTGAACACAAGAAGCTGTACCTACACATTCAGCAGCATCAGACCTTTTGTTTGCCCATGTGAACAAGGAGAGAGGACTTCTGATGGACACACTGATGTGGGCACCACCTGGCTGTAAGAAACTCTCAACAACCACTTTCAGGACATAGGATGCAAGCAATAGACCTACTGTTTTCCAGCACAGGTAGGTCTATGTTGAATCCTTCTTAGGACCTTAGTCCCATAAACCCAGACACATCAAAATGTCACAGCCTTTGCTGTCCCTTGCAACTTTTGCTGCATGTTGTAAGTTCAGCTCCTGTGGCATAGAAACAAAAAGCAGAATAATTGGTGAATAACAAAACTGTTAAAATGTGCAGTTGCATGGGGACATGGAGCAGAGGACAATAAGCAAGCTGACTACACAGTCCTAGGAAGGGTCCTGAAGTACCAGTAAAGAAAGCTTTCCTGGTCAAGTTACAAGCAGAAAAATGTAACACCTGGGGAAGCTGAGCACACATGTATTGCTCCTGATCCTCACATCACCAGGACTGCACCCAGTCTGGTTGTGGACCTTGTATGAGCTTAGAAGTAGCTACAGGTATCACCTCAGGCCATATTCAGGCCAACAGAGCAGCTGCTCTCTCCATCCACTCATATTTCTCCATCTACCTCCTCTTACTGGAGGTGAGTACCCATGCTCGTTCCTGCTGTGTCTCTCCTGAAGTGAGCCCTGCACTTCCATGGCATGGTGAGGTGATTCCTCTGCAGAACATCCCTGCCAAGCCAGGGAAGGGGCGGTGCCACTGAGGACATGTCTGCCTGTTTGCAGCAAGTGTGAATCTGCACAAGGCAGGAACAACTGCCTTCACACAGGACATGTTTTTGGAGAGACCAGCCAAGCACAGAGGATCCCAACATCCTCAAATGCTCTGGGAGAGCCAGAGGTTACACACTACAAGACGAGGCATGGACAGCACACAGGAGTCTTGCAGCTAGGTGTGCTCTGGGCCACACACAATGTCACAGTTACAGGGTGGTGATGGGAAGCTTGAAGGCAAGGAAACCTCACCACAGACACAAGAAAGCAAAAGTAGCCAGCCTCAAAAAAAGCCAGGGACTTTTGGACACCATCTACTTCCCAAAAGGAGTGGAAAGGGAAAAATGGAAAAGAGCACAGAGTCCTGAAGGAGCTCTGATAAAGTAATGGCAGGCACGAGGTACTGGAGTTGCCATGACACTGACTCATACAAATGTTGACACACTGAAGACCTGAAAAGAATCCTGTCAGATCAGATTTCATTGGCACTTAGCACCAGGCAGCTGAGGTCCCATCCTCATTGCTGAGATTTTGTCAGATCCTAGCCCGAGTCTCATTTTAAGCATCTGCTTTTGACAAAGGAGGCCTGAGAGTCCCCTGAAGAAGGGTCTCAGCATCTCCCACCCACTCTCACCAAGCAGCACTGCTACCAGGTCTGTTCCCTGCAGGTGTCCCACTGCTACATCCTGCTGTCCCCTTCACCCAGCTGCTCATACTTACAGATATTTGTGGCCCACATCCAGACAGGGCTGCTCCCAGTTTGGACTTGGCAATGACAGCACATGTGCCCTGGAAGAGGACACTGTTGGACAATGGACATGTGTGAGGCCAGGGTCCTCTGTAGCTCCAAAGACCAGGATTGCAGAGCTGTTCTCCCAAGACAATCCCAAGCTCCAAGCAACATGAGAGCCACAGACATGATAAAATAAGGGCAATCAGGAGTAAAATAAGCCCTGGCCTAATGATGTAGTGAGCACAGAAGACTTGTCAATGTCCTGCAAGTTACTGCTGCCCTCACCCATGCCACTATTGCTTGTAGTCCTTGCAAGTTATTCCCTACACCAGCACATCCCAAGGAAGAGTCAGCAGTTTCATCATTAGGACACACCAGATAGGAGGAAGGTAGAAACAGTTTGCAGGACACATCCCAGCAACTGATACAGCTCTTAGAGTGAACAACATTTGGAAAAGACTAGGAAGCAAACATGCCCTAACCCATTACCTCAGCAAGGATCTCCTTATTTCTCTCCTGGGCAGCTCATCTACAGGACTACGACACTGGAGCCTTCTGGTCACTTCTCCCAGAGCTTCTGCTGAGCCCTTCTCTCTTACTTGGCTCTTCACCTCAGAAAGACAGCTGATTTCCTGTGCCTTGATTGCCTTCCTCTGGAGCACTCTCCTCCTGGACCTGCTACCAGCTGCAGCAAGTTAAACATCTGAGCCACTAGGAATACTTTTTGGTTCCTGCTGTCAGGCAGAGGAGAGTGGCTTGGAGACACCAGAAATCACTTCATATTCCTCTACACCTGGGACGTCACCACTTCACTGTACCTGCTGTCACTATGCCTTGTAGGGATCTCTGTTTCAACCATTCATCCTGAAATGAGAAGAAATTATACTTGGAGCTTTGTGGGCACCTTCTTGGAATTAAAATGTAGCTCTGAGCTAAGGACAGCCTTGATGTAGCAGGGCCAGAGTGGTGGCAGTAGCTGTCTGAGGCAGCAGCTTTGAGAAGTCTTTAAAGTTTAAAGACTGTTGTTAACCTTAAAGATACTGGGTTGTCCAAAAGCTCAGCTGATGCTCTGGCAGTGTCCTTGGGAAAAAGAAGTCTGTAAGAGCTCTTTTCTACCTCTGTTTATCCTGAAAACAGGATAAAATTGATATTATGGCTGTGGAGCTCTCCCTAAGTTTGCCTAAGCTGCCATATGTTTTTCAGTAGTAATGCTGAAAATTTTGGAGCTCAAATGGGTTTGTGCTGAAGCAGATTGGAAAGCAATGGTTTGTACCCTCTCTATTATTTGCAGAGCATATGTTAAGCAAAGTCATACCTAGCTGCTCCCAGAGCAAACTCTCCTGCTCATCTGCTGCAGGATGTGGCTATAGCTGAATGCCAGTGCTGCCAGCCAGGCTGGGCTGGGACAGGATGGGACCACAGCAGCTCCAGAGGAGTGCTCCACACTCCCAGCCTCAAGGCATTGTGTAAGTGTGGGCTTGGATCTAGATGTTCCAAAACACACCTGTACTTGAGGCTCTTTATTGCCCTCCTGGCAATGAAGCACTCCTATTGCTAAATTTTTCCTTCAGCCAGGTATGCTGGGAAGCATTCCTTGTTTTCCTCCCATCGTCTCTTTGCTTCCTCCAGTCCATCTCCGCTGACCAAAGGCGTTCTTGCCTACATCAGACTCACCCTCTCTTGCGCTCCACTCCTGCTGAAGCCCTGCACCAGTCAGGGCTACCACAGAGTGTGCCATAGCAGGAGGGTGCTGTGCAAAAAGCACCTGTGCACGGTCTCTAAGCTGTGGGCTCAGCCACTGTGCCAGCTTCTCCTGCTCCAAATGGGCTGAGGGTAAGGGCAGAAGGGCCCAGCTGTGAACAAACAGCAGCCCAACCCTAATATTCAGCTACCCAAGGGGGCCATGGAGCTGGAGTTGGATGGTGGGCAAGGGATTGCAATGGAACTCAGATGTCATTAAAAATTCAAAATTAAAAAATTAAAAATCTAATTTCCTGGGTGCACCTAAGGGAGGTACCCAGTGGTGCTGCTCTGACACCACAGAGGCTCTGCAGAGAGGAAACTCACTCCAAGTCAGAGAGAAAAGCTGCTTCAGTGAGTGGTATTTGGGGCTCCCTCACCCCCGTCCTGTCTCCAGCCATGGCCCATGTGTGACACAGAAGGCACAGAGCTGGCTCAGCACACACACACCTCCATGCTGTCCCAGCCACAGCACCTCAGAATGCAGCTGCCAGGGCCCCTGGGACTTCTTATCCCATTAAATTTCTCTGCCTTCCGTAAACCAACTTGTCAGAGGGAGGGAGGGTTCTGAACTTGTATCAGCGTTTCACGGCTAAATTATCCCGTGCCAAGAGGCTAAAGGGCATCAGCTTTCTCCCCAGTGCAGTTTGGGTACACATCCCTCCCTGCAGGAGCTGGATCCCCGACACACGCAGGGAACCACTCCCACTCCATACGCTTTTTGTGCGGCATTCAAGCACCGATCACCCAGGGCTGCCCCGTCTCAGGGGAGACTGTCAGCCTGGACCCGCAGGGTGCTGGCAGAAGCTGCCCGAGGTGATTCGGCACCGCTTGGCCAGCGGGCTGCTGACCCCAGCCCGCCCGGAGCCCCCGGCCCGCAGCCCGGCCATGAGGGACCCCTGAGGGCCGCCGCGCTCCTCGGGCGCCCCCGCGCGGCCCGGCCCGGCCCGACAGCGCCCTCACCCTGCCCTTGGTGCCCCACGGGGTCCCGCCGCCGCCACGGGCCGCGCAGAACCGCCGCGGGACACCACGGGTCCCTTCCTCCTCCCCACGCCCCAACTGGTGGGCGCACAGGAGATACTTGAAGGCAGGAGCCAGGCCTTGGGCACCACGAGCCCGGGAGAACACTCCAAGAACGGGGAGGTGTCAGAGCAGGGCTCCGAGGTAGAGAAGCAGAGCGGATGGGAGCAGGGATGAGGGAACAGAGCTGCCACGAGAAGCCTGGGCAGAGTAACCAGGAGCCACCTGACCCAGACAGAGGAACCACCGTGCTGGGGAGCAAGGAGCTACAGCTTTCCAGCGAGAGGCTTTAGGACCAGTTCTTCAGACTTTGCTGCCGAGAAATCCATTGAAGAACTGCTCTCACCTCACCCAAAGCACCTGGGGTGTTTCACCCATCAGCTGTAGCACACACCATCAGGCCTTACCTCCATGCAGCTCCCACGGCTGGCATGCCTCAAAACAGATCCAGTGTAGTAACCACATTGTGCCCATCCCACATTGCAGCACTTGACTGAACCCACACAGGATTTGCTGGTACCATGAGATGCCCCATCTTCTGAGACAGACTCATTCTATACGTTTTGGTCAGCAACAGTCTATCCTAGAAGGCAAGCAAGTGCTATTATTTGCCAAGCAAAGAAACAAAGAGAAGTGACCAAGTCCTTCAAATTTGGGTAACTTAAATATCAGATAAACATTAGTTTTTTCTCCATACAAAGCTCCATGTGTAATCAAATCACCCTCTTCCAGCATCCCCAAACCAAAGCTGGATGAGTTTCTAAAACCTTTGAAAATTCGTATACTGGAAACATAGCAGGTACTGGACAAAAATATGAAGTACAAGAAAGGAAATCTCAAGAATAGGGACAGCACTACAATATCAAAGTATATAAAAAGTAATTTTCTTCTCTGAAAAGAAAAAAACTTTACAAGAGGCTCCCAGTGAGCAAGCTTCCTCGAGAAGAGATCCAGATACAGATATTCTTCATATATTTATGACCCAAAATAAGAAAACTTTCCTTCATCCATGCCAGACTCCAGGCCAGCAGGTTAGGTGACTTTGGTGGAGTGCTCTTCAGAGCACTTTGCGTCCCGTGGGCTGGCAGCTGTCCTTGGATGCAGCCCCCAGGAGGATGCTGACAGGATCTCTCTACAGCCTTGGGAGTTCACAGGCTTGGTTTTCTTGACTAACCACCATGAGCAGCTTAACTTGTCTCTTCAGCCAGATTCAGCCCCCTTCAGTGTCCTGCTGACTCCAACCTGCTCAGCTGTGTTCTTAATACCTGACAAAGGCCCTTTGGCACTGTGCTACTGAGAATAGCAAGGAGCAACAGGAGTTGTTCCAGTGACTGCACTGCCTCTGGCTTTGTCATCACAAGCTGAGCTCATATGGATTAATCTGGCAGCAAATTAATTTCTACAACCCATCTCAAATGGAAGACACAGTCCTCCTTGGACACACAAAAAAAAGCTACACAATTACCTTTTTTCTATCCATACTTTATTGCAGGTGTACATATAATTATTTATATTTTATTTAAACAAGAAAATCCTTTCATGGAAAGGAGAAACTTTTACCATTAAAATAGAGTGATTATAACACGAGTATTTTACAAATATGTACAAATATTGGCAGCTAGTTTCTAACATCAGCTGATAAATGCTTACAGACTAACATCTACCAAACTATCAAACCCAAAAATAAGAGACCTTCTAAATCCAAACAAAAAATAAATGCATTACTAACAAACAGGTGGTTTTGTTTTCTTTTTATAGGAATACAAAAGTTGCATAATAGATATTCACAGTGCTCATAAGATATTGATTCATTCTCAGTCTATACACAAAAGTGTATGGTCTGCCCTTCATATGCATATGCCACTTACAGTACTGGAGGGAGCTGCACAGACCATGGAGAGAAGACTGTCAGACCTGTAGTTTGCCTCCCCTACCAGCCATGAATAAATACAAGAATCCCCCAGGAATGTACAAGCAGTGGATGCTCATGCAAGAATTGGCTACACTGTTTTCAGGCATTGATGCATTTTGTAACCAGCGGCAGCAGGATTACAGTGCTTCACAAAATCCTCTGGATGCCTGCTAACTGCAAAGCCAGAACAGTGAGCTGCCCAGTGGCAATAAACACTTCCATGATGTGGTTAGGCTGAAGCAGATATGGATGTGATTGTCTTTGAGAGAAGCGTGCACATGGTGCACATGCATTTCATGACAATTTTCAAATTTTGACCTTTTCTTCCTGTTAACAACCATTCCCAGAACTGCAAGTAACTGTACATCTGCATGGTTGGGAGAGCAACAGGTTAGTAGGGCCCTCACTTTTTTCATGGACAGGCACTGCTGCAGTAAGAGTCATCCCTCCAGCTCCGTGATGGTGTGGTGGCTGCAAGAACAAGGCTCCTGCATGGCTGCAAGGCTGCTCCCTATAGTACAGCCTCCTGGATCTTGGCCAGGCCCATCTCCCGTGGCTTATAGCCAAACAGGACCCAGGTAACAGGGAGTGACTGACAGTGGGAGGCTTGACTGGACTGTTCAAGAGTAGCCATATTTCCTTTATCCATTTAGATGCACTTAGAAGAATTTATTTTGGATGCAGTAAACATACCTCAAGTACTTTGCAAAGGCAATTTGGCTTTGTTTGGAACAAAGGAAAAGAGGCTACAGTGAACACACAGCTCCTAATTGTTCATCACAAAAAAGAAAGAACAGTGTGATGAAAGAGGGCACAGTCAATTAAGTCATGGCTACAGTGCATGAAGCTTGGGTTTGGATTCATCTCAGAGGATGTAGAGCAGCTGGTCCCACTCCAGTAAATGCAGATGCACCTGCATGATCTGTCTCTACATCACACTCACACAGAAGTAGCAAGATTATGAACTTTGTGGATCTGTTACTTAAAGACTTATGAGAATGAAATTTACCAGACAACTACGGAGCTTGCAAGCCCACCATTAAAACAGCAGTTCAAACCTTCCTTGTCTGGCTTCCATCCTTTCCTGAATTAGGCTATCTTCAGCTTCTGATGACCAACACTGCACAACACACACTTCCCCAACCAGCAGGATAGTATTCCTCTGCTTCTAGAATTTGCCAGAACACACAGCTGTCAAAAGCTGGGCACAAAGCTAGGCCTTCAAGTACAAGCTTCCCAATGCTGTGAATTGGTGAGGGGAGGAAATCAAACATATATTTATTTGTATGTAATAAGGCAGCAGGATGTTTTCCACATCAAATGCTTGAATCACACAGCATAATTATGATTATGTCCCTAGTGAGAGCCAGCACCACCCCATTCACCACTCTCAAGATCACCAAACAAGTGCCCTTGGTCTTGCACACAAACACGATGCTTCCACCGTCATCAGCCCTGCAGCACCACACACACACATTTGCATGACCTATCCATGCTAAGTAGGATGGAGCCACTTGTCTGTCCTTGCAAAGTGACTTTCTCCAGTCCTTACCTGCCTCCTAAGCAGAGGGAAAAAATCTAAGGAACAGATTTATTAAAAACAAAGAAAAGAACAATATTAAAGTATGAATCAAAGTAAGGGGTGATCATGCCTGGACAAATTCTCCAGTCACACTCCTCTCTTCAAAAGCCAGTCAATTAATGCTCTTGCCCTCTGTACTTTCAGAAGCAGCCAAGTCATTTGCTTTATCTCCTCCCTATCTCCATAAGGATATAATGCCAATCTGCATCACAGCAGTGGTAGACAGCAGACAATCAGTTCCATTTGTTGCAATAAAGAAAAAAAAAAAAAAAGACCACACATTGTATTTGGCTGGATGCTTACAACAAAGTAATAACAACAAAAGAAGAAACTCCTGGCAGAGCAATTCTTGCTCCCAGTGCAACAAATAAACAACTTGTGTTCATTACAACTGAAGCAGGCCAGACACTTCCATACACAGCTCTCCAAATGTGCTAAGAGTATATTCTGGCCTGACAGCTGTTGGCAATGTTGCAGCAGCACAAACTGAAGACAACCAAACTATCTGTACACTAAAATTAAGAGACGTGGGCCATAAGAGAAAGGCAGGAATATGACATAGACTTTAAATTTCTGATTAATCCGTTTAGACACAGTTTGCTTTACTAGCTTGGTGTCAGTTTTGGTCCACTGTTTTTTGGTTTTTATGTTGGTCACTGCCAAGGGTGCAGGCCACTTCCATTTTCTGCTCAGACAGACACTACCAATGCCAGTGTTAAGTGCTACATTCCAGTTGATTTGCCCTGTAGCCAGGTCTGCAAATGTGATGCCACTTACTGATACAGAGCTGAGTAACAAAGCCTCTCACCCTCTCCTGCAAGAACCAGAGTGACATCACATGTGTTAATGAGGTATATATTTCCATGATGAGCTGTTTCATGATATGGAAGAGCTCCAATCTCATTACACCACAAACTCTTCTGGGAGCTGGTCCTCCCCCAGAAGATCCAAGGAGAGGCAGTTCATGGATCGCTTCCCGTAAAGGGCAGACTTGGTTTTGCAGTCCGCTGTGGAATACACGCAGCCATAGACAGACAGCTTATCCTCGAGGCTGCAGCCGAAGGTGTAGCTGTGGGACGTGTCTGAAGACAGCGTGGCACTTAGTGATGGGTGCTGGCGCTTGTACAAGCGGATGTCGTCCAAACTCTGGCTGTGCTGGTCCATGCAGCTCCGGCTTTTGGGTGATCTGACCTGCCAGTTCAGCAAGACACACGAATAAAAACAGCAAACTCTGACACAGCCTTAGGATGCTGGCTATGCATGCTAAAAGTTTCTCAAAATTGTTCCTCCCCTCTTTCAAAAGAGCCCCACCAACCTTCTGAAGGATGTTGGCTTAAAGAAAGTACTGTGAACAATTCAGAAATTACAAATGTATAACGCTGCCCTGCCACATTGAACTGGATCCTGATCTGTCTGCCCTGTGTCCTCAGTGTCCAGTACAATGATGAAACACTACAAATACTGACACCTGAATGACCTCACACTTCTTGGCAGATCCACGAAGTTGTCCTCAAATGGACAAAGTGCACTTAACAAAAAACTACCCCAAGTACTCAAACACATTAAGTCTAATGAACTGAAAGGAAGGTTCAGAAGGCAACCATGCAAACTAACGGGTTACAGTGTCCAGTAATTGCAACAAACAGTTTCATCTACATAACAATGTTCCATAAAGAGCAGCAACAACTCAGCAGTAATTCCCAGAGACACCACATTGCTACACAAGCCTCTGTGAAGGAATTGTTGACCATTTCAAGAGTATTTCTAGCTTCAACACCTGCATTTTTTTTCTTGCTCTGCCTCTTCAATAATGGCCTCTTAAATGTTAATATTAAGGCTAATTTCAAGGATATAATTTTGAAACCAAGATACTTCTGTTGGCACCACAGAAAACTTCCTCCCAGTATCACTTCTCTCATGGCCATAGGAGGGGAATTAAAAAAACTACCCTGAGGAAATCCTTTGCTGGCTCAGCTGTACTCCCAGAAATAGGAATATGTTGCACTGTCTGGTCAACGCTAAGAAAACCCTGCAGCATTTAGTTACACGACATTGTAAGGAAGATTTTGATAGTTTTCTAAGGAGGTACCACGTATGTGATGCACAAAAGTGGCAGGAAGGTCTTTGCAATCATATAGACAGTCCTGTGTTGAGCAGAACCATTTTTGTAAAACATGCCTCATGATACTTGAGCAGTGTAAGCACGATAACAGCAGTAACTTTAAAAACATTACAGCTTTATGCAAGGTGCCCACTTCCAGCCACGTGCTCTTAAGTCTTCCACTCAGAGGAATAAATTCATTATAACTGGTACTGTGTGGTCTTTACCTTTGGAAAAAGTAACAAGACTTTATTCAAATCTCTTACAGCACTTTATGGACTATTTTGCTGATAAATGAAAATTTCTTATAATTTTTGACTGGGTCCAGAAAGAAACATGGAAAATTAAAAAAAAAAAAAAAACAGTCTTAAGAGGTGATGGAAATCCTTGTTAAGAGTATTAGAATTCTCTCAGAAGATAAGGCAAATTTGAACTAAGAGAGGGAAGAAAGGGTAGAGGTGGTTTTTTGTGGTTTTTGTTTTGTTTGGTTGAGTTTTTTTCCAAAAAACCACAACACTTCTACCCCAGTGGGTACAGCTATACTTTGAAAAGAAGTTTTAAAAAGACATTTTAATAAGCTTCTTCCAAATATAACTTCTTCTGTGATGTACTTCACCATTCATAGTTTCCCCTTCTCAAGTGTTTGATGAAAAGAAAATCTTGACAACAAAGACTTCAGTACACACAGACTATAATCACACAAATGATATAACAACTAGAGCTTGAGCATCTGGTTTTGCTCTGATGTAAGCTACTTCTGGCTTCAAGATGATCAAGTTTGCAACTTACATCCATAGATGGTCTTTGCTCTGTACTGCACTGAAAATCTGGAAGTGGTTGATTTTCCATATCCCATCCAGAAGATTAAGATAGATAATAACTGGCTTGCAAGATCTCCCTGCTGATTGCTCCAAACCTTTCTATACTATTCTGAGCCCAAATGCTGCTCTTATCCTGGGATGTCTCTTATTCCTGAGAGCAGTAGCTGACCAGCAGCTGGTTTTGATTACACCATGTAAAAATCAGTTGAAATCCAAACTAATCCAGGTGTCCTGATTTACAGTTGTCTCCATTACACTCGACCTTGGTTCAATGCCCACACACAGACCCTCCTGCTGAGTAACGTATCCCTTACCTGGTGAAGAGATTCCACACTTTGGCCTCTCATTTTGATTAGTGTGACTTGCACCACAGACAGAGATTCCGGATTTATAGCTGCAAAGGAGAAGCAGAAAGTGAAAAACATTGCAAGTTTGAGGTTTTATGGGCTGTAGAAAAAGGAAGTTGTTGTCACAGGCCACATTCAAACAGTGCTATCCTCTTAAGATAAATATATATCATTAAGCACCCTCAGTGCTCCAGGAGTTTTGCTCACAAGTACTCATTTTTGGCATTGGACAAACATTTGGATCAATGTTTGAAAACTTTCAAGAAAACAGTTTCTTTCCAACTTGTCCCATTTTCACCCTTCTTGTTTTGCTATAAAGGCCAGACAGCTCCTGCATAACCCTGTTGCCTAACATTCCCTGTATCACAAGCCACAAAACTTTACCTAAGAATTCCTGGGATCATCCCATTATTCTGTGGTTGAGCCCCTTGGCTGTTTTATGGCATACAAGATATTAAAGCATATTCCTTCTCTACAAATGGTTTACCTCAATTATCTTTTTGTCATTAACTGAATACAAACTTGGCACATTTAGAGAAGGGAGACTTTGAGGAGCACAGAGGAGACTAGCACTGTACAATACAGAATGCTGGCCTGAAAACTCTAGATGAGCTGGCCTGCAAATCCTGTTGCAGTAGGGCAGTAAATAGACTGGCAGCTGTTTGGAAGGAGATAAGAGTTTTCATAGATCCCTCAGATTACGCCTGTTGCTAGAGCCTTAAAGAACAGCACTGAGCAGCAGCAGAAAGCCATCTCACCTTGGCAGCTAGCAGCATCTAGAGGCAGGGATTCAACAGATTCTCCCACAGTGGCCTCCTCTAACTGGTCTCCCTCTAAACGCTCATTTACAGGCATCTCCTCTGGCTCATCTACTGCCAGCTCAAGCTCTAGGAGGAAGAGAGCAGCAGGAGAATGGTTAGCATTACACTTGTGCTCCAAGCTGCTGTACAGTCTTTTACTCCCTGCCCTCCTGCAGTAGAAGACAAAAGTCAGCTTAGAAGTTGCTCCACATGTCCAAAATTCTTTACCATCATCCTGAGTGTCATCTTCAGCCCGCCCTTTGCTGCCACTGTCAATGCCAGAGCTACCATAGCTGATGGTTGAGCTGCAGGATTTCTCTTTCCTGTGCACCCGGTCGATGCTGAAGGGCTCATCCACCGACATCTCCACGGACACGCGGTGCCTGGAGTCAGCCTCGATGCCTGAGGTGTGGGAGCTGCCGTGACTCCCCGTGGAGTGGCGCGACAGGCGATTATCCCTGCGGCTGCCCCCGCTGCTCCCGCTGCCACGGGAGTTCTTGTCACACGGGTCCAGGTCCATGTCTAGAGTGTCACTGATATAGGACTCCCGGTAGCGCTTCTTCTCTGAGGAAGAAACAAGGGAGAAACCAGTGAGAACTTAAAGGAAGTTATATATATATGCACATATTCAGGAAGTTCTGTAGGCACCAGCGAACAACTAAGAAACAACTGCTGCGGGTACTGAACAAACACAGGGACAGCTTTGTATTTTGTTTGCTCAACAGATGGATGCTCAGGTGGTTGTAAAAGAATTAGTCATACTTGCAGTAAACCCAGCATCTCCTAAATTAGAACAGGCAAGTAGAGGCAGTTATGATATAGAAAAGAGTAGGTTTCAGAGTGAAGGTCAATAACAACAAAGCAAAATAAAAGCAAACGAAAAAAGGGAATTACTTAGTGAACTTCAGTGCTCAGACTTTAAAATCAGAGGCACTGATTGATTCTTGAAATACCCACCACTGCATGAAGTCAGCTAAGAGAACAAGATTCCTGTGGCTGGAATTTATTAATGATTTATTATTTTCCCATGGCTTGTACGTGCTGAGGGTGGTTGAGAAATCCACGAGACACTAACGGACACAAAACAGCCAAGGGCTTTTTGCCCACAGGCACTTGATCAGTGAGCCTTTCTACAGATGATTGGCATGTGCCACTGGTTGCACCCACATAGCTTAAGGCCACTGCTGTAACCCCATTGAAGGAAAAGACAGAAACCACTTGAAAGGAGATATTACTCCCCTATTGCTCTCACACAAACACACTTTCTGATCACAATCTATAATGTGGGAGCCACAAATACTTCTTGGAAATGGGCTTGAAATGTACCTAATACCTCTGTTTCTATCACTGGCTCCCTGATAAGGCAGAAACACCATTAACTAGACGAGAGTAGGCACCATGAGACAACAGGATAGACTAACACACTGCACTCTTCCTCTTACCAAACTCACTTGGGTGTTCCCTAACATACCTTCAGCCTCCTCCAGTTTTTGGATCTGCTTCAAAACTGGCTGAATATTCAGAAAGAGCCGGTGGCTGTTGCTGAGTAGCTGCAGCAAATGGCGTGACCTGAAGGGGCAACCCGTGTAGTAAACCAGTTTCCGTGCAGAGGGCAAACCATCTGGCTGGATTTCAAATTTTTTCCCCTGCACAAAGAGGAAAGATGCCAAAGAAATGAGCAAGAGCATTTTCAGCCATACAGTTACCAGAGATAGTTGTGGTCTTGTGTGTGCAAGTGACAGGACTTGACACAGCAGCTTGGGCAGGCCAACAGCTTTGCCACGTCCCAGGTTGGCAGCCGCTGGCAGATGGCCTCCATTCCATCATACTCACCAGAAAGGCCAGCTTCCCAATGTGTGACCAGGGGAAATCGTAGAGGAGCTGGCGAATGTGATTCACCTCCTGCAACACATCAAACTCGGAGTGACACAGGGACTGGCAGGTACAGGGTGGAGTCAGCGATGTGCAAAGAATTTGCAAACAACCAAGAATTTGAGATATGTGGAGCCTGGTGTTCGCAGGGGAATCAGAGGAGCCGTGGTGAGGGGGGAGGACAGGGAACTGGGCAGAGTTAATGCTACACCAGAAGGCTTTCACAGCAGTCTGTTACCTGATAGATGTGCATTCCTCTCAGGGTCAGGCCCAGGATAACTGTCGGTCGATCCTCCTTCTTATCCTAAAAAGACAGAAGAGTCAAAGGTTAATCTACAAAGACCATGCTCTTGTTCTGGCACCTACTGCAGGAGAGGTAGCAGGACTCCTCATCAGATGCAATCAGCTCGTTTGCTTTTTATTATGTTTGTAAAGTGCACCTTGCCTTGTTGACCCCTGAAATACTTACACCTAAAATCCCCTCATGCTGGGAGGCTCAGACATTTCACCAGCATATGTCCTAGCTGCCCTAGACAAGGAATCCTATAGCTTTGAGTGATTTGAGAATATGGACAATTACTGTTCTCAGAGGTACCTTGTAACCACGTGCTGTGTCTGCTGTCCCCATGAATATGCACCACTCTGGCTCTCCAGGCACATGACAGAGAGCCCAAAAGAGTAGAGGAACCCATTCTCTTCTCCTTGCTACAGCATAGCTATTCCCATCCAGGCATTTCTTAAATTAGGGGGGAGCTAATCAATGCCCAGTTACTGGGACTTTCATTCTAACATTCAACCTTGGTGTTGGGAGTAGGTGGTTTTACATGAATTTTATTATATTGGTTGAAATACTGTCTGACTTTTAACTCATGCTGCACCTTGGTATGACATACTTGGCCTCTAATCAGATTCTTTTGCTTGAAGATCAAAAATATCATAAACTAATTCTTTCAGCCTCTCCTAACACAGCAGAGTTAGGGAGGGGAACACATGCATTTTTTTGTTAGGAGGAAAAGCAGAAAGAAAATTTTGTGAGTAGAAATGTATGGGCTCACAGAGCTCAAACTCTACGTTACAACTTTCTCTCTTCATCTGGCTTACAAGATATAAGTCTTGTGCCATCGTATTATCTCACCCTTTGCCCCTGGTACCATTCATGCCTTCAGTTCAAAGTCACTAAGAAATATTTTCTGCCTCCTAAGGACAAAGAGCTTCATAAATAGTATTGGTCTGAATGAGAGATATGGGGTGTGTTGTGTTTTCTTTTGCAGTTCCCAACCTCAGTAGAAGCCATGAGGAGGGTATTAAGACAAAAGTAACTGCTTTTGAAATCTCAGGGCAGCCAGCACACCAACATCTTCACATGGCACCTCTCTGTGCTTGATCAGGTAATCTGTGACCCAAACATCACCTAGGATCTCCCACCACAAAATGAGATAACTGTGTCACACAGCAGGAATAAGACATATTAAGGATCAAACAACTCATGGAAGAGTACATGATGCCTAAGTTCAAGTCAGGCAGGAATTTAAATATTAAGAGCGACCAATTTCACAGCCTCAGTGTTTTCGGATATAAAAATCCGAAAATAAAATCCAGTCCTGCCAGCTGGATTTCTTATGGCATTCAAATGTAACTAACTCTCTCATGACTGCATCATTAACAACATTAAGAATCAAAATAGAGAACAGAAGAGAGGTAGGTGAGCAGGGAACTAAGCCTGGACTACTGATCAAAACTTATTTTCTCTAGAAAATGCATGTTTCTTCAGTAACTAGAGCTGTTAGATGTGTTCAAAGGACATGGCTATTTCCCAGACATAATTCCCACTGAGCACAAAAACCTAAAATGTTTAATTATGAGTCTGGCAGAATAGAATATCTCCATTTGGAAAAAAGGGCCAAGCAATTCCTAATTGCATAGGCAGATTTCACTCACCTAAGTGGAACAGAAAACTTCTCAATAGTCCTATTTCTAGATCTAAACACTCAACATGTGAAAATGTATCACCTTCTGTTTAGGCAAGTTTAGGTAAGGAGTCTAACAAGCAACAATGTAGGAATCCAAAATTTCCAAGAAAAGTGTACAGCTGAAAAAATACCAACCACTATCAGGGTCGGAGAAGGAATGGGATATGGAAGTTGGAATGACTCAGTGTCACCTTCAGTTATTACACAACACTTGTGTGAAAGCTGGCCGACCTCTTGCCACTACTTCAATGAACTACAACAAGGAAAAAAGAGGCCTCATTGATTTCCCTGGTGCAATTCTACCGACAGGCAGGGACAAATATGAAGTTTTGCCATTCCTGTGGCCAGTTTCTTGGCCGAGGAACAAAATGAAATTCCAGCTATATCTGTATATTGGCAACGGATTTGCTTGTGGGGACAGGCCTCACTGGCTGAGCATTTTAGATTTGTTTGCCTCTGAATCAGAGACAACTGTCCCGCAAACAAACAGAAAGAGAAAAATGCCATGGTCCACTCAATTAATGATGGGAGGGAGAGAAGCTCAAAATAAGAAGCTCTTTGTTTAACCTTCTGCAGCCTGTAGAAGTGGACGGGCACATCTTCCAGCAGGCAGGACTCCTTAATGAACTTCAGCACTGCTTCCTTAGCGCTCAGCCCTTGCTGTTCCCGGTGCATCTCTGGGGCATGTTTCAAGATGTAGTCGCTCCCCCTCTTTGCAATTATCTAAACCACAAAGAAAACAAACAGGTCAGCAACCCCCAAGAGAGGCAGCTGTGATCAACAGCAAAGCAGTGGCTGGAGGTGGAGGAGGTTCATATATTCCCTCAAGATGTTAGTCCATATTTGCCTCTACCTCCCTGGAGGATAAGCATTTAAAGCAGCCCAGATGACATCAACGTCTCCAAACACATCCTAGTGGCGAAACTGTAACAGACGAAGACTACAGCAGTTGTGTCAGCTCTTTTTACTTCTAAGTATTGGAATTAGTTTTCCTAACTGTTGGTTTCCATAAATGTTTATGGGCAGATAACAAATACTCCTCTGCATGCCAATACAATCAGCAGCAACATCTCTGAAGAGGTAGAAGTACTAGGTTTTCCTTTTAAGACCAGAAACTACACATTAGGCTTATTTAGCATTTCCATTCTCAAAGGGGTGGATAACACTATCTCAAGGTATTTTTTTATCTATTAGGAGTGGTTGGCAGGCACGTGGCCTCACTAAGCAGTAGAAAAACCTGCACTGGGCCTTTTGCTCCTGCCCTGCAAGTGCCCAGCTCCCATGTTTGCTCACATACCCTCTCTGTACAAGGCTACTGGGCAGCTCAGCCCTCTCCCATGCCCGACTAGTTCCTTTCAGCTGGGAGTGGCAGTGACAGGTTAGAGGGATGAGCCGGCTGAATTCACTTCCCAACATCCCCCACCACCAGGGGCATTTGAAACTAGATTGCACCAGGTACCTGCCAGAAACAACCTGTCCTGGCTCAAACCAACCAGACCTCATCACCAACTAGTTCCCACTTACATTTTCTATTAAACTCCTTGTTTACTCTGTTTGCTAACACTTCTGCATGCCCTGCCAGATTAGTTGTGCTCCCACAAGGAAGGCTGGCCTTGGTGGAAGACAGTATCGATGCCATCAGCTGTGCAGTGTCAGCAGAAAGAGATGTGCCAGCTCCACGGTTCAAAGCTGGGTGGGTCAGCTCAGGGCAGCACTGCCTCTCCTCACTGGCACGAGACTTGGGGCAGCCCTTGGCCAAATGATATGAAGCACGTGTTGAAGGAAGTGATTGTGTTGGTGGAGGAGATTGCTCACTATCTCCCCTGGGAGCCCAGGGGCAGGGAGAGAAGCGTCCTCATGCCTGCCAGATTTTGCTGTTTGTAATGATGCAATAAATCACCCACATACTTGCTTGGGGCTGTGGCTCAGCACAGGTGAGCAACAGTCTTTGATAAGCCCTTTAACTGCCTCAGAAACAGCACACAAAATCCACCTTTTCCAGCCTTTTGTTAGCTACTGCCTGACAGGCATCTCATAACAAGGAATGGCATGGGATGAGGGCCTGGGAGAAAGGTACGCTGCTGCACAGCAAGGCAGGCAGGCTAGGATTTGTGCATAAAAGAGACGATCAGTCTTCAAGACAAGTTCTGTCACTGATCTGAACCTTCTTCCCAAAGCAGGGGACAGTCCCATCTGACAGGGGAAATGCAACTTGCCTGGGACAAGCAGCCAACTAACAGAGTTTTAGCTAATTTGCCTTCATTTGATACAAAATCAATTCTTGGTTGTAAGTCCTGAAGGGCACAAGTCACATGCACATGCTTATAAACAAACATGCAAATGCTTTCTCTTTCTTCTTACTGCACGTGAGGCAGAGATTAATGACAAAGCAAGCACCAGAGGCACTGCACAGAGCAGTATTACCCCATAGGGTTTGGATCTATCCATCCCTGAAGCAAGCATTACAGAGAAGGGAACAAGGGGAAATGGACTTGGTTTGCAGCCCTGAGGTTTTCTGGAGAGCTTGGGTTGTGCAGCTCTTGCTGATGTACCACAGGAAATACACAACCCTTTAAGCCATAGAAGAATTAAACAAAGACATCTGCACGGTCAGAGTTATTCATATGACACCAACACACTCCATCACCAAAGAAGGATCTACCACCCACCTCACTGATGAGTGAACCTACAGTGCACCTACAGGAACAGGAACCTGTATTCAGTGGAAAGACAAGAGGATCTCTTGAGGGACCTTCAGGGTGATACTCTACCCATCTGCCTGACCACTGCAATAGGAGATGGGGAAGTTGCATGGCTGCAGTTAGGTACCTACCACCTTGGCATAGCTCCTGCTGCATTCATAATCTGTTTACAGAAAGGCTCCCCCTGAACTTACCCATTGTGGGAAATAAGCCTGAGGTTCAAAATATTTGCCAGCATGGACCTTCTCTCTGTAGTTGCCCAAGTCTGCCTGTAAGCTGTAGGCAGCCAGCAAGAAGTAGATTTCTTCTTTGTGGTTGCAATGAGACATAAGTACTTGCTCTTTGAGATGGCAGTAGTAGAGCTGCCGTGCCACCTTATCACTGCAAGACAAAGGCAAATTTACTTCAAGAACAAAGTTCAGATAAGGCCCCTCAAAAACATCATCCTGCTGAGAAGAGGGATTAAACTTTGACATGTTTGATGTGTGCCAATGCCACCCTGATACAGTTGTGCATATACGGAGCACCAAACCAAGATCAAGGTCTTCTCCCACTAAGTGTTGTGTACAAATAAAAGAAATGGTAGCTTCTACCTTGAGGAGCATGAGATCTAAGAAGTTAGGGCAGAAGGTAGATTAAAGAAAAATCACATCACACCTGTTTTGTAGACTGACTACAATCAAGTACTTCTGTTTCCCTGGAAAGCTTGTAGCAGCCAGGAGAGTCAACTCCCTTGGACTCCCAGTCCTGTTTCTTGCCCACCTGTCCTCCCTTCCCCTCTAAACTTGGCACTGCTTTTTTGTTTCACCTTGCCTTAGGCTCATTATACTTTTCAGCAGCTAATTCCCTGCAAGGTAGATCAAAAGACATGGGAGCCCTGGGCTTGTTTTTGTCTTCTTCCTCAAGCTTCTAAACAGGGATTGTCTGATAAGAAATAACTATGGCATAGCCTTGATAACCCACACATCCCCTGGCCTCAGAGATCATGGGAAGAAGGCTGCTGACATGTACATGTAGATGAGGTGCTGGACACTATAGCCTGCTTGTAAAAGTGTGTAAGTATAGTTTGAAGGGGCCACAGAACTATCTCTGCATGGCTCTACAAATCTCTCCAGTTAAACTACTAGTGCAAGAGAAATACGCCTGTGATGGTGAAAGATACGTAACTCAGGAGTGGCAGAATGGTATGTAATCTCTTTGTACAAAAAAAAGCAAAATGAAACAAACACTTATCAGCCAAACAGACTCCATAAGAAAGAGTCCCCTGTATCCAAAAATGAAAGACTATGGAGAGAGAAAACATAGAAAACCACAAGCTTTGTTCAAGACAAAAACAAATGCCAAAAATTTGGTAAAGATTTTAATCCACCTAAATGATCCCAGCCCTTGGCTTCCCCCAGGGACAGAGCCACACCAGAAGCACTGATGTAAATTAACTCTGTCAGTTGTTCATTTTTAACTACCTCATCCTTTGTTCTGTACCATGGGTGAGGGTGGTGCTGTTTTGAGTGCAGCCCATATTCTATGTGAATGGGCTACAAATGAAAAACTCTAACTTATGAAGTAATTTCTTTTGTCCATGTATGAAAGTCCATTTCCAGGAGCAGACTGCACAGAGCACTGCTCAAATACAAAAAACAGATCCAAAGCATGTGCTCTGATGTATAAATAACTATTTTTGGTATGTTCATCCAGTGTCTTTCATACAACCAAAAGACACAAGCAAAAGAGTGCTTAATCGTGTTTTGATAATGTCGTCATTCAGCATGCTCTTTCAACACAGATGGAAAAACAATCACAATTTTCCTAGGGATATGGAATATGATTCAGGCAGAAAACATTCATAGCTGAGTAAGTCTGTGAAGGTCTTTAAAAAAAAAAAAAAATCAAGCAGATTTTTAAAGCTTATTTCAATGAGCTCAGAGAGATGAGCTTAACAAAGAAACATTATTTTTCTTTCATTTTAAGAACACATTGAATAACTCAAAACACAGTAATTACCACAGAAGAGAACTTACCCTATTACTCTTCCATTTTCTACATAGTATTGTACTCTAAAGAATGCAACAAATGGAGGGCTGAATTTCTCTGTCCCCTAGAGCAAAGACAGAAGACGAGTTAAATTATGATCATCATCCAAAATTCTTGTTACCCTATCTGGTAATGTTCTCTCTGCCGAAATCCACTCCCCATACTGCTTTTCATTTTCTACTCTTAGCTGTTGGCAAGTTTTAGAGGGGAGTCTGACTGTCTTGAAGGCTTATGACAATGAGGCATCACAAAACATTCAGACAGGTTGAACAACAAAATATCCTAGGAAGAGCAGAAGATTTTTGGATAGGAGCAATGAGCTGGTGTAAGAGCCCCAGTGTAGCCTGGGGACACCCAGGCTGGCTCAGAATTACCTAGCTCAGCACCTGGCAGCACCACAAACACATTCATGCTGAACACAGCAAGTTTAGCCCAGCCTCCCTCAAAGCGCCAGGCAAGGTGGCAGGGCAGCGTGCCATGCTGGCACGGCCATGGCGTTTCCAGGGCACTCCTAGGAGCAGCCATCCACCCATCCATCCATCCACCTATCCACCACAGCACAGCACATCACTCAGCATGGACACACGCGCTGCCACGTTCAGCAGTCGCTGCCTGGGGCTGAGGCGCACCAGCCTGGTATCCGCTCCCTGCCTTTTGTTCGGCAGGGCTCGTGGTTAGTTATTCACACATTCCTACAGACCAAAAGGCAGTGCTGGTGTCTGCTGCACACTGAGGAGTGCTGTTAGAAGAAAGCCAGCTTGAGGCATGCTGTTAAAACTATAGCCTGTATTTCCTACTTACAGGCTTGTTTGAACAGGAGAAATAAAAAGGAAAAATGGAAAAAGAAGAAAGGAACATCATCATACTAGCTCATTCATCTTTCCTACTTTGCCACTTTAATGTTCACACACGTAACTTTGTTCCCACAGGCAGTTCCAAGGCTTTGCTGGTCAGACTCATCTCACTGGGACAAGGTACATGGCATGCCCTCCACATCTGATGCAGACAACTTCTTGATCATGCAAACATCCCCAGTTT
The DNA here is from genome assembly GCA_013397375.1 of Toxostoma redivivum. Taxonomy (NCBI): domain Eukaryota; kingdom Metazoa; phylum Chordata; class Aves; order Passeriformes; family Mimidae; genus Toxostoma; species Toxostoma redivivum. The sequence goes on along the minus strand of VXBI01007058.1, from coordinate 241,380 downwards.
ATTTCTGGAAGTTGTTCATAGTCATTTTATCAGCTGGACTGGGCTTCCACCTGAAACCTCTTCATAGGAATTAAATCTTTGCCAACTACCCCAGTCCAACAGGCTAATTCATATCAGACTGCAGTACTGCCAATGGCAACTCATTCAGTCTTTTATGATTCACATCACACCAGAGGTTCAACACTTATCCTGACCAGAAAAGTGTAGCAAGAACCCAATCACAGAGCAACCTCAAAGCATACCCCATCCTGAGGTGACCAGAAACACCTACTTTGGGAAGCTCTCACCGGCTGGACAGACAGCCCCTCTGCATGACTCTGGCTGTAACTCTCACTCGTTTGGGTAAAGCAGAGCACATGCCTGGAGGTAAGAGAGATCCCTAAACCTCACTAGTAATCTCCAAACTTCTACAAGCAGCAGAAATTATAATGACAGTGCCTACTCTGCAAAAAAAAAACCCTTAAGCAAGGTGGAAAAAGTAATTTACAACTTTTCAAATGACCCAGTTAAGATATCTGAAAGTAATTGCATGCTATACTTTGTTCTAGACTATGGCTCCTCTATTAATGACACACACAAACAGGCATTATCATGTCTGAATAAACAGTATTAAAAAATTGCATAGGCTTGTCTTTATTTTATGTAGCTTTCCCCTCCTTTGTCAGGGCTAGCTAGCCACAAAAACTAGGACTTGTCTCGAACAAAATATCCTTCCTCTTCCTCCACTGTCCTTTTGCACATACGCTGGGAACAGTCACAGCTCCAGTAATTTCCCTCGTATCAGATTCAAGTTACAAAAGATTATTTTAGGCTGTTTAGTTTAAGGATAAAATGAGGTCTCCAGACTAAGACACAGACTAAATTCAAATGAAAAAGTGACCAATTGATCTTTTCCACTTCTGCAGCAGCCAAACAGCAACCATGTGGTTACTATTGCTCAGGTAAAGTTGCATAAGGGGCTGGTTTTGTTCTTTTAATTAATTGTACAACTATGCAAAAGTCACTGCATCTTGCTACTGAAAAGTATTCTACATTTTTCAAGAATACTTCAAGACATCTTCAAGAAATGCTTTATGACCTTAATTTAAGAGATTTCATTTCACTGTGTAGTCCAATAGAAAAGCAGCAGCCTCCAAAATTAAACTCTCTTACTTTGGTGGTCTCTTTCTTCCATTCCTTTGAAAAGTATTTGCTAAGCTTCTGCTCCAGGTCTATAAAAACATATTCATTATCTGAAAGATAAGAAAAAAGGAAATGTAAAATAATTGGAAACTTTTAGTCATTAAACATTTAGATGACTCTGCAAGTTATTTCCAAGCCATACATTTGCTGACCAGGGAATAGACAGGGCAGAAAAAAAAAAAAAGGACTCTTAAGTACATGAGTACATGGAAGGAAGGTCATTTACACCTTCAAGAGATCCTGAGCTAAAGATTTCCAAACACCTTAGCCAGAAATGCAGAAATCCTGCTTTATAATCAAGAAGCCAAAAAAGCAAAACATCATCTTACCCAGCTAATTCTACTGTCAGCTTACCAGGTTCAGTTTTTTATTATTAAAGAAGCAAGCCCTACCCAAGCTTGTGTTCTGCCATCATGTAGCACCATGGTACAACATGGCAAAAGTAAGTAAACAGAGCTGGGTATTTGACAGGTTTCATCCTCTGCATGTGAATGGGGTCCTCTGAAAGGGGGAGAAACAAGGGGACCAAACACAAACGCCTTCCTGAGAAGGTCTGGTGTGTCCTGCTCACACCCAACTTCTTTCATATAGGAAAAAGATGAATGAAAGGTAGGGAAACCTGGCCTGCCTCAAAAGACTAAAGGACCAGGATTTGCCCTCCACCGTAGTTGGAGTGAACAAGACACAGCCTGAATGGCACATCATCTTGAAAGAGGTTTGTGCTGCTTTCAAAGCTGATGTTTCATAACACTGCTTACCAATTATCAAAGACAAACAACTCAGCCAGTGAAAGATTTTTTTCATGAGTCTTCAAGTCTCTTAAGAAAAAA
>VXBI01007058.1:116535-239298 GCA_013397375.1 Toxostoma redivivum | reverse complement strand
AAAAAAAAAAAAGACAAGACCTGACAGGTGTTTCAGGCTGCAGCAGCAATGCCAGCTGAACACATTCACCTGACCAGTCTCTCTACTCTTTGATCTTGCTTAGGACAGTGTTTTGACAGGTGACACAAGTGCCAAGATGAAGAGCTTGCTCCTTAAACATGAAAGGAGCAGGAGTAAAAAGAGGAAGGGAAAAAAGAAGAAAAGAACCCTTCACAAAACAAACTTCTGCCCCTTAAGACCATCCCAGATTTCCAAATGAGAGCCTTCACTCATGTCTGTATTATGGCAGACACAGGCCTGGTATAACCAGTGTTACAGGTGTTCAAGGGGGCTCTGAGCTACCCCATGGCTACCCTTCCAAACCATTCCAGATCCTTACAGGAGCTACAAAAATTATTTTCTTTGCTAGCTTTCAAAAAACAAGCAAAACAACCACCTTCAGCTCCCACCTTGAGTTAAAGAAACCATATCTGGTGCTATCCAGAACTGGCCCACACATCACCCTACTAGAAAACCTTCTGTAAAATAGCAGTAACACTGGATACAAAAAGGACAATGCCCAAAAAGTCCTGCTTCTCTCTCCATGCTCTTTCCCACATTGCACTGCTTGCAGCTGTACTTTTTATATTCCTACACTTATGTTTCTTGTGTTACTCGACATATCACATACAGAAACAAAACAGTATGGGCAGCACCATCAAAATGGCTCTATGGAATTTCTGAAAGCATCTGCAGTGGGAATTAAAGTGCTGTAGCACACAAGACGATATGGACATTATTTTTGCTATTTTGACATGGAGAGGAAGAGTTTATCATCACAGAGATTGCATCTTGCACCTGCCTCTTCACTTCTGTCTGTAAGATAAGGTGGCTGGGGGCTACAATGGCTCCAGCCTTTCCTTCTCTAGGTCCATTAAGATCAGATAACACTGCCTGGAAGAGGCAGATAGAAGTCCTAGTCAGTGAGAGAGAGAAGGGTTTGTTCATGTTAGGCTTGTGTCTGTCCCTTGTCAGCTGCCAAGCTGGTAAGCATCACTCCATAAAGCTTTTATTAAAAAGTAAGTAAAAGCTCATTTAAGGAATCAATTACACAGCAAGCGACTGGAATAAGCATGCCACCCAGTCCCTCTCTGGGCTTTGGCAGTCCTGGAGCAGGGCAAACCCTCCACTATGGGCTCCCCACACATCACAGGGCTGGTCCTGATGGCACAGCAGTGCTGGGTGAAGTCTGTATGGGCTCTACCAGCATTGTGGTCTTTAGCTGACACCTTGTTAAGGGACTATAACAAGCTGAAGGATCAGTTTTCCTTTCTAGTTCAAGAATGATCCCATGCCCAGAGGCATTTAGAGAGACACATTAATTATTCCTCAATCAGGAGGGGAAAATTTCAACAGCAAACACAGTGACATACCCTGAACCATCCCATCACACCTGAATATTAGGTCAGAAAGGGAAAAGTGTGACAGAACAGTTACACTACAGTAAATCCATTTGTTACCCACACCCCCTCTTTATCTGCCATGTTAATTAGGTTAGAGATGATTTTGTGAGGGCACAGATGTCATACCTGAGGATTCCAGGTTATTATCAGGCCTACTGGGAGATATACATAAACCACAAGAATAAGCCAGGTTACAGGAGGACACCTCAATGCATCATCTCTTCTTGGGGGTTCCACTCCTCCCCAGCCCAGTTCAGCATCCTCCCTCCCGTGCAAGAATGCAGCACTGCATTCCTGCCTTAATGAAGTTAATATTGCTGGAATGTCAACCTGCAATGTAAGCCTCCATCTATAAAAACAAAGAGGTATTTCCCTCCCCAGCCCTACTGCTTTGTGGATGGCTTTGGTTTTTTTTTTTCCTTACACAGGATTAGTGATGAAACCCTAAGAGATCTTTTGCCAGATACTAAAACTGTCTGCTTTGAAAATAAGCATCTCTAACAAATATGAGGGCACCAAACTGCAGTACCTCTGAGCAGTGTCATAAAGGACAATATAGAAATGCACAGATGGCCCCCTTTCCAGGGAAGAATAAATTTGATCAGTGGATCCAAACAGGGCTGGATACTCAGCAGGTACAAACTGTCATTGCCTCACTGGCCTCATCTGAAGGACAAGTGAAAGATACTGAGAAGCATGCATGCATAAAAATACACTCTCATCCACCTGCAGCTACTGACACCAAGTTCATGAATCTCATCTCAGCACTGTAGGTGATCTTACAAATATATCAGCTTCTCTTGAAAGGTTCCCCCATGTATGTATGTACAGATATCAGACCAGGCACAACTCATCAGTGCACTGCACTGCAGTCCCAAGAAATGCATCTGGACAGCCAGCTCCTTTGCAGTAAGGCAATTTACATATTTCTCCCAATTTCACCTTTAAGAATTCTCAAATAAGATTGAAAGTTTATGCTGTAAAAATCACATTTCAAAGTAAGCAGCTACCAGAAATGAAAAATACTTCTACTCTGCAAAATCAGCTGAGCACATTTCATATATTTAAAAAAAATATAGGACGCATATTGTTGAAAAAAAATAATGTGTCAGGTCCCCAGTTAGAAAAAGGTGACATAGTTCCAATGAGTGATGCAAACTTACAATATAGGCATTATTTATACTGCAGGAAAAATGGGAATAGAAAATTATGGCTATAATACAGGGTCAAATCAGTTCCGAGCCATTGTAAACCTGAAGGCCATTATTCTGCATTAACCAGCTCCTTCTCATCTCATTTTTTATGAAAATTAAGTTCTCTGCATAAAAGCTAAGTAATGGTGAATGCCAAAAACCTGTTCTCCTCCTGTGCCCATTGAGGACTAGGAGCACCAAGAAATTCCACAAAGGTGTCCTACCAAGAGTCAGAGCTTAGGCCCCATAGGCAACAAGCAAGATCCCATTAACAAATCTGGCTGAGTCATGTACATTTTAGCAATGCAACCAGACAGTTCAGAAGAATAGGATCCAAATAAAATATGAATTAGTGCAAAGCCAAATTTCCACATAGCAAGCATTTTCTGCCTAAAAGAGAAGGGAAAAAACTATCCATGGCTATTGTGCTTAACTTTTCCCAGCTGCTTCAAGAAGCTTTATGGCAACACCACTATGTCCTCTGAGAAAGAGAGCAGGACAGGGGGATGGCTAGGGTTGGGAAGAGCTGAAGCTGAAAAAAAAACAGAACACAATGAAACCCCACACTGAAAAATACAACACGTGCTGTAGACCTCACATAGCCTGAACACCAGCATGGATTTTTTCTGTTTGTTTATTGAAGAGCTGGCAATCTTTCCTTTTGCATGTGGATCTCCCCAGGCTTCCAAGCAATTTGGGAAAATCACTACCCACATGGCACCTGCTCCCACCCCCTCTGCATGACTTCTCAAGGCTCCTGGTGTTACTTTTCGAGACAATAGAAAGAAATGTTGTCCACTTTTTGATATGTGGTTGATTAGTTTACTAAAGGGTCTAAAAGAACTTGGTTCAGGATAACCTTGTGTTTTTAGCTTTAGCTGGAAAGTACATATATCCCAAGTGAAGGGAAGAATCACAACAGAGGCTGGGAGTAAAGCAAGGGAGGTCCTGACTGAGGTCACTCTACCTGGGATAGACACAAGGCATGTGGAGGGTAGCATGAAAAGAGACAATATCAAGAAGCATGAGATCATGTGGTGTTAGGAACTGTTGAGGTCTGAACACTGAGCTAAAGGCTCAGTCATTCCTGGTAATGGATAGGTACTGCAAGAATTTTATGTTGGCATCTTACATTTAGCAACAAGGCATGCTCAGGCAAAGATCTTCAGACCTCAGCAGTGTCATGTGGGATTCTTCTGTACAACAAGAACTGCAGAGCCATTTCCAGCACTGCTCATCCAGGGGCAAACAAACCCTTTGCAATTCTCAGGCAGGAGAGCACTTGGCTGGATGTTGTACTGATTCCCTGAGGAACTGTCCTTCTACCAAAGGAGAAATGGTTGACAGCAGGTACAGGCAAAAAATTGCCTTCATAGGAAGAGACCATGTAAGTCCTTTCAAGGAGTACTTTATACTCTCTGGACATCTGAACCCCTACAATTCCCTGTAGGTTGTACAATTCTGCAGGTGTTTTTCTTATACTGCATTTAACTTGCCTGAGGTACCAAAGTTAATGTAACAGAGTTGTACCTTAGGTTAGCATACAGGAGAAATTCATAAAGGAGATTCAACTGTGCAAGCAGATTTAAGAGAGGACAGGTAAGATGCAGGGATAGTGAAGAACTGGTGTGTAGAAATAATCAGAAGGTATTTCAGAGAACTTTTGTTATTTGTCTCCTAAGAGACCCTTTGTTATAAGGGATACTCCTGTAATATAAAGATAACCTGGTAGCATATTCTGTCCATGAACTTCAGTACTGGAGGATATAGAAGAGTTAACTGGAGGCAGAGTGGTTTTGGCAGAGTTAATCACTGAGCTCCTTGGTAAGCATGCGCTGGGAAGCCTGGCCCTGGCAAGGTGAATAACCATAGCTTTAAAAAACCAAGTATCATCCTTGAGGCAGAGGAGCTGAAACAAAGGGATTCGGTTTCATTACGAAAGTCAGCCTGATAAATTCATGAGAGGACAGAGAGATAGTGCCAGGGTATAGGAGCTGCAGTCTTGCCCCTTCCCAATTGAAGGCTTCCATCTGCTTAGGTCAAGCAAGGTTTGCTCCTAGAAAGACATTGCCCAAAACTCAGGATCAAAGGGATCTGGGTTATAACAACAAAGGAAGCCTGGCTGTTCTTTGTCTGCTGACAATCAGTTTTGTTTTAGAAGACTGAATGTGTTGCTGCACACATTTTCTGATAACAAGGGGGAAACCTCTTGCAGGGTACTAGATAAAGTTGACCCCACAGGAGGATCTGCCATATAAGACCCAGCTGCTGAAGCCTATGGAATGAGATTGAACCTGGCAGGGTTACAGGATCTTTCACTGAGCAAACTATGAGCTTAAAAAAAAAAAAGAAAAGAAAAGAAAAAAAAAGGCACTTCAGCAGAGCAGGAGCACACAAGGTATAGCCTGCCTGATGATCCATGACAAAACTAGAAGAGCAACATGTCCCAAGGTTTGTAGGACCTCCCATTAATGCACATTCCTGAACTTGATTTTCAAAGTGATCAACTTCTTATAGACACCAGGTTTTTTTCTCCTCAGATATACTTGGTTGAAGTGGTTTTCCTCTTGAGAATAAAAAAGCAGTTCAAGAGCAGAAGGGATAAAAAATTCTATCCTGATATAGATAAATTCTATCCTGACAAAAGCTCTATCCTGTTACTGTTACCCTTAATCCTGAAGCTCACCCTCAGCATCTGCAACAGCCGGAAGAGAAGGCAATATATTTAGGCATCAAATGCTGGGAAACTCACTCCAAGACCTACAACTCAGATCTTACAGCATTCATGGTTTGCAGCTTGCATGATGCTTTACAGTGCTGTTTCCCTTTTTGGCACACTTAGGGGTTAAACTTCTGTTTATGATTAAGGACCCCAACCTCTCCCCCTCACACACACTTACTATGAGACCAACTGAGCATTAGTATATCTGTACAACGTCTGCAGGTCAAATGGGCTCCTAATCCAGATAATCCACGTGGTGTGATTGGCTACAGTTCTGTGGAAATCCTTTAATTTTTATTCTCTTGCTACTGCTGACAGTCAGGGTTTTGTTGACAAATTAGCAGCAAAGTAATGGATGCAGGTAGATTAGAATACCTTGTTTTGCATGTGGCACTATCAGACCACCAAAAATAAATACACATTAAGAAACCAGGAAAGGTATCATTATTAAAACAGGGTGGCTGTTTTTTAAAAAATGTCTTCTTGAAGCTGCAGCACAGAGGTGAAAGCACGATGAAGGAGGGCTTTACCTTGTTCAAAAATGTAGATGCTTCCTCTCCGTTTTTTTGGATACCTAGCTCAGCCTTTCCTGACAGACCAGGTCCAGGCCTCCCCTTCACAGCCTCTGTGGGATGTACACTGACTTGATACTCAGCCAACTTAAGCATCCACAAGGCAACCCTGGGAATGCAAAACTTACCCAGGCCTCCTCACTACCTGACCTGAGCAATTCCCTTTTTCGAGATGACAGCTTGTTATGAAGTCAAAAATCCCTGAAAAGCAGGCAATGCCTTAAAGGCTACTTCCAAATGCCAGACTCAGAGTCTTGCTATAGAAGCAAGACCTCAGCTACCACAGGCAGCAAGGGAGATGATCACCAGTTAACCAAAACAATGCAGAGAGAGACCAAGTTGTGGAAAAAGTATTTCCATTCAGGAAAGGAAATAACCAAACCCCAAAACAAACAAAAAAGATGTTAATTCAGGCTACTGGACTCTTGTAACTCTTTTCCTTGACTTTTTAAGAGCTTTCTGGTAGAATTTGCTGCTATAAAAAGGAAGAATACTTTCATGAAGTGAGAAGACTGTTTCCACTTAAAGCTGTGGACAATATACTCTAAAGTCTAGTCACAACAGCTTTATTATGCTCTTTGGGATGCAGTGGTTACAATGCATTTCCAACAGGTTGAAAGGCATCTGCTACAACAGGGTATTTTGGGACCAGAACCTCTATTCTTGACAGGGTGAAGGAAACTGCTTCACAGAAAAGGAGTGAAGGAGGGAAAAAAATGGAACAAAAAACATGTGAAGGGGGGGAAAAGTGAAGGAAATATGAGAAGAACAGGAGAAGAATTCAAAGAAAATAGGAATGAATTTGCCCTGTCTTACAGGAGGGGACAAGGGTTCCAATTTCAGCCAAGATGTCCTGCAAGTGGAATAGGCAAACCTGGTGTGAAAAAATGTCTCAAAGGGGAGGACTCAGAAACACAGATTTATGAAAAAAGTTAAGAGCATTCAGGTCTCCTCACATTTAAAAAAACCTGTGCTGGTTTAAAGCACAGGTATATTAGGTTTAAGGATTATCTTGGAGACTTTACAAACCTTAGGGAGATAAAAAAGCTTATGTTCCTCTCAGTTTGAATACTGCATTCAAAAAAAGTAGTTCTTACAGAACGAGAGCATAAAGGAAGTGACACAAACTTAGGAAAAAACCTTATTTTATCCTACATATTTATAAAGTGGCAAAAGAAACCTTATTTAGAAGGACTTACAAAACACTACTGCAATTGCAGTGAAATATCTAGAACTGCAATAGTAAATAACACACTTGAGAAAATTTTTTGGAGGAGAGACAAGTCTTTTAGTGCTTTTGGAAATGTGGGGAGGCAAGATAAACAAGACAACAGATCCATTTCTAATTACTAAGAGTTGGGGTGTGGGAGGGAATGCCAATGCTTACACCATACCAGAAATTCGATCTCTCATATCAATTTGCTTCTTTAAGGCAACATCTTAACACCATTTTCTGGCCAATACTAAGCCATAGGACCAAGCAAAGTGGACTAAGAAGTTTTGCATTTCCCATGGATATCTCAAAACCCAATGTGTCCCACACATGCACTGAGTCCCTTAGAATCATTTGAGTTTCCTCCCCAGTGCCACATTCTTCGCATGTGACTTCAGAAGATAAGTAACACTTTCAGCCCCAAGGTCCTTTTAAAAATCCACCTCCTGTTCAATACCTATAGTTTTGAATATAGTAACAAATATGTTGACTAGCAACTCCCACTACAGGAGAGAAAGAAAGCCCCACAAAGAGGTGGAATCTAAGAACAAAGGTGGAGAACAAAAGCCCCCCCTTTACTCAATTTGTCTGCCCACATACCAAAGATCAAAAGAGCTCTGGGAAGGCTCTGCATAATCTACATACTTGGTGACCTTATTACAATCAAATTCCCCCCGCAGGCACAGCCACTGTGTATATATGCACACACTGTAAATACACAAGCGGGTCTGTGGATGTTTGCCAAGTCACTTGCTCGTGCATTGAGTTTGCTTACTTTTAACAATGCTGAGGCCAAAGAAGTGAGGCTCTTTAATCTTCACTAAATCACAAACTTGCTGAAAGAGCTCCTGTCCAGTGGCTTTGACCTGAAAGACACAACCAATCCAACATTACATATGGCTCACACACCTGGATGGAGCAACTCCAAAAAGAAGAGTTGCAGGCCAATACTTTTTTGGGTACCAAAGCCCAATACCCAAACACAACCACACCAGAGAACATGCTTTGTTTTCAGTATTATTGCTATAATCATAGAATAATAATCATTAATATTTACAGAGATGAAAATACTGCTCTCTTGTAGATTTTTTTTTTTTGAGAAAAGAAAAAGAAAAGCAAACCCAAACCCAAAAGTTTTCATTCAGGAGAAACAAAAATACCCAAACAAACACAAGACTCTGAGTAGCTCATGGGTTAGAGATGTGGTTGTTCTGTACCCCACACAGAAGAGCTTGTTCTGTCTCATGCTGACTTCTAGTCAAACAGCCATTAACATCTTCATCTTTGGCAGCTGTTACTAAAAGCCTGTAAGCCCTTGCCTGTTTCCCTGCACGCTGAGACCTTCGATACCCCTGCCTCCTGTAATGCACAGACTCCCCCAGAAATAGCATGGTTCTGGTTAAATGCATGTGCAGACCTGGATGTGTACTTTGACTGGAATATTCTCCCACTAAATGTCCCATCTATAGCCTCATTTCCCCCTTCCACTGCACCATCCCAGGAGTACTGACAGATAAACCACAGGCACACACAGAAACCCTCCAGCCCACAAGGGCATGGGGGAAGGAGTTCAGAGAAAGAGAAGATGGGGAGGACAGAACAGCACTGGCACAGACAACATCAGCTCAGGCCATGGTGCAGCCAGGTGCAGCTGCAAAATGGGCCAGGACCTTGGAATTTCATTACTCCTCTGCTGGACGATGCAGATTAGTAGTGCCAGGAGCAGCTGTCTGCAGGGGTATAGTGCAGTGCTACTGAGATGACAGGGCAGAAGTTCACTGCTTAATTCTATGAACCAACCACCATCCTAATTTTTCAAGCTGTTTTAGTGTAGGTATGCCACACACCCCAAAAACTGGCTTGTACTCGCCACCATGCCCCAGGATGTACCATGTCACTAGACATGGACAATGGGAAACAGGAGGTCATTTAAGTACTCATTTTCTTCTACTTGACAAGGCACCAGTAGCCAGACACTCACTACTGTTTTATCAGGAGCTTTGAAGCCTGCACTACACCAATGCAAACAAGTGCAAGCTTTGAGCAGGGAGGAGGTAGTGCACAGTTCTGATAAGACCCAAAACCACATCTGGGTCTTATTAGGAGTCTCCGGGTGAGACTGCACCCTTTCAGTCTTACACCTAGATGCAGTGTTTGGTCAGACACCCAGAACACATATTTGGAAGGCAAAGTTGGGCACAGAGCAGTCTCCTTTGCCAAAGAAGCAAGCTCTGAGCATATTCTCCTACCTGGGAAGGATTTGCTAAGAAAGATGTGACCTACCTCTAGCCAGAATGGTTATGGGCATACAAGAGTCACTGGCAGCACAGAACTCTGTAAATGTTACACAATTAAATGGATTTTCTAAGTGCCAAGCTTTCTACCTAAGGGAAGAAAAACCTGCTTTAAGATACTTATTTCTAGGGAACTGAGCACTTCAAGTGACAGTTTTGTGGCACTCAGCTCTAAAGAGTGGTTTAAGCAGATTTCTTGCACAACAGGTACGTTACTACCACCTTGTCGATTCTCCTCCTGGCATGTCCCTTCTGTATCAAGTTCTACTCCCAGCCTTAAAGGCTATGCAATACCAATCACATTTGTAATTGCTGCTCCCTCCTCCTACTCTCCCCTCTGTTCAAAGCAACCAGTACTTCCCTTTGCATTTTTCATCTGGGTGCTTCTCTTTGGACTTTCCTCCCCATGTATATGGTTCCTGTGCCAAGATTGATCCCAGAAATGCTATGACTCATTCTTTCCACTGATACTCTGCTTTGCCCCATGTCAGGCTCAGGGCTTCTTTACACGTGAAATTTAGTCCCAAGTGAAATCCAGTGCAAGTTTACAGAAGGTAACTGCTACTACCAAGGTCATTCTGTGTACAGATATTCACGTGCATTAGTTGCCTATATCTATATTTCTTGGTAAATATCCTTTGAAACATTGGCTCTCCTGTTCACAGAACAACTGAAAGACCTCAGACCTATGCTTGCCATTCACCAACACACAGGACCTCACCAGACTTCCTGCACTCCAGAAATTTCTCCCACTTTGCCTTGCCCTCCCTCAGGGCAGCTGATGAGCTGCAGCACCCACTAGTCCCCCTCACTGCTCTGCTTCTCCTCATGTCCACAGTTGGTCCCAAGAAGGCAGTTTTACTCCTCACCATCCCCCCAGGTTCATTGTACATCCAGAAAGGTAGACATTGAAGCTTATTAAGAGATACTTGATTGTGGGCAAAGAGAATTGAAAATGGCTCCTGCTCTTCCCTCTTCAACAGCACTCTCTGTGAACGGTGTAAGACAAATTCATTTTAAAGAGCAAGCTTCAATCTATATGTGACCACATAAAACACATATAGGCAAACTCTTATCTGGAAGGGTGGAATTTATATGGGAGGAGGGAGGGAGGATTTACCTGCATAAACACTGTGCTTATCATGGGAAGGATCTATAATTTATTCTGCTGGAAAGATAACCATTCCTACCTACCTCACTGAGCTGCAAACTTGTTTAGTATTTGCATTCCACACTGAAGAGGTTAAAAGGCTTTGGAAATCTTTAGTAGTGGCATTATTATTCTAATAAATGCACAAAGTATCATCTGTGGTTGTGCTAATTACATTTGGGTTCTACCAACATCACTAGAAAATTGCCTTGATGTTTCTTTTTTAAAAGAAGGATCTTTCCAGCTGTGAAATCTTAATTTTTGTTGCTGTTTTGAATGAGTGTTGTGGTAAAGTCAGAAGCCAAATGAAAAGCTGTTTCTGGTGACTTGCCCAGCTGTAACAGGTCATGTTTCACTCTCTATGCAATTAGGACACAACCGTGTGTTGAGGTCTCATGTTTTGGCCCAGGCAGCTATTCCCTTTCACACACAGGCATCTCCAAGTACACACTTTCCCAATTTGCCAGACACAAAAGAAAGGGGTATCAGAAATGACATGAGCAAATGTCTTTAAAATGAATACGAAGGGGTGCTGTAGAGGATTCCACTGCAGGACAGTGTGGTGATGAACAAGGCACCCCAACTTTTTGGAGGGGCAGCAGGCTGGGACAGGATAGGGGAACAGGAGGGGAAACAGCACTTTTCCTCTGTCCCTGTGTGTACTCAGTGAAAAAGACAATTTCTTATGCTTATTTAATATTTTGGAGGTATTGAAAAAGACATGCAGACATAGCATTTAGGCACCTGGTTTAGTGGTGGACTTGGCAGTGTTATGTTTACAGTGGGACTCAAGTCTTAAGAGTCTTTCTCACCCCAAATTTATTTTATGATAAACCGCAGGTTTTCGTGATTTACCGCAGCATGGCCCAGTGGTGAAGGAACAGCTGTGTGCTCCATTCAGGCACAGCGAGGAGCAGTGACAGTGTCAGCCCTGCTGGCTCACTGCCCTCCTGCACACCAGCCTGCACCTTCCCCATGGCTGGCCAGCTCTGCTATCTCCCATCTTTAGCCTCCCTGATAAGAGCCATAAGAAGGTGAGATTTAGGGTCAGCTGCAACAGACCATTACCCAGGCCTGTACACCTGCTGCCAAGAGCTTAATTAAATCATCGTTTTCTGCCTTGCACAAAAGCCAGCAGATTGCAGAAGCCTTCTGGGGCAGTGGATGGGCTGGGTTTGAACCAGTAACCTAGAAGCAGAGCGTCCCAGATTTTTCTGTTAAAGCTTTATTCCATCCAGCCCTTGAGGCTGTTTCAGTAAAGGATGCTACACTTACACACAGCAGGTAGGAAAATTCCGACATGGATTTTGAAGATTAGCACGCATAGTTTCAAAAGCCACCGTTTCAATCAAGTACTTAAAATAACAGTTCACCTCAACTGTCTTCTCCCCCTCCTCATCCCAAAGCAGGGGAAAAAACCTACCCAAAACAAAGCCAAATCTCCCCAGCCCACACATGAGTGCACGCACACGCTCACAGGAGAGCACTTATCTTTGAGACTTGCTTGTCCTCTGAACGCCAAGTGCCTCTTGTCAGCTCAGTTTCTCACAAGTTCAAGGAGCAGCCGGCATTGCACAAAGAGGCACCGTGCTGTGCAGACACCGTGCCACCCTGGGCAGCCGGCTGAGCTGGCCCTGCTGTCACTCATCCACACTTGGAGACATTCGAGGCAGCAATCAAAGAAATGGAGCGACTTACCTCGATTTTTGTGTGTACGAGTACCCAAGAGAAGGGAAAAAAACCCACCCTCAATGGCTGTTTGCCTTGGACTCTTTGAAGGGGTCTACAGGCTATCAAAACCAGGGATAGCTGGACTCTTTACAAGAGTAAACAGTCATATGTTTGGTACATTTGCTAAGTAATCAAGGCATTTCAGGTTCAATTTTTTGAAAACTGTTGGATTATTACCATTATTATTACCAGCAAAGCCACTCAGAGACAATAAAATGTAAATAACAACAGAAAAAGAGCAGAGGAGACCCCCACCCTTCAACACAGCAATGACTTTTAACGAACTCTGTGAATGAGCTGAAGCTGACCAACTAGAAAATGGAGCACCAATTACCCTAAGCTGGCTAATAGCCTTTTGGTCAGCAGACCTGCGCCAGGCTTTTGGGAGAACAATGGGAGCTCACAAAACTGAACCGTGGCTGCGATACAGCGACCTCCCGGCCACTCACCCCGACAGCCAGGCTGAGCTGCTCACGGGTGGGCAGGAACACGCAGACGCTCCGGAGCTCTGGCTGCATCCTGCCTGCCAGCAGTGTCCTGCTCATGGTGGGCAGCTCCACAGGGGCTGGGGTCTTCTCTCCAGACAGGTGTCAGGCTCCCTTCATCCCATGTACCTGTTGAAAAGGCAAGAGCATGAGTGCCGTGCTTCTGTTGGCACTGGGAGCAGTTCACAGCAGGCATGCGGTGAGATGTTTAAAAACAAACAACTCCCAACAGTCACCCATTTTCCAGGGCCAGTCAATGTTTCCAGCAGCATCACAGCACAAACCAGGCAGCTTTTAAACAGCTTGAAAGTTCCAGGAGAGTGTCATAAAGCAATGAGGTCTCCCTGGAATAACAAACCAGACTCAAGGTTTCCAGACTCGTATAAGTGATAAGGCAGGTGGCAACCTTGGGCCACTGCCTGAAAACCCCCACAACATGGGGGAGTGCCCCATCCTTCAGGCACCATCAGCCAGGCACCTCAGTCACTCTGAAAGCAGAGATTTCAATGGACTGTCAATAGGCACATGACAGTGCAGAGGACTTCATCTGTGCTGTCCTCCTCCTCACTCCATCCCTACTTCCTGGGAAACTACAGCCATAAATCCTCCACACTTCAGCTCACAGGAGGGGGTGGAACACAAACTCCGAAGGCTGAGCCACTGTATAACACCTTTTGTGAGGTAAGCACTGCTCTCCTCTCAAGGACTGAGCCTACGCTGCACAAGCAGCTTACAGCTGAAGTTCAGATATTGACATAAATAAGAGATGGAAGTTTTCTTTGTGGTCAAATACAGAGTAGCCAACATCATCTTGACTTTACAGCTAGGTTAGACAGTTTCCTCAGCAACTTGTACCATTTTATGTATAGTGCTCCCCTCCAATGCTCTCAGCATTCCTCTCAGGAAGCATCCTGTGGCACTTGATGAATCCATCAGGAAGGGGAGAGGCTCCTTGAGGATGGGTTAGGTATCAATGCCAGCAGAGACCTAAACCAGCAAGATACCAACCATGGGGTCCACTCCATCCTCATACAAGATTTGATGTAAGTCAACCCCAGCTACCCTGAACAAAGGGGTTGACTCCCTTCCATCAGCAACACCTGGGCCAGCAGCACAGCAACAGAGGTGCTGCTGGCTGATGCCTGTCCCCAAAGGCCCCACACACCTGGGGACAGGTGCAGACCCCAGCAAGGGCAGCCCAATGCACTGGTTCTGGCAGTGCCACCCTCTCCCACCACCACAGCCCAGCCCATCTTCAGGGGACAGGCTTTGAAGGGAGCCATGGCTTTTCCTTCACCCTCCACAATAGACGAACAGCAGGGAAGCAGACCATGTTATGCTAACACACATACACATATAGGCATGCACATGTTCATCCTGGTTCAGGAGAAAACTACGGCAGAATCAAATTCGTGTGTGAGAGATGGGAAAAGCAAACAGTAGAGTACAGCAAATAGAACTTAGATTTATCCCTCTCCTTCCAACTCTGTATTCAAGCATCAATTTTTTTAAAATTATTTTTTTAAAGCAAATACCAGATAGATCCAGGAGTGTCCTTTTGCAAATATAGAAGCTGTTCCATGCACCTCCTTCCCTATGCCAGAATATACAATGCTGCTTAATAAAGCAATTTTTGATTCAAGTTATGTAGAGCATTCCTTATAAGACAGAAGTGCACAAATAATGAAGACAAAGGGGTTACTAAAGTATCTTTTCAGAACAAGTATTTAGTTTAACAAGACCTAGGAGTTTTTAAAATATTGCTTTAAACTAAAAGTAAGTGAGAAAAAGACATTTGACTTTATGGGACATGTGAAAGCTGCTATTAACTGAAATATTAAGAGGAAAATTCTGATTTATCTTCTCTTATTGAAATAATTATACTGACATGGTGTCTTAGGCTCTGGACTACACACTATTAACAACTGTATATAAATTACAGATGTCTGCAGAACGACTTGAGGGCAACAGGTCACCACTATTATTGCCAGCTGATGTAATTCGTGCCATAAACTTTATCAACAGCATAAAGACCTCGGAGTATGAACTTTTCAACATAAGGAGGTTTATCTTAATTGTCAAACGGCTGCACTGGCCAGTACACGTTCCATCTCACAAGGGGATATCACAGCCAGTGAAGACATTCATGGGACTCAAAATAGAACTGAAAGTAGGACAAAAAAGTGACCATAAAAACAACAAACACATGCACACAGATTCCTTTGGACAGCTGAAGAAACTGACTCCAACTTCCCCATAGCCCCTATAATAAAAAGTTGCTGGAAAGTTTTTTCCCACACCTGCTTTTTCCATTTGAATTTTTAAGAAAACAGCTGTGAACCCTCAGAATAGGGAAGTAAGAAAGGTAGAAGAGAAGGTGTTTTTCTTCTTATGATTCAAAACAAATGAGCTTCTGGACCCTCCCACGACAGGTAAGGGGTTAAAGAAAAAAAATGTCCTTAATCTAAAGGGGGAGGTCAAACACAAACCCAGCTCAACCTTCTCTTCTTTAGAGGTATGTTAGGATGTGATAAAACACAATGAATCATTAACTTGCTAGCAATGTGTGTTTACACCTTTACTTTTTTTTTTAAAAAAAAAAGTTGTGAGTCAAGAACAACTGCCCAATGAAAACAAGTGACCAGAAGGAATGCTCTTACTTAAACATACACAATTTCAGACTGCCCATATGCCATTCTTTTGTTTACCACAGATTCCAACCTCTTAACCTCAATTAAACCATAAAAGCTCCAGGAAATGCACTGCAGATGAATTAATAAAAGCTGAAGTCAATCATCAGCCTCTGGGACACCCTACAGGTTGTTTTTGTTGTGTTGCTTTTTTTTACTAACATCACTTCATGTTTTAGCTCCTGCAAAAGTGCATTTTGAGATGTTTTTGCTTGGTCAAAGGACCAGCAAGTCTATCAATTAAAAGAGTCAAAGGCACTATTTGTTTGAATTCTTCTGGTATCCGACAGGAGGCTTATTAGTGCCCAGAGTGGTGGCACAGCTTATTTAGCAGTGTTTATTTTACCTAAACACACATGCAGAGGATCTTTGGAAAACATGCCTGTCATTAACTTCAAGCCTTCTCTCACTAAGCAGCTCAAACATGGTCATAAAAACTCAATTTAATTTTCCCCTCCTCTCTCCACAGACCCTCAAGTTGCCTCCCAGGACAGGGCCAGAATCTCAGCACTTGGTGGGAATGGCTGAGGTTTGCCCCAGCAAGGCAGATAAGAGCAGCAGAACCCTCCTTGGGAGGAAGAGGAGTTGAACGAGAAGGAAGGAGCTTCAGGTATCAGCAAGGATGGCTCACTGAAACATCTCACACCCCACCATATATCCAATGACACAAGGATGTCCTGGCACCACTGAATTTGGGGCCATGCCACTGCCAGCCTGTCTGGAAGAAGGTCTCATCCAGACAGCATGAGGATTCTTGTAATGAATGCCACTGTATTTTACACACTAATTCATAACACCACAGCGAATTGGGTCCTAATTCTCATTTCAGCCTCTAGGTACAGCTACAACCACATCTCAAGGGGATAAAGGGAATAGATGAACCAGCCATAACTTACCAACTTAAAGTAGCAACAAAGCAGAACAAAATTCTTATCTATCAAGAAAAAAGCACAGGTAATTCTGTGCTTCTCTCATAAACACCCAAAACAAGCTCTTTAATGTTTACTACAGTAAAACCTCTGCTTTTGCTAGAGCTAATAGAGAATGAGCACTGAGCATCTTCCTGATGAAACCTTCCCACAGCGGCCCTATGGCCTCTCATCAAAAATTGTCCAGAAACATTAAGACTCTTCTTAATATTTTCCAGACATCATCTAGAGATGTCTTAGGCTTCTAAAAACACTAGACTCTTAGGCTGCAGTTTCACAAACAGCTTAAGCAGCTTTAATTAAGGCAGTCCTGCAGCAAGACAGACAGACAACTGCCTGGAAACAAATCTGCCTTTGGCAGCAACCCACACTCGGGCTGCCTTGTACTCGTGATGAAACACAGTTGTAAAGCTGAAAACCCCCCCTCACCTTCCAGGTATTTTGTCCCCTCAGATGCACATTGTAGGGCACCAGTACTATCTGCAAATGAGAGCAATAAAGAGCCTTAACAAGTAAAAGATGTCAAGCCTTTCTCAGCAATTTTTAAAAAACTCCACCCATCTCCTTTGACTAACCCCTGCAATGATGAAAATTTCTCCTAGAAGATGCATCAGCCAGGAGGGAGCGGAAACAAAGTTGCTTGTCAGGGCAGAAAACAAGATTGCAGCTAAATAGCTTTATGTCATGGCTGTAAGATGATGTGAAAAGTGCCACCTGTGATCAGCAGTTAGGACAACTAGGTCACATCCTGCAGCAAATTCCCAGAAGCACATTGACTTTTCAAATGTGTCTACCTCAGCATCATTCCAGGACTAGCACAACACATCCAAGGGCAAAGATGCCACAGGGAGGTAAGGTACCAAATTTGGTATCCACACACTGCTTTTGGGGTAAAATACACACTTGTCTTCAAACACTACTTTGTGGGAAACTCCCATTCAAAGCCAAGACACCTCCCAGTCACTTGGGTGCTCTGAAGAACTGGATTCTAGAACCGGTAGGGCTTGGCTGTGGACAGGCACAACACTGACAGCAGAGACAACCAGCTTCAGCCCACAGAAGTGGGAGATGCAACTACAGCAGGCTTTCTGCATCTGGTCAGGTGTGACCACAGTCCTCCCACAGGGCAGGGATGTGGGCCTGGCCCCCATTTCTCCTTTAGGATTCTTCAAGAGGTGCAATGTGAGATGCCTTCAGAAACTCCAGGGCTGTGAACCCAAGCAGATGTGACAGATGGGGAAATCGCTGAGCACTGGTCTTAGATACCAGCCAACATCCTTTTTTCCTTTCTTCCTGTACAATCAGCACTCTTTGGTGACACTGAGCTTTAGCAAAAGCAAGGAAAACACTTTCTCACTAGTCTTCATTGCAGGATTAGATGCAGCAGCTCTTAGTTAGGCATGACTGCTCAGGCTCCTCACCTTTTAACTATAAAGGCTTCCTGCCCTACATCAAGCAGCACGAGTGAATCCTAGAACAGGAAACAAGCTCTAGTGTTTGTAACTCTTCTGCTCTGCACCTCCACACAATATGCTTAGGAAAAAGAGATCTCCCAAAATTCTGTGGACACCCATTCCTAACCTGGGACCATGCTGCTATGATACTGTGTAGGCTGCCCTAGCCCTTAAGTTTAAAGATAGGGACAACTCTTCTAACCTAGGGATGGTGGATTCTCTTGCAGCCAAATAAAAGTGACTCATGTTTTTGGGTACACTAACTAGTCCCCAAGGAGAGGAAAAAATGCTTAACAAAGGACAGGGCACCAAAGGAAGTGCTCCTGCAGCACATGGAAGCATGAGGGCAGGGCACCAATGGCAGGATCATGCAGGGAACCTGCCACGCTTCCATCCACCTCTCCCATGGGATGAAAAAAAGCTCCTCAGCAGTTTGCTCCCTTTGAGGACAGCATAACATGAATCGCTTTACGAACTTAATATTTAGCTGAAACAAAACTGAGTTCAGGAACTCTTTGAAAGGAATAGACAATAAGTATTAAAGGCTTCAGGCAAAGAGAGACAAATTAGGATCTCACAGGGATTATGTTTTTCCATCACTTTTAAGTGACGGAAAGTGACTTTGAATTTTTTGTACACAAAGACAGGCAGCCTTTTAAAAGAGATTATTTTGTCAGTACTACATACAAAACTTAGCAATGCACAAATCTTGAACAGTCAAATCTGCATCTAGAGCATGCAATTCCTTTCCAGCATGCTTTTTTACCTGGGAAAACAATCAATCTTCTTGCAGCAAGATCAGTGGATCAGCTGATCCTTCCTTTTCACTGACTGGTAAAAGTAGTAGTATGTACCCTATTGCACCTGACTACCAACATGCAGTTTCTCATTGCAATGAATTTCATTACTCCTGCATAATCTACTAATGGACTTGTTTATTGCACACCAATCACTTATAAGTCTCCCTCATACTTCATAAATCAAGCACGTTAATTAAAGTTCAAGACTTAAGTGGCAATTTAAGGTATCAATTGGCCTAGGCAACTACAGAGGCACAAGAAACAACTAGCAAAATATGGCATTGGGCATGAGCCAGCCTCAGTATCCATTACACCTCACAGAGAGCAGCTGCAAAGGAAGACTGCTCAGAAATGCTAAGCTCCATTTTCTCAGCTGGATCCCAACACACATCACATGAGGTCCTGCAAAAGTTAAGAGAAATGAATTGCTGGAATGGCCATTCAGTGCCACCCCCCAAACACACCAACACATCTCTTTTGAGATGGACCCTTACGGAAATCTCGTTTATGGGCATACATATGCACAGCCAGGAGTGCAGTAAAGACAATGCCAGTCCAGAACCTCAGTGTAAGAACGAAAACAGAGATACTTCAATTAAGCACTCCAGTGCTTGGCAATTCTGCCTTGTAAATTGCAGATCTTCATATTTTCTATCTACAGGAAACAGGAGAGGCAAAGTACAGGCAGCAAGTTCTTTACAATAAGGGAAAGAGAGGCTTCCTTCACAGGCACTGCAACTGTCAGGAAACTTAGGAAGAGCAGGAGAGCAGCAGCAAGACCTGGCCTCTCTACTGAGAGGCACCTTCCTATACTGTGCAAACTGCAAATGCACAACACCTCCTGACCCAAAAGCCTATTAGTTAATTCTCCAACTGGAAACATATTCCATTTTTAGTCTACCAAGGCTATAAACAGGATTTCTCCCAAGGGGATCCATTATACTCTTGCCTCAAGCACAACAGATGAGAGATACTCTTCTACATGCCTGTCTTTGCACAAGTTATTTTACAGGGATAGTATTTTTTCACTTGAGCTAGGCTGTACTGATTTGGAATGTATCCCTAAGACTCCAGAAGTCTGTTGCAGAACTGTCCAAAAATTTTCTTCATTTCTATTCACACCAAGATCTTGTAATAGTTATAGAAGCAGCAGACTACAAAGTCTTATTAAATAAATAAATAAAGAGCAAAGCATAATTATAATTTCACAAGCAATACCTTGAGCTGTAGGACAAATAAGGAGAGCATGTTTTTTTTTTTAACAATGTAACAAATTCTTGAGTCGGAATAGCTTTGCTACCAGTAATAACCATGTAAAAAAAATAAATTGGCTTGCTTCCCCTGAGGAAGGGGAAAGTCCACTGCTGATCTCATTGCATTTGAATCCCTATCTAAATATTCAGACCAACCAGGCAGCTTCTGCATTGGTTTGCTTCTAACTTCTTCCCCTTCAGTGTACAACTAGTCTTGAAAATATTTGGAGCAGAGAGGAATACTGATTTATGTGAAGTGGACAAAAAGAATAGATAAAACTCCACCTGGAACACAGCTTGCCTCTGTTACAAGTGTGAAAATGCCAATCTGCCAATACCTTGATAAAATTAACACAAACAGCAGGGTCTTTATGATTAGATGCAGTTTCAGAGACTGCACACAGCATTGCCAGACATCAACTTCAGCAAAGCAATGGGGAAGACACAGACAAAAAAAAAAAAAACAGAACAAAAAAAAACAACCCAGCCTCACAGAGTGCTGCGTTTTTCAGGTGATGCTGAATTGTGCAAAAAGAGGAAACAGAGGGGGAAAAAAGAAAAGGCAAACATAAAAAATGGTTAAAAAAGAAGCAAATTCTCTTCTCTTGAGATTCTCCAGGGAGCAGTTCCTCCTTGTCACAGGACCTTGATTGGACCAAGCTCACCGCTTGTCTGTGCACAGTCACTAACCACACACTATGAATTAAGGTACCACTGCTTGACACCACCAAGATAATCAAGCAGCAGCGCAGTAACAGGGGACTTTCTGCAAGAAAAGAAGTGTAACCCTGGAGCACAGTAAGCATGCAAGTCATTTACATTGTCTCACTTTGGAGGAACAGTAGGGCAACGACTTTATACAAAAGCCAGCTGATAGAGAGCTAATCACTGGATTCGTATGCTTTTTACCTGCAGTGTTGAGAAAAGTGCTGTAGCTTTAAAGTAGTATCAGCTTTGATTTTTTAAAAAAGCAAACTAAAATACAATTGACAAAAAAAAAACAACCTAAAAACTCACAAAAATTCATCCATAAAAAACCTAAATGATTTGGCCCTTACCTGGGTCTAAAAGCTGCTATCAAAAAAAAGACCTATATGAGAAAACTGTATGTAAATTCAAATGGTTTTGGTGTTACTGGTGTTTATCCCGTTTTATCAAGTTTGCATAAAAAATCTAGTTTACAGCAACAAAAATTCTAAGGGGGGGGGGAAATAAAAAAAACTGCCCAAAAAGCACAGACAGTATTTTTTGGTAGACCACTGCAAAGAATCACTACAACTCATGTTCTTCAACAGCATTCTATAGACTTATTTTAGTCTTATCTTTTTTGTTTCCTCCTCTCTTTTCTTCCTTAAGGTGATCTCAACAAGAAACACAACCCCCACTCTCTTCTTAGATTCCTTTTTTTTAAAAAAATTTGGTACTTCTTATCTGAAGCCAAAACACAGGCTACTACACAGATTCCCACCACTACCAGTGCTGAAACCAGAACACTTTGAATAAGAGTGTTTAATTGTACAGTTAAAAGGGAGGAATAAACAACAGTGAGGTCAAGGCATTCTGTTGTCATTCCAAATTTTCCAGGAACAAAATAAAAATTTAAAATGCTAAACAAATTAATGGATCACCAACGTTCAAAGAGTTGTGGTTTGTTGGTTTGGGTTCTTTAAAATATTTTTGAAGTATTTATTGTCAAGGCCCGGGCATCACAGCAGTACAAGGTTCAGACAGTGTGCTAGTTTTCTGACGTGGTGGAAAAACACAGATGTGCATTTTAAATGCCACAGGGGAGTTAACCTGAGAGCCTGTTACTGCCGAACAGCAGGAGAAACATCTCTCGAGGCAGACGATGACTACTTCTCAGCACAGAAAACCCAAAGCCTTTCCCTGTAAATCGTTACCAAAAAAAGAATTCCAAGAGGTGGAGAAACAACGAGGTATGGACACTTCTGCCTTTCTGAGGCGCACACACCTGCTGGGACACTCTCCTGCTTCCCCGTCCCGCCCCGTACGGCTGCATCCAAGTCCCTCGCGGCTGTCAGACCACCCAAACCAGCCCCACGAGATGCTTCCAGCCCCTCGCCCCCGAGGCTGCCCCACGGAAGGAGGCGGCCCAGGTGCTGCACCACACTGGGGGACCCGCGGGGTCGAGTCCCTGTCACTGTCCCTCGGCACCTGCGGGGCAGGTGGCAGCCAAGCGAGCACCAGCTGGGACGCGTCCCACATGGTGCCATCGTACGGCCCCACGGGAGCTCTCTGGGACACGGCCAGCCGCCCCGGGTGTCTCCCGTCGCGCAGCCGGTGTATTGCTGTTCCCGCCCCAGCATCACCCCATCACCCGGCACCAGCGAGACCCACCGGCGGTGCCCGGTGCACGACACCGAGGGACGGATAAGTCACCACGACCCCAGGCTCCTCCAGAACCCCACTCCCTGCTGTCCCCACCCTGTGCCTGCCCGCTCCCGCTGCCTCCGCCCGGGAACAGCAGCGGCAGCCAGAAGCGCGCAGGGACATCCACGGCGGCGGCTGGGACGGGAAAACCCCGATAACGTGACACAGCCGGAGATCGCCCCGGCCGAGGCTCGCACCGCCCATCCAGCCACAAAGTTGTAAATACACTTTCGCAGACGCTGCCGCGGGACCGACCGCCGCAGCACGGAGCCTCTCCCGGCCCCGGTCTCAGCGCAGCCCGGTGCCCACCATTCCCCCGCCCCACATTCCCCGCCCCGGGCGGCGGGCGCAGCCGGGCACCCCGCGGCTCTCTCCGCTCGCAGCGTCGCCCGCAGCAGTACCGCGCCCGCGGCTCCGCTCCCCGCTTCCCCCCGGGACCCCTCACCTTTGTCCCTCGGCAGCTCACCGGGACCGCGCCCGCCTCCGCCCCACTGCCGCGGGAGCCCTGGGACACCCCCTCGCCGCTGTCGGGCCAGCGGAGCCGGCGGACTCACCGCGGGGCAGCCCCCGGCGCGGAGCTCCTCCGGCCTCCCCGGTGCAGCATCCAGCGGCGGGCGCACGCCGGAGCCGGGAGGAGGACAGGCCGTGGGGCGGGGCCAGGCAGGGCGGCACACGGGGAGGGGAAGCTGGGGGCGGGACGGGACCGGACCGGACCGGCCGTGTGTGCCGGGCAAACAGCGGGCACCGGGCCGCTGCGTGCCGTGATGGGGGGCTGCTGTCGCGGCTGCGAGGAGATTTTGGTTTTGGTGGGTACTCAGTGCTCTGTACTGGCAGCAATGAAGGTTGCGATGGGGAAATTGTACTTAAGAGTGACCACAGCAAGTCACTGGAAGTCGGTCCGGGTGGTTGTGCCGCAGCCAGGTTAACTGGGCGGTGCTGGCAGTGGGAGATGGCACAAAGCGTGAAGAAGTACAGTGAGAGTCCAGAGCAGATCTGGGAACTCCGCGCCTGGAGTTTCGGTCTCTGGGAGCCAGAGTGCTGGAGGGGGATGTGCTGTGCTGCACGTATGGCATAAACCTTCTTGTTTCCCTCCCTCTTCTATGTTATAATCTGCTTTTTAATGTAGTAGTTTTCTGAAAGAAGGCGGGCATCATCTAAAGTTCTGTTGAGTTGCTCCCTCACGAGCGCGTTGTTGCTCAACTTCCCCATATATCCAGTTGCACGTGAGGATGCAGTCGGCATGGGAGCTGGGCTGGCAGCAGGCTGTAAGGGGAGCAGATGGGAAGGCTTCTGTCAGTGTTGCACAGCTGCATAGCAGAATAATTGAGATTTTCCCGGAGGAGCCACAAGAGTGAGCCTGACCTGCTGGTCTGACATGGCCACCTGACATGATGTGACCAGGTCACCTGTACTTAGCCCCAGGTTTTAACCTTTCCTTTGAGGTTGGACACGAGACTAGGTAAAATCTCAGCCTTGCTGGCATGGATAATAAGGAGGACAGCTTACTTTTGCCTCTTCCCTGCTGGACTGTAACAGTGAGGCTCTCTGTGAGCAGAGGGAACATCTCATCCCACAACAATCTTCTTAGAGAAAATATTGGTATTTTACTCATTATCTGAGCAAAAGGACAGGCACCTCATTTCAAGAACGGTTCCAGGGCTGTGGGTCCTGACTGAATAGAGGCAACTCCCAATGGCCGATGTGAAGTCTTTCATGGCTTCTCCATTTGTTAAGCCAGGGCTGATCTATGTAGTTGCCTTCTCAGCACACCAGCTGTTTCTAATGCTGTTCTGAGGTGCCTAATGCGTGGTTTCACGGGCAGCTGGCTTGGCATGACATCTTTCTTCTGTCCATAGAAACATGTCACACTGTCCATTTTTATTCTTTACCTTCTTCTGTCTCCTTTGCTCCCTTTACTCATGGCTGTAGCACCTTCATTAAACGAGCACTTCAGATTGCTAAACTGGTCGATTTCACTAAATGGACAGAAAATCGCAGTTAGTTTGTTTGTTTTGCTGGAAGAGTGGTGTGCTGTGTTGGTGGATTAAATTATCTCATGGAGTGGTCCAGCGATTGCTGGAATCAGCATCTTGTAATATCACTTATTTTCCAGCATGAATTTGCAGGATTGAATGCAAGGACACAGAATCTAGTGTCCAAGTATAGGCTCTATTGTTGAACCTGCTCTTATTTAACCTGCCTTGTACCATGCATAAAGCCTGCAGCGGAGCCAGCATAGTAGTCTAGTCGCAGTAGGACTTTCTGCCATGCTTTGACAGCTAGTAGAGAACTTGAAATGTTGCCAAACAGCTCTGAACAGTTGCTGCATTCTTCTGTGTTTTGTTAATTTGAAAAAGAAAATGTTACAGAAGTTTACAAACTCATGGCTCCAGTTTCTGTGACAAGGTGCTTTAGCTATCACAGGAAGGAAGCACCATGTCTAGGCTGTTGAGACAGGGGTGAGCTCTGTGGCACACTGCTGTAACCTGCTCTCCTCATCATTTGCACTAGAATCCTTGAGGCTATTTCCTTCACACAGAACCTGAGCAGGAGAGTAAGAAAAGTGGGTCGTGCAGGTGATGTTCCCAATGCAGCCATGATCATAATGGAATATAGTACAGAATGTCAGGTACCATTACCTTAATTGGAAGTAATTATTGCACATAGCTGGTCTTCTAGGATTGTGTGTCCCCCTAGAGAAAACAAGCTGCATTTTGAGAAACATCAGGACTGCAGGAAAATTGAGATAGTGTCAGCCTGTTTGTTTGAAGGAGACATCAAAGTGTTGGAGTCTGAAGATATCTGTGTTCCAAGGAAATACCACTGCAAGTTTTCAAAGCATCAACTCCAGCTCTCCTTCTTGCAGTGCTGATAAGCAGTTTCACCCAGCTTGCTCTGTAGAGTGGAAGCTGGAGAGGGGGATTTGTGGATTGGTTCTTAAAAGCTGGTGTCTTCAGAAAAAAGAACAGCTCATGCAGAGTCATGCTGGAGTCAGAGAGACCCCATGCAAAAATAAAAGTTTGCATTAGCAGATATCTTTACTCATGGTCTTGCCTGCATTGCATGTAGACAAAGAGATCTTCTAGTGCAAAAGGGAAAGCTGTGGCTTGCCTTCTCTGTCTTGGAAAAACTATCCCTTTCCTTTTTCTATGGTAATTATCACAGTGCATGTAAGAGATAATTTTATTGCTACTATTTATTGTGTAATTCATGAGCAGCACCTCAGCTTGGAGAGAAATGGGTTGCTTGTAGAGTTGAAAAACAAAAGGAGTTTTCACTAATGATGTCGGGGAGCTGAAGCTGGCTTCAAGCTGTTCAAGTCATGAGAGGATGACTCAGAAGTCAGAAATTTGAGGCATTCCTATGTCTAGCGTTTAATCAACAGGCAAAGCTTTGGGAGGTAAGCGGAGGAAATCAATGGCAAATCAAAGAAGAATAGGTCAGCTATTCATTAGAGAAAGGATTGATCTCAGGGATATTAGCAGAAAGGAGGGCATGAAATGAATCCTATAGAAAAGTTTGAACTAACTGTGTCTGCAGTGAGCTGGCAGTCAGGGAGCCTTAAAAAAAATTACTTGAATGTCTTGCATGAAAAGCTATTTGCAGAACTGCATTCTCAGAGTCAGATTTAATCAGCTGTATACAGACTTTCTAGCCATAATGTAGCTCTTGAAGGAATAGCAATTATTTGTGTTTTTCATTGTGTATACAGTCATCATAGGTATTACACATGAAATTATAATAATCTGCTTTCTGTTAGCATACATGCCAAAGCAAAATTCTATTTGGTGATATTCTCGGTGCATGTTACAGCTTGATTTTGCTGGCTCTTGCCTTATTCTTAGAAAATGATCAATAGCTTCAGTGGGACTATTCATCATGCTATGGCTTTCATGATTAACACGTTGCAAAATCAGGTTTAATCTTGAGCTCTGGGGTTGGGATTTATTTTTTTTTTTAATGTGTGAAATACCAAATTTATCTAAAATAGCATGTAAATAGTAAAAATAAAGTTACAGTGTGGCTTATCTGCCAGTACAGTACTGGTTACATTATTGATAATAATGAGTTGTTACACCAAACGCTGTATACAAGGTATAGATATAATTGGTGAGGTTTAAGACACCAGTTTACACTAAATAAAAGTCAAATGCTGTTGTGCTGATCATTGACCACATTTCTCTGCAAGTGAGGCCAAGGTACAGGTCTGGAGTCATAAAAGTGCTTGTGGGCACTTGAAGGATGTCTCCTGTGCCAGGGATGTGCCATGTGACTGGGGAGGACATGGGAGGTTTTACTTTATACCCTAGTTGTCTCTGGTGCCATATATGTCACCGTGTATTGTATCTTTCATCCCAAAGGATCCTGATGTACTTCTTCAATAAGTTTTTCATTTGACATTTCAACAGAGACACCTTCAGGTAGTAAGGGAACAGCTGCATAATGTTGCTCCATCAGCAACCTTTGAAAACCAGGTGGGTAATCTGGGTAGGGAGAATGGGTTCATAAATCAAATTTGGCCCTAGAGCACAGAGGTTGTTAACTCTTACCCTTGGTAGAGTCTCTGTGGACTGTATTTACTAAAATGGTCACAAGCCACATTTTATTCTAAAGAGAAACAGAATCTTTCAGCAACATGAAATCATTTAACATCATTATAGGCTTATGATTTTATTCTAACTCTGACCAAATTCCCAGGGTCCTTGGTTTCCAGATTTCCTAACCCAAGCTCAAGCCCAAACCTGCGTTCATTACACAGCCTCCTGAGAGGAAACCTCCAGCTGGTGGTGGCACAGCCACTGGCCATGAGTTTGTCACCTTCTCTCTGAGAGAACCCGTTTGATGTATCTTTGCCTATACAGGTGCTCTGGCAAGTTGGTATCTGCAGCTAAATACACACAAAGTGCATAAGCTGCTGGTACAAATTCCTTTCTGGGGACAGGAGTTGTCTCCTGATTTCACCATACACTGAAACTCAAACTGTGAAGTTTTGGTTACTTTCTGATGACTTTGAAACCATGCCAAAGCTGTTAAATCCCTGCCTGGAGTTTCACAGTGCTTATCATGTCTTTGCTAGGCTTCCATCACAAAGATAAAATAATTTCGTGTCCTCGGCAGGGCAAACATATACACACATTGTCATTCACTGCTTAATAGAGAATTCTTTCCACCTGTCTGTTCCCTGCAAGTTTTCCTCTCTCAGTCCCTAAAGACAACAATCCTGCCAAAGCGTACCTTGCAGAGGAGTAAATGGTTTTTGCTATCTCTGAACATGGGTTTCACAAAGGCATTTCACTTCATTTTACTTCCTTTCAGCTATGTGTTTTGATTTTTGTTTTGATTAGAATTACTGTCTGTAGTATTGTTTTCCTATTTTTAACTTTTTCTTTCTAACTGACTTACATATTCTTAGTCCAAAAGAAAGAATAACACCACTAGATGATGGGGAAGGGTGGTTTTTTTTTTTACATAAACTAATCAACTTCAGAAATATTTAGAAGAATATTCCCTAGTTAAGCTCTTTTCTAATATTAAATTAAGATTTTATTATTTTTTTTAATCTGTATTTCTCTGTTCTTCCCTATTTCTAATAATAGTAATGTCTACAATTATAAAATGTTAGAGTATTAATAAAAAAGCAGTAGAGTCAAGAAAGATCCATCTACAAAGGCAGTAAAGCCAGGAAAGAGTTTCCTACAAAACCACAGATTTTTTCATGCCCAAAGCATCAGCCATTCCTCTTTTTTGAAAATCCTGCATGTTCCCTCTGATCCCCACCCCCCAGCAAACTGGGATGTGGAAGAAATGTTATCTTGGCTGCTAGGGTCCTGCCTGCAGCCCCCTGCCTGGGGAGCACCTTGTGCTGCCACACAAAGGAGAGCTGGTGTTTCTGGAGGGGGAATGGGGAGGGGGCTGGAGTGCATGGGGAGGGAAACGTGCCTGGGAGCAGCTCCACCAGCTCCCAAATCCTCCGTGCAGGAAACAATTGGCTGAACAGAGGCCACCGCTTGCAAATGCCCCGGCGGCCCTTTCTCTACCTTCTCATACCAGGCAGCACTGCAGATTTCCCTGCCTTGGGAAATCTTGTGCCTAGATAAGAGAGAGAAAATACTGGGAAAAAAATGGAGAGAAAGCCAAAAATAAGCATCCAATCCTGCAAGTTTAAGGGGAACAAAGGGATACCCTTATGTGCTGTGTCATCCTGCTTCTTCAATGAGAAATGGAGGACGAAAGGAGAAAAGGGGCAAATTTAGGCTGAAAATTTCCATGAAGTAATGGCACTAAGATGATTTGAATTACCCACAGGATGAATTTAGCCTGACGTGTAAAATCTATTTCTACCATTATCACTGCTAACCTAAGCCTATTCAGAGATAATTACAGTCAAGTGCTTACCGTGCTCTTGCTCATCTGTTTTTCCCTCCTGCCCATTTAGTAAATGCATCAGTTATGTATTAACACTGGTATGCTGTGTCAAAGCAGCAAGAGCTTTGAAATTAGGCAGCAGATGCAGACTATAATATGACAGGAAAGAACCAGTGAAATCTGTAAACAAAGGGTTGTAAAAATGGTCATTAGAAGTCAGTTGTGTTCTAGCAAATTAACATCTTAGAATGAAATAATTTGAATTTACAACAATGTCAATGCAAATGGAAGTCAAATGTGGTAAGTTTGGCTAAAATGCCAAAAAAATTCCAATTTTTGCATTACTTGGGGCAAAACAGATCCAAACATGAAGAAAAGTCATTGCCTGTACCTGATTTAAAATGCTGTTGAAATTCACAAAAAGTTATCTTCTGCTGTACAGTGTGAATCTCCTGCACAGACACATTCCATAAATACTCTTCTCTCCACCATGTTCTGGATAAAATTACTAATGTGTAGGTCCTGTCAGCTTTCTTCCTCATCACATTACCTGGCACTGAGTAAGGGGTTTGAATGAATTCCTAACTCCTGGTGCAAAGCCGAGAGATACCAGGAAGAGTTCTATGATATCCGTTTGTACAGTAGGTGAGATTAGGAAAAGTGTCTGATGGAAGTATGGGATTTATTCCACCCAGAGAGTATATTTCTAAGTATTTTAGAAAAAGAGGCTTCTAGATCTCCCCTCATTCCTGGTGAACTCCTCCTGAGTGGTTGTGTGGGTGCCCAAGGGTGGAGTTAGGATTTGCTCTTGCATCTGAAAGTGGGGCTCAGGTTTAAAGGTGCTCCACAACCTCCAGACAGCCCTCCTTTTTCTTACAGATAGGGCTTTGCCCCTGCCCTTCACAGCAGCAACACTTATGACAGGTAAGCACCAGAGGCTTGCTTACCTGTCATAAGAGCTCTTGCCTATTTTAGTATTTTTCTTGTCTTTACAGGGGGTGGTGGTTCTTCTGGTGCCAGAACAAAACAATTTTCCTCAAACTGAGTGTTTCAACATGCCATTCTTCAGGAGGAAAAAAATATATTCCTCCTGAAAGTAAACAGAGCTGATATGAAAACTTATATCAAGAAATAATAATCACATTTTCACCAAACTTCAGGAGTTCTAGAGGCTGCCTGGAAGTGTTAAAATGTCTGCTGCAACTCATCTCACTAAAGTATTTCTATGTTGAAAGCTATTTCATCACATTATAAAAATTTCATCAAGTTATAAAAACAACTTAGGTATCTTATAAGTATAAAAAGTCTTGAGCACTGAAACCCTTTGTAAATAAAGAATGTGGCTGTGAAATATAATCCCTTGTGGGATTGGTTTCTGTCCTTTAGAAAGGACATTACTTTGAGACAGGCAAAGACAAAGTAAAAGCTGGAGATGATGGCTGGTAAGTGGAGAAAAGGCAAAAGTAATAAAAAATGTACACACAGGGGTTGCTAATCTGCAGTGATGGTAAGCATGTCTCATTGACTTCAGTTCTGAATAAATCATGATATCTATACCAAGGTTATCTCTTTTTGTCATCATACATCAAGTAAAGATGAGAAACACAAGTCAGCCTGGTTCACTTAAAGTTACATCCAAAATTCTGTTTAAAATCTGTAAAAGGTAGGAAGTGTTCTCTAATTCTTTGTCCCATAAAAACTGTAACTGTTATTGATTTTTTAAAATCTTTTAATTCAAGGCCGAGGATTGAGTTTTGAGGGTTTGTATGACTGTTGGTTTTTTCCATGGAGAAGATGTCCACAGCCTCTTGGAAATGATCCCATAAAGGAGTCCTACTTTTTAAAAATAGCTGTTTCTCTTCCTTCCATTAAAATGACAGAAGAAATACTCATCTCAGTAACATTAAAAGGAACTTTTAGAGTTACCCCTTGCCATCTCCAGTGGTAAGGCTGAGCTCTAGCAGGGGGGATGTCCTGCTGGCATGGATGTTCCTTGTGGGTGAGTCTCATTCTCAGGGGGTGCAGTGGGCTCTGGACACTGCCCCAAACATAGCACTTGGACATGTAGATATGAGGAAGCTGCTGAAAGAGGACTCTTCTGAAGAAGCCAAAGAACTTCAACCAGGCATCCTACGCTGTAGTATCCTTTCCAGGCCACTGAAAGGTTTCGCAATAAGGTACATAGCACTTTATAATGCCATATTTCTTTCAAAAGTTTGACTTTCTTTCAGGTGACAAATACATTTTTTCTTCAGTTTTCATGTTGAAAAGAATTATAAGGAAATTAGAAATAGGTAGTAATTTCCAATCACCATGCATATGCCAGTTACATGGCCATTTATGCTCATCAGTTTTTTTTTGGTTTTTACTTACTCTTCTGTGATTCTGCAGGGGTAAAAATACATAGAGTAAGTACTGTTAAGTAAGTAGAGATACCTTTGTCATGCTTTCAGTCACATGTCAGGTGTAGAAAGCCAGTCCAGCGTCCCTGGACTGACAGGTATAAGGTCATTTCAGATATCTACAGCATTTTTGCTTTCTAGCTGCTCTCTCCCCTGCAAGCTCTCTGCAATAGAAACAGTATTAACAAAAGTATGTAATTTTACTCATTTTACTTCATCTATAAATATCCATATGTGTGCATCCAGGCCTGTCCTCTATTTCAAAAGAGGGGACCATCATTGGCACTGATGCACGAGGATGCCCATGGTAAAGATTGCTCTTCTGTGTGCCCACACAGAACCTGAAAGCAGGGGTGTCATGACGTGCTGAGGAGGCAAGCAGAGCATGGCTCATGGCTGACTGTGTCCCTGCCTTGTGGTCTAAGCCCCTGGGTGGCAAGGGGCAAATTCCTGCTCTCTATGTTTAAGGCACCTAATTTATGACACAGTTTCAGGTTACAACTAAACTGGTCCAGCCAAAAGGAATGTTCTGCTCCTCTCTCTCTCTGTCTTCTTTTGCTGCTTCTTTGGAGTGCACCCTAGTGATGGTACAGCTGCAGGGTGAATTAGTCCACTTGGCCTAAACTAGAAAAATTCATCTATTTTTCTAACTCTGTGCTGAATTGGAGAACAAGATACAGGGAGGGATGGCAGGGACTGCAGCTGCAGTTGCTGCAGTGGCAAACAACCTTTTCAGAAGAAATCCACTGCTTAATAGGGTTTACTGAAATGTCAAGTGGCACCTAACTCACAGGAAGAAAAGGACTAAATCTTAAAATTTCATGGTTTCTAGATCTGATGTGAAGCAGAAGAATGGGAGTGGATAGCTGGGACAGCTGCAACTGGAAGATAGTCTATCCATGTTTCTAACAGAGAAGCTACTTAGTAGAGGGAATTCTCCAGCTTTTAATACCATGCCTCTTCTCTTCTGGAAGAGTTTTGGGGCTTCATATGTACGTGCCTTTCCCAGTGTACATTCTCTTCCCCTCTTTCCTGGATGGGACACATCAGCCAGTTTAATAAAGAAACAGAAAACCCTCTCTGGCTGTGGGGGGCCCCTTTCTCTTCTGTTGCTGTACAGATCATCATACCTAAAACTGGGCAGCATAAATAGCTCTCAACAGTCCAGGTCTGCATAGGCACCTGATGTCAATTATTTGAATGAATTTTGAGCATGTAAATAAGACCACAGTTGTGTGGACCTTAAGTACTTGACTGCACTGCTAGCAAAGAAAATTTGGAATTTCTTGGTTAATTGTAGGTGGCATGAGAGAGGTTTGGATATTAAATACTGTCTGTGACACCTTCAATTTTGGGGACTAGAAGCTTGCCTAAGTGCAAGAAGATACGGTGAGCCATGTATACATTTGAGTCTGTAAATAACACTTGCAGATGTTTGCAAGGACTTGATCTACAGATTCCCCCTGACTGGGACACAAGTCTTCATGAGGACAGGTATATCCCCTTACTGAAATTGTCAGTAACTGGTTGTTCATGTTAATTTACTAAAGGCAAATATTGTACTGTCACTGCAGGTGCTCAAGCAAAGTGCAACCTCTTCTTTGCTGGGACGTAAACTAAGTAACATCATCCATCCTGTATTAACTTACCCTTGGCCTTACATGGGATAAACTGGTGAATGAAGCCAAATACAATGAGATAGTGAACAAAACACAATGTCAAATTTTATTTGCATTTAGTCAGTAGCCCAGGAATGAGAGCTGTGGTGGTTGTGGTGATGAGCCGGAGGAATGCTGCTGGTATTAAGAGCTCTTTGCTGTGTCACACATTCCTGTATTTTGCAGGATCTGAAGGAATTAGCCTCAGGAAAGCTCAGAGTTTATTTCAGGTGGGTAAACTCTGTTTTCTGGCCTTTTGGTCAGTGGTGGGAAACATTCATAGCGATTGAAGGAAAGATCAACCGGCTAGATAAGAATGTGTTATCTTCCAGATGGCAGGTTATGAAAGCAGAGAAGAGGACTGCGTCTGTCAGGTGTAGGCTAGGAATGACAAAGAAATTTAACTCCATTCCAAAAATGTTAACCATATTGTTCACGCTCAGCAGTGAGGGGGCCTGTGGCTGCAGTGAGATTAACCTTGTGACCCCGACAAGAGTTTAGACCAGCCTGTCAAAAGCATTATGCTTGAAGGCAGTAATCGTTCTTTATTGAAGAACAGTTACTTTGCCTGGTTTCTACTGCCCACCTATGAATTGCATTTTGGCTGCAGCACCACCTTTAGGAAATGGTGTGTAGTTTAATTATTAACAACAGCAGATTCCTAAAGGCTGTGGACAGCCTCTTCAGTGTGGTTTAATTTGCCCTTAAAAAGTAGCTTGATGTAAAAATGTACTTATCTGGTATAACAGTGATTTTCCACAGGGCTGTTATGGGGCTGGTAGTAGACTGTAAATTATTTCAGAGCATGTAAATATTTTTATTAACGGAAATTGGGAAAATTTGTTCTTGTTATTTTCAAGCAGACTAAAGAGCTAAGTTTTTAGAATGGCTGTGCCTATTTATGGCCATCAATTTCAGATCATCCTGTAAAGGGCACCTGTTTGAAGAGCTGCAGTGTTGAAACCATTGCAGCCTCGGTGGTCCAGAGAAAGGCTATTATGTGGCATTAAGAGCTCATACAGTTGTAAAAAGTGAGTGAGCTTTTGGGCCCATAGGCTCTTCACCAAGTTTGCAGAGAGTCAGCTGCTCCTGAGTGCTCAGCTTCCATGACTTGGTGGAGCTGTGGCTGCTCTGCCAAATCCTCTAGAAAAATTGCAGTTGTAATTTTTGTAATACAGTTTTCTGTAGTTGTGGGATTTTTTCACATTCTCTGTTGACAAGTTCTTTCAAAGATAAAGTGTGAAGTGATTTAGTATTTTGTTCAGTAAGCTCAGATTCACTCAGTTTTGCTCTAGTGGTTCAGGCATTTTGTCACAACCGTATTACAGCATGTAATAAATATGCACTGAACAACAAAATAGCTAATTTAGGCCACAGACAGAATATATTCATTGTGGTCATAAAAACCAGTTTTAAAATACATTAAAAGAATTTTTAAAGGAAGAAATACTCCCTTAATAATATAATTTTATATGGAAACTGCTGCACAGTCTTACAGCACATCAGACCACAGTTTTCTGCAAACATCTGGATCCTTGTTGCACCCCCTTGCCTAACTTTTCATCTTTCTGAGCCCTCAGGTTTTGTGGATGCTGAGAGTTACATTTGGGAACAGCTTAACTAAACACACCTGCTTCTTACCTTTATTACACAAAGGAGATGGACATAGGATGTAATTTCTACTTTTCAGGAGCACTGTGACTGTTCATACTAGTAAAGCAGTCTGCAAGT
This sequence comes from Toxostoma redivivum, assembly GCA_013397375.1. Lineage (NCBI taxonomy): Eukaryota > Metazoa > Chordata > Aves > Passeriformes > Mimidae > Toxostoma > Toxostoma redivivum. The sequence goes on along the minus strand of VXBI01007058.1, from coordinate 204,822 downwards.
ACAAACTCCTACTGCTGCAGACTACTTATACCCTAGAAGATGATAGAACAGTGGTATTCCTCTAAGTTCTCCTTTCCCAGTTTCCATGCTGTCCACTTTGAGGTGTTTGATTCATCCCTGCATGGGGATGCTGTCACCTGCCTTTTGCTGCCAGCATGATCATAATAGGGCACGTTCAGCTGCAATCTCCCTTGGGACTGGGAGTATCTCTCTCCTAGCCTTTCAGGACAAAAAGCTGCAGCAAAGCCATTCATCTCAGGGTACAGGCATTACACCACAGGGGGAGATGCAGAGTTTTTAATGCATGAAGTCACTGCCATTCACAGCGAACTGTCTTTAGCTATGTTTGAAATCCCTTGGATGCCTGTGTGTGTGCGTGTGCACTGAGAAACAGATAATTGATACTGTGAGGTCTTTGATATCTTTTTTCAATGAGGCTAATTGTCTCTGCATAGTTTTTGGACAAGCCTGAAATAGTGATGTTTGGTTGCTGCCCAGGATTAGCATGTTTAGCAATAGGAGAAGGAGAAATAGAGAGAGATGGCATCCAGTACCTAGGTGATGGGCCCAGCTCAGTGACATGCATCTGAATAAGACATGCCTATTTAACCCTGGAATCATTTTTCTAGCTAATCATGGAATGTGCATGACATTTGTTATTACTGACATTATAATGCTTCCATTCACTCTACTAGAACTGCTAAGCTGTTCCCACTGAAAGTAATGGAAGCTTTGTATAAGCTAAAGAGAAGCAGAATTGAGTCCCACTAGGGCAGGTCAGGAAGTTTCTCTACTCAGCTTTATTTTTAGGGAGCTGATAACTGACGTAGAAGGCCTCCTGCTGCAGTTATGGTAAGAACACATGGGACAGTTATATGCTTTATTGTAATCTTTATTTCCACATTATAAGTTTGCTCTCAGAGAACATTTGAATTTATTGGCTTTCAAGAATGTGTTTTTATTTAATTTTGCTTTATCTTTATTACAGAGAGCATTCTCATTTCCATCAGAAGCACTATGTGATCATGAAATCACCTCAATGCATGGCAGGTGGGCTAGAAAGCTGAGGTAGCAATGCTGGCCCCCCAGCCTCCTGGAATCAAGAGGATTTCTTGTCCCTGTTTTGTCACTGACAGTGACCAATGTGCCAGCCATTTTGCTTACTGATTTTGCACTGCGTAAAAAACATTATTGGTGCACTTGACTTGCCTGCCTTTCAGAAGTGCTACAGAAATGTCTGAGAATTTGACAGTCATGGTAGTGAAAGATACAACTAGGAAGACATATGGACCAAAACATTAAACACTTATCTCAATGATGTGTATGTGCATGTTCTGGCACCTTATATGTATTTGAAAAACTGGGCCAAAATGTACTAGGACAAGGTGTCAGTATTAAAGCACTCTGCAGTCTGCAAATAGGTATGGAGCTGGGATGCTTTTGGTTCCCAGGCAGTAGTTTTCTCAGTCCCAGTTGTAGTTGCATATTGGTTTGCTGTTGCACAACCAAAAAATACCATAAAGATTGTTTTGATCACTGCATATTTTCCACTTGCAGTTTTTTTTAATATCCTTTGAAATACCTCCTCCACTTTCTTGTTGAGAACAGAAACTAGGCTCACAGAACAGGCAGATTTCTGTTGTTTCTCAATCAATTTGACAAGCAAATGGTCTGATGCCAACATTTTTGTTAAACTCAAGGTGGTGTAAAGGAATTGATTTGTCCCTTTAATGCCCTGATGTGTTCTGTTTCTGCATGTAATTTAGACAACTATCTAATAGAAGGGTTTTTAATGTAACCATAACATTGCTCTCTCTTTTTGTATCTTGTGGAAAACCTCCAATTCCTCTCTCAATATTCATTACTCGTAGAATGCAGCAAAGCTTTGGGGACAAGAAAAATATTTCATAACATTTACACAGCATTAGATATACATCAAGTCACTGCTCGCTGGAGCCTCAGCCTCTAATCAATATGAAGCCATATCTCTTGAGTATACAGTATAGTAGAATTAGTTGAATTATTGAAGGCAGTGGATAAGAAGAATTCACCTGTGTCCGTGGCTGAAATATGGATCTGAGAGGACAGTTCTTTCTTATTGTGCAGCACTCTTTTCAGTCCCATGCTGAAGGGGACTCCAGCATCAAGAAATAAAAATATTTTGAAAAAAGCCTTCTGACTGTGTGCTAGAGGTCCATGTAGGGAAACATGGGTGAGCAAGTTGGGCTGACAAACTGATAGCAACACCTGAGTCCTGTCCACTGCAGAGCTCCTGCCACACTTCTGGTAGGGCTGCTGTAGAATAGAATATTTCAGGTTGGAAAGGTTAATAGCACATCTAATCCAACAACCATGAAATGAGCAGGGACATCTTCAACTACTTCAGGTTGCACAGAACTGCATCCAGTCTGTGTTTCCAGGGATGGGGTATCTGCCATCTCTCTGGGCAACCTGTTCCAGTGTTTTACCACCTGCTTTGTAAAGAAAAGGTCTTTCTTAGATCTTATCTAATATACCTTCTTTCAGTTTAAAGCCATTCCCCCTTGGCCTATCACTATATACCCTTGTAAAAAGTACCCTTTAGGTACTAGCAGGCTGCTATTATGTGTCTCCAGAGCCTCCCCTTCTCCATGCTGAACAATTCCATCTCTCTGAGCCTGTCTATACAGGAGAGATGCTCCAGCCCTGTGCTCAACTTAGTGGCCCAGTGTGCTGGTTTCAGCTGGGGTAATTTTCTTCAGAGTGGTTTGGTTGCTGGCAGGGGTTAAGCCTCTACAGTCCTTCTCTGGGCTTGCTCCAACAGGTCCATGTCCTTACATTTGGGGGCCCCAGAGGTGGATGCAGTACTCTAGGTAGGCTCTCACCAGAGTGGAGTAGACACCACTCCCTCAACCTGTTGGTTACACTTCTTTTCATAGAATCATAGACTCATTAAGGATGGAAAAGATAGCCAAGATTATCAATCCCAACCTTTGACCAAATACCACAGTGCCCACTAACCATTACCACAAAGATTTGTGTAAATGATGCAGCCCAGGATGCTGTCACTGTGACAGCAGCAGCAGGGTGGGAGAGGAGGTGAAATTCAGTAGTGGGGGTGCAGGCCAGAGTGAATCAGCCTTCCTGGGGGCCAGGCAGCCTGCCCTTTGAAGTCATGGAACAGTTTCCAAGTGCCATTTGTGCCCCTGGCTTGGTTTGCATACACACAGCATTACCTCACCCAACAAAGGCACGTCAGCCAGGGCTGCACAATGGTGGGGGCTGGCTGTGCCCCATGGGGGGCTCCCAGTTGCCCTGGGAACGCCGCATTCCAGCATCAGCTGCTAATGTGCAAAGCATGCTGCTGGGGGCTGGCCTGAGCGGAGCATGGGAACATTCTTGCATACTTTATGAGACAGAAACAAACCGACTTTCAGCAGAACAACAGCCAGGCATAATCCCCCCCACCCCTCGCCCCACCGCCTTCACCCACCCCTCTGAAACCAAAGCTCTCTGGGCCTTTGTGTGAGAGCTAGGAGGTTCATTTCCAGGCTATTTTGCCAATAAAATGAGCCAAGGATATGTTCTGATCCAGGAATGAATTTTCCACGTCCTGGGAGAAGAATGGCCTCAGTGTTGAATGCCTATAGTGTAATTTTCTACAGTCTTTTAGACATGGGCACCCAGGCATCCTTGGCCAGGCCCTCCTGTGGAAGGTGAACACCTGGGACAGCTGGGACACTGACTGATCATGATCAGCCATCTGCTTTTCTCAAGCCTCCTTTTTATTCTTCCTGCACAGACAGGTGCAATAAGAGCACCAAAACATGGCTTGGCTGCCCCCAGAACCCCTGTCCACAGCAAAGCAGCCTATTATTTACCACAAGGTAGTAGCTCTGGCTATCACCACAAGGCTTTTGTGGGGAAAAAAAGGGTGAGACCAAGGAAGACAAAATGGCACTGAGGACAATTTCCTCCTTCAGGACTCACTAAGCAAGAGCGCATCAGTATGGGACTGTGTGCAGTTCTCATCTTAGCCCCCACTTATGGGCAGAGCTGGCTTCAGCAAAGGCAGACCTGAGTCATGTTTAAGAAGAAGCTAAGCAGTAACTTTATAGTGTAATTCAAGGCACAGCCTCCGTGTCTGTGTAGCATGTTGGTGTAACAGAAGGAACAGTGATGTGAGATCCTCTTAGTAGGATGCATTAGTGAGCCCAGTTTTTGTGCTGCTCATGGACCTCTAATTATTCAAGGTGTCCATGTGCAGCAGTTACTTGTGGATTTTTTCTTCTACACACAGAAAAACTTGTAACAACCCCTGTGTAAGGCAAGCTGCAGTTGCACAAGGTAGCTCTCATCTTTTTGCACTGAAGTATTCCAAATCCCCTCTGTGGCTGGTTCAAAAGCCAGCAGGGTTTGTGTAGTTGGTTTGCAGATGATGGCTGTTGGAGATGCACGTTCAGTCCACCACTGACAGTGGTTCTCAGAACCTGCAATTCAGTGCCTATTGATGCGACTACTGGAAATAAATTTGGTGACAGGCTTGGTGGTAATCCACTAAATTGTGTCTGTTCCTAAACCAGGATTTTAAGAGACAGCTAATGCTGCAGCACCACATGGCAAGCTCTTTAAAGGAACGTCAGTTTCAAATCTCTGTCTCATCTGTGCTGTGCTGGTGCTAATAGCTGCATGCTGTAACAAGGTTTTTTAACTACAGATTTGAGAGAAGGTTTGCTTTTGTCTTTCCAGATTGTTTACTTTGTAAACATGATGTTATGCACTGTCAGTTCAACTATTTCTCTCCACCCCCCCCCCCCCCAGTCTTCTGGAGATTCTTTATATCTTGCTTTTACACAGCATTTTACACAGGAGAGAAATTGCTGTGCCACATGTCTGTAAAACTGTTACACTTAATAAGTAGCTAGAAAGTAGATACAGTGCTTACTTCTACTGCACCCTTTTTTTAAAAGAGCTTTTTTTGGCATGAGAATGCAGCATTTTTGACCTAATCAGAGTGCTAAAGCTATATTTACAACATCATCAAGCTATGGCTTGGATTCTTCTTGGGGCCCCAAAAAATCTGGGGACACATCTGTAACAAATCCCTTACATCTCTAGTTCAGCGCTTTCAAACCATATTGGTCATGACTGAATACTGCTATTGTTCCTCCCCTTCTGACACATCTCTTCATCCAGTTGATTCTCAGCTGAGTGGTTGCACATCTTTGCAGGCTGCCTTCCCTGTGATGAAAAGATTCCTGAGCAGTGAGAGGCCAAGCCTGGCTGCGTGCAGCACTACACAGATGTCCTGCAACAAGTCTGGAAGCAGCCCAGTGATATTTACACTGTACTGAATTTAACAGTTTCAGATGCCTCCATATTGTGTTCCCCACTGTGTCTGATTCTCTTCCCCTGGTTGAAGGCAGACACAAAAAGTATCTTCATGGCACTCTCCAAAGCAAAAGGACAAATAGCATGGAAGGGGAGCCAGTCCTCCAGATTGTCTGCCCCAATCACCTTCTCCTTCAAGAATTTACCCTGTTCAAAGTGCAGGCAGAGACTAAAGTGTCCATCTGCCAGTCCCACACCATGTCTCCACAGGGATGTCTCCATGCCACCACCTAAGACACAATCAGCAAAAATATATGCATATATTTGCATTGAGAATAAGGAATACCTGAAAACATCTGCCCTAGTGTTACCATCAGGAAAAATCTAAACCTAGGCCAAATGAGAGGCAAACATACTGAAGAACACGTTTTCTACACAAAGTACATTTCTGATGAGCAATCTTCCCCAGTGACTGGGGAAACACTACAAGCTTTTCAGCTTGAGGCCCTTCTGCTCACCATGGCTTTTTTGCCCATGCATTGCTGCAAAAACAGTTACTACTGTTTAGAGCTGATCCAACCATGCAGCCCAGCCCAGAGTGGGTGCTGCTGGCTGCTGCAGCTGCTGCATTTCTGAAGTCCAGCTTTGACTGCAGTGCTGTAGGGAGTAGGGACAGCCTGGAGAAAGCCCATCAAAATTTAGAAGCTGCTTTGCTTAACTGTGAGTGTAAATGTCACAGCATTTCTCTGCATGGAGAGGTTGGGCTGGACCATAGCTGAGCTGTTTGCTTTATGGCCAAGTTATTACTAAGAGATTCAGCATTGGGCTGAAGGGCTGAGTAAAGGAGGCAATCCCACCAGTTCTGAGAAAAGCCCTACTGCATTGGTGAGGGTAAATGCACTGGTGCTGAGAACATTGCACAAGCACATCCCCTCTTGGCAAATAAAAATCCATCTTTATCGCACTCTCTGGAATTTTGTAGTATTTAAATATCCAGTTCATGTAGCAGGGTCTCTGATATTCCTGAGCTGCTGACTAAAGTAAATCCAAAACAGATTTTGTTTGGCTTTCCCATGGCTCTATAGTCCCCAAAAGGTGTTTTTATTATTTTAAGTATTAGGCATGTGCATGGGAAAGAATTTTGTTAGTTTAGCTCTACCACTCCCTAGAGTTTTCTTGTCTCTCTCAGCGTCTCCTTACCCTCAGGCTGCTCATATCTTTCAACAGATCTTGCTACTGGACTCAACAGCTCTGCTCCTCATTCCCTGCCTTTCCATGCAGATCCCAGCAGGGCTGGGCACCCACCACCCTCCCAGGCAGGGGAAACCCGTGGCCTTTCACAGGGAAGGGGTCAGTCTTTTCAAGGGCAGAGGCTGTAAGGGTGAAACTCATGGTCCAGTGTAAAAGTCAGTACAAAGCTGTATGCTGCCTGGATCCCAAACAGATTTCAGACTCTTTCTCAATCAGCCTGTAATTAATATATAAGACTTGTGCTGGCCTTCTGCATATTAGTGAAATCCATTGCTTTCCCTTTATTCCAATCCACTGCTTCTTGCTTGTTCTGTTTCTTGTCTGAATAACAACAGTGCAGTGTAGTGCTTTTCTCTGGTTAAACAGCAAGGAGACAATGCTGCATTTTCCACCATGTGAAGTTTTTTCCCCAGTTTCTGAACAAAGTGGTAGGTGAGCCGTAATGGAAGAGGCAGGCAGATAAATTCAAATGGGAAATAAAGAGCAGGTTTGAACATTCAAGCACCTTCAGGGTAAAGCTATCAAATATTTCTGGAGCAGAAGGGCCAAAATTGTTCAGAAGTTTCTTAAGTTCAGCAGGAGTCTAATATAGTCAAATTGTTTGTGCAAAATGTAAGAAGAGATACCATAAGCAAACAGAGTATTGCAAACCATTTCCTTCCTATTTGTATTTAATACTGTTTGTATTACTTGAATGTTATGCCTCAGTTCAGAAGAAAGCATCATGCTGATTTTCTCCTGGGCTCCAATAGCTTGTCAGTCATCAACAGGAAGCCACAAGCTGCCCTCAGTCCCAAACTGTCCTTTGTTGGAGCTGGCAGGGTTCACAACATGGGCACAGAGATGAAGCTGCCCTCTTTTGTTGAGCATGTCCAGGTGCTCTTTGCTCACCAGACTCCTGCTGTGACTTTGTCTTTTGTTAGCTGGAAGCCCAGGCTCTCACAAGCCTGAGCTGATCAGGCCAGGCAGAACAAAGACTAAATATGGATGAAGAGATAAGATGCAAGAGAGGGTAGAAAGGAGGTGGGTCTGTGGAAAAACTGGTCCTCTGGTGTCACCAGGGCAGCGAGCACAAGATTATTTGCAAAAGGTGAAAGAGACAAAGGAAGAAAATGCCGAGTGTGTGGTGTTACTGGCAAAACAGGCTCAACTCAGGGAATTTTTACTTACTTTAATTTATTGCCAATTAAAAGAAGCTTCTAATCACTGATTTGGGTGTTGAGAAAAAGAAACCATAAACAATTAAGCAAACACTTGGGTAAGCAGCTTTCTTGACTCTTCTTCCCCAGTCATTATTCAGCAAAACACTTTTCCTCCATCCTCCCTCGTCACCTCCCCCTGTTTTTAATGTGGGTTACATTGAACAATCCCAGAAGCTGGGGCCATATACACAATAGGTTTAGTCTGCTGCCTTTCCATGCTTCTTACTGGTATTTCTTTGGGCATCTGTCATTCTTACTGTTTTTTCTCTGTCCTTCAAGCCTCTTGCAGTTTTGCCTGTTGGCCACAGTCCCTCAGAGCTGTCCTTTCCCTAGTGTTGATCACCCATTGCCACAGTCCCACAGGGTTGTCCCTGCCCACTCTGGATTGCCTATAAGCAATCCCCCTCTAACATGGAGCTCTTCCTTCCAAGAGTGTGTCCCCAGCTTTATGTCTCCACAATTATCTCTGCCTTCCTTTGTCTCCCTAAAAGTGTTCTCTCTGTATCTCCTGCTTGCAATGGCTGCTAGTCCTCCTGAAATATGTCTGAGCTGGAATACTGTGGGATCCTCTGCCTGCTTGGCTGCAGCTCTGGTGCAGTGGCTGCCCAGACTGGTTTCAGAAATGGCTGGACCCAGCTGTGAGTGGCACATGGGTCCCCACCACACAGGTCCCTACTACAGCCCCCACTGCTGAAATCCAGCCATGCATGGGGAAACATATCTTAAGTGAGACTGAGAGATAAAAAAACTAATTTTTTCCAGGGAATGGCCAGACAGTGGAAAAGGAATGCAGCACACAAGGAAGGCATGGAAAGAGTGAAGGTATAGCTGAAATTCATCTCTTCTTGTACAGATAAGCATTTACTCCTCCTTGTATGATATAAGAATACTCTGTAAATGTCCAAGCAGCACTTTGAAAAGGTTATTCCAGAATTTCTACAGTAGAGTAAAAAGCTTATGTGGTATTTGGGAGCAGTAAAGAGTAGGAAAGAGATCTCTTCCTGCCAGTGATGCACCCTCTTTCTCGTGCCAATTTTTATTTTCAGTGAATTTGCTATACTGATTCAAACACCAAGGACTGCAAATGATTCTACTGTCATAATTATTCTACTGTCATATGTTTACTGTCATATGTTATTTATGTTTACCTCCTGTAAGGGATGAAAAGGCAAGGAACACCTTGGCCCTGCTCCAGGAATTCCAGGCATCCCTTCCCCAGTATGCAACTTTTGTGAAGAGATTGCCAAGGGTTCTCATGGCCCTGAGGAGGAGAGTGGGGATCCATCACAGGCTTGTTTCAGACTATTAGCTCCTAACCTGAGTGAACAAGCTTGACCTGTCTTCTTAGCAAATGTCCTACATGAATAGTAGATTTTGCGACTATTGCCAAAGTCCTTATTCTGCAGCCCAGAATTTCTCTGCAAGACCTGTAGGGTTTGTTGGCACAGGATGATTGCCCTCCTGGAGTAGGAACATCTGACCAGATTCTTCAACATATCTCTCGAAAGCAAATGTTGTTCTTACACATCCTTATCCATGCATGACAGGCCATCATCACCAAAACCAGAATATTGACAATGTAGTGGCTACAGCAATCCCAGCTGATGTGGTAGCAGGCTCCTGCAATGACTTGCAATGATCTCTGTCCTGCTTCTCCCATTTCACTGCTGTCATACCAGTTTGTGATGAATTGTCTGTGCCAGCTTAAAAGCCTTTCCTAAATCACAGGATTGCTTTTCCGATTTTTTTTAATGATTAATGTAAGAAGTTGTCTATGATTGCCATAAAAAATTATGTAATGAGAGAAAGCTCTTGTTACCTTAGCTGTAAATCATTCCAGTGATCCTGATGTAATCACCTACCTCTCAGACTTTCCTTCCAGGGTATGTGATACAATCAAAAGGCCTGGACTTGCTCAATCCCCACCAGGTACTACCCAGCTATGCCTGCTAGTGATTTGGTTGGTCCACCACTGGCATCAAACATATTTATCTTTGCAATTTTGCTTTTTTTATACCTCAGAGTTTTAATCTGTCCCTCTCTGCTTCTTCCTTCAGGTAGGAAAATATGTGATCAGGGATAAGATCTACTTAGGTTTTTTGTCTTCTAGAAGTTAAGCACTTGGTCTGTGCTACTAGTCTGTCTTTTTAATCAATGAAGACAAAAACCTCCTTCAGAGGGAAACTGATCCTGTTAAAAGAGATGTCTAACATATATGGGAAGAACTGTCCTTTCGAGGTGCTTTTAATGTTGTCTCCACTGACTGTAGATGAAACTCAGATAACTAGATTAACACCACAATTTTAGATGGCTAAAGAACTGTTGATGCCTAGAGGATGGATAAAGCTGCTTTCTTTCTTACTGATTGAGAAAGCAACAAGACTGTCCTTCAGCCGTTTTGTACATGACACTTTCCAGGGCTTTTGTGAGGATGGAAGGAAAGTTACAGAGGCAGTGGAAGGCTTTCCAGGAGCCTGACCAGTACCACAGTCCAGTGTTGGGAACTTTCAGGCTCAGTCAGTGGCTGGGTTTCTCATGACACAGGGATGGTACTACCTGTGTGATTATTATTATGATTCCATCATAAACCACACTGGAGGGCTGAATGAAATGAAAAATGGGGTGCAAGAGGATGACAATCAGCTTACAGCTGGCCCTGTTCCACACAATCGGACCAGGAATGCTGTTGTGCTGTAGTCCAGGAAGGAAATGCGTGGAGGATAAGATGTGTGGAGTAATTCTTACTGGCCTGGAGCTGAAGGATGCTTGGGGATATGGTAGCACTTTAAACAAAAAAAAAAATAATATTTCTTTTGTACCTTATGTTTAGTACTTTTGAAAACTTTATCAAGTTATGTTTTAAAATGATTTTGAAGTTTTCAAAGCTGTGTCAGTTGCTTTTTAAAGATTTTTATATAAAGTTTAGATTCTGCAGAGGTGAAATGTAACTTTCTTTTTATAGTCACAAACCTCAAAAGCATCAAGGTAGGTATTTTGTGCTGCTTCATTGTGATTCATACTTTATCGGTGGAGCTGAAGAGAGTCACAACTGGTTTTGGCTGTGCTGGAGAGAATATCTGTTTTGCTGAGCCCAGGCTATGGTCTGCATATTATTTATGTATTCACATGCTTAAGTAGAGTTGTAAGTAAGCTCTAATGAATTAAAAAAATACCTGTGGTTTGACCACTGGGAACACGGCAAATATCTGTAAACAAGACTCCTGCCCCAAACCCTCTTTGCATTCAACACAGAAGTAAACCTCTCCTTGCCTTACAACAAAAGATAAGTCTTAAACTATGGATCCTGTTTAATGGAGAAGTTTCACAGTTTTCTGTTGCCCTTCTTTTGTTTGTTCTTCAAAGCCTCAGATGAAAGCCTCCAGTGAAGTACCTGTTTGGTGAGGTCAGGGCTACGTGCGGTCGGGAGCAGCGCTCTTGGCACTGATATTCTGCCAGCAGAAAACAGATCCATCCCAAAAGAGCCAAGTGTGAGAGCCTTTGGCACAACTGTGGGATATTGCCTGGGTGAAATCCTGCCTTGTTCAGCCTGTGGAAAATCTCGCCGATGGCAGACAGGCCAGTAAAGACTTGAGGGCTATAGCTTTTCTGGCAAATTAGGGATGCTCAGGGCTGTTTTCTGGCCTGGAACTGACTGGCACAGTCTGGAGATACCCAACTGCTCAACTCCAAGCATGCTGGGCTTAGAATTTGCCTGGGAGAGTGCTCATAGGCTCACCATGCAGGCAACTGAGCTGAAGCTCTGCACCAGCGTTGATGTAGCACAACTGAAGCTGAAATTTCATAACAGAAAGCAGACAAAACTACATGTAATAAAAAAATCCCAAGAACTTTCTAATTTTCCTTGGAGATGATCAAATAATAGACGACTAATTTGAGATACTGAAACTTTGGTTCCCTTTGCCTAGAATTGAAATCTTGTTATCTGTGATGCTTCCAAAGATCCTTGCCAGACCTACACAGTGTATTGAAGCACATAATTTTCAATCCTCTGGGTATTTAAATCTAAATCCTTTGAGCCTCACTGAATTTATATATTTGTTAAAATAACAATTATTTGGGTTGGGGTTATCTCAGCTCCTTGTCATCTGAGAGGTGTGAAGGCTCCTATTAGCCACATTGTGATAACTTTTCAGATACCAAACAGTATAAAAATAGTGAGGCTGTAGTCAGAACAGTTTCTGAGCCAGTTAGATTCCAGGGATGGTGCACCACAGACTGTGAATCCAGCATTCGAGGTGGTGCAGATGCTCAGTTGGGAGCAAGAGGAGGATGAGAGCAGCATCTGAGTGTGCTGGTCTAGAGGAGCCAAATAAGGTGGGAAACTTGGCTTTGAGTTTTAACTGCCCTGGTATGTCTAGGAATGTCTGAGGTGCATGGCCAGGCAGGGCAGGACTGAGGGGAACTGGAGGCCAGTCCTGCTGCAGGGACTACAAGGGACTGGCCTGGGGTCCTGTGCAGAGTGGGAAGTGCTGGGGAGGCTGAAATCAGACCTGACTGGGACAGGTATAACTGGCAGTGCTACAACTCTACATCCCTGAAACCAGTACCCCCTCAGTCCCTCTTGGCAGATGGTGGAGAAAATACTGAAAAGCCATTGCAGTGGTCATTACAGGGGCTTCAGGTTACACCTTATAGCAGCCCCTCAGCATACACAGTTCTCCCATCTGTGTATGCTGTAAATGTACAGGGTGTACTCTGTGTACAGGTGTAAATTAATTCTCTATATTTTTCTGTTCCCTATAAATTCCCTCCTTGGTTACACATGGCCTCTTGCAAATGCAGCTGCAGGACATAACTGACATAAAAGTAACTTAAAACTATTATGTTTAAAGATGTTATGAAAATGACACAATTTAGAAGCAAGAGATAGGGCTCTTCAATTTTTGGTTGCTGAGGTAACTACACTACCAAATCTGTCTGGGAGTCTTACATATGCAAGATATGTTCACTCACAGACTTCAGCTATAGTCCTAGGAGTTCAGAAAGATGTGCAAGAAGTCTGAGCAAGAAGCTCAGACTTGAATTTTGTCGTAACTGTAGTCTAATTTTTTTCCCCCTCTTTTCTTACAGTACAGCTGAAGATATAAATGTTTTCCCAGTGCCTTCACTGAAGGCTTTTCTGTTCTGCTCTTCTCCACAGATGTCTGGGATTTGTGTCTGGCACATGGCTGGTGCATTTCATGCTGAACAACACTCTCTTGGGCTGCAGTGGAAGAGAAGGAGAGAAAAAAAGTAGCTTCTTTTTTTGGAAATGAAGGGACATTACTGGCAGCTGGTGAGATCTGTGGGAGCAAGGACTAGGCTTTGTAAACCTGTGAGGCAGACAGTCACCCCAATGTGAGTGTGTGGCCCCACACATATGCCTGTGCACTCTGTCAAGGAGGAGGATGTACAGACTCAGAATCATGCCCTGGTTTTGGTGCTATCCCAGTTTCTCACACGGGTCTCTTCTGTCTCCCACTGTCATTTACACAGGACAGACACAAATGCTTTCTCTCCAAAGACTCAAAAAGAGAAGTAGGGGAGCTGGAGACCCCACTGTCCCCCCAAGTCCATTCCCAGGCCTGGTGTAGGAGCCAACAGCCTCATGCTCTGGTGGCACTACACTGGGGTGACAGCCCCCCAAGAAGTCCTGGTAAATCCAGTCACAATACCAGTACTTTAAAGCACTAACACACACCAAATTTGGTCAGAAACTCTGTGGTTAAAATCAGAGAAAGTGCAGATCTGTTGATATAGCCCTACTTGTGTAGGAGCTCTTGACCAGCATGATTGTGTCTGTCAGGGAACACTGTTCTTCACACCTTTGGCAGATGTATCATTGCCAAGCAGAAGTCTGTGCTGTAGACTTGGCCACACTCTATCCTTCATGTTTGTGCTCTCAGAGCCACAGGTATTTTTCACACAAGATAAGAAAGCAGAGGAGGAAGCTGAAACAATGGCCAGTTGTTTTCCACTCAGGACGGTATTGTTCAGTGGGTTTATCTTACTAGTATTTTTATCATGTTACCTCTCAAATGTATCTGTACTACCTGCAATATCTCAGGAAAAAAGAGAAGAGGCAAACTTGAAAAAAAAGAAGATTTGGAATCACTTAACCCATTCATCTATGGGACTGGACAGCCAGCTCTGGCTCCAGCAACCCTGTTCACAACAAACTTCCCAGCTGTGAATGAGCACTGGGCAGATGGGCTGTGCTGCCATGCTGGAGTTGGCAGTGTCCTGAAGCTGTGCTCCAGCCTTGGCAATGACCATGGCACAGCTGGGGTCTGTGAGGATGACTGTTGGAGCAAACATACCTCTCAGTGGCACTCTGAACACTGTTCCATGTTGAAATGACTGGTGGACAGGCAAGAGGAGATAGAAAGCCCAGCTACTCTGCACTGCCTTTGCTGTTTGTGCTGTACCTGATATCCGTTTCAGTTACTGGAGATGGAGTAAAGGAAGAAGATAATAAGGAATAAAGAAGTGTAATAAAATGCCAGACAGGCACAGTACAGAAAGAGAACAAGGAAAGCATAGCTGCCTTGGGTACAATAAATCTTATCTTTAAATACTTTAAGCAGCTTTCTCACAATGATGGATCCCTTGGAGAGACTTAAACTGAAATAGTTAGGGAACTAAAGCCTAATTTGAAATCAGCTCTTAAAAGCAGAACTAAAGCCCTGTCTGTATTAAAACTCAAACTGAACCTGGCTAGGCAATAATATATGTCTCTAGGGTAACTTTGTAGCCATATATTTCCAAAAACACTATAAGCAACAGGAGGTTAGAATGAAGGATACTCTGATGTTGTTGGCATGCTGGCAACGGATAAAGTTTCAAGCAGTCTGAGACGAACACTTGTCAGCCTTTGAGAGCAAAACATATACATGTACTTCAAGACAAAAAAAATACAAAGAGGAGACATTTGATAGACACAGTCTCAGACTTCCCCAAGATGAATTCTGATACAGAATACATTCTCTAGCTTACATATAAACACTCATAATGCTCAAGTCCTGTCTGTGACTGATAATATGTTGTGACCTTTCCTGTTCCAGGAGCAAACTTTAAGAAAAACAATGAAAAACATTACGCAGGAGAGCCATCACACTGCTGTGCCAAGACAAATAATCTGCTGCAATTGTAGAGCCAGCAGTCCCTGCTGTGATATCTGGGCTAGGTCTGACCTTGGGAACCCAAATTCATCCCTCCCATGAGCCCAAGCAATGTCCCCTGTTGAAGCTGGCCTTAGCTTCAGCTGCCTGCTCTCTCCTTCCCTGCGGAGCATCCCTCCCTCCAAGCACAGATGCTGTGCCTGCTCCTCAGCTAGCCTTGCTCAGTCTGTGTCAGTAATGATTGACTGAACTTTGAGTGCTGAATGGGGCAGCTCACCAGAGGACAGGCTACCTGTTCTGCCAGCTCTGCTTCTGTGGGAGCATTGATTGATAAGAGATCAGGACAGCTCCAGCAGTTTGTATCATCATATCCAATCATAACTTTATGAAGCAGAGGTCAAACTCTCTGATTGAGCCACTGTGAACAGCATTGGTCTTTATCACAGCAGTGGGGCAGGGAAACAACTACAGGTGGTTACATTCTTGAACTATAGAAACTTTATCTGACAATGACTGCAGATCTGAGCTGTAATTCCCACTAAAGGTAATGCATTTTTTATCATAGGCATTACCTGAGGTGTGACTTCTGTATGTTTCAAAAGACTTTCCTTCTCAAAATATACTAAAGAAATATTTGAGGCTCTGGAGGAGGTATTGCTACAATGTGGGCAACTTCTCCAGAACCCCTCCCCTGACACCTGTGTAGACATTACCAGTAATCTGATGAATGGTTCTGTCCTCAACAAGGGCACAAAATGACAGGCAAGGGGGAATGGTTTTAATTGAAAGAGAGGAGGTTGAGATTATTATACAGAAAATATTCTTTGCTGTGAGGTTGGTGAGGCACTGGAACAGGTTGCCCAGAAAAGTTATGGATGCCCCATCCCAGGAAGTGTTCAAGGCTAAGTTGGATGGAGCTCTGAGCTACTTGGTCTAATGAAAGTTGTCCTTGCCCAGGGCAGGTAAGTTGGGAACCAGATGATCTTCAAGGTCCCTTCCAACCCAGGAAATTCTGTGATTTGGTGATCTGTGTGGAAATTCTCCCTATTGAATGTAATGTGTCCAGAATTTAGTGAACTGCAGCAACATGTGTTTTGAGGTAACAGAACACCTGCTGAAGCAATACTTGCACTCATGTCCCTAATTCACCTACCTGATAATTTCTGTACAACCTGTCAACATATATATGCAGCTACTGTGTGAGCACATTCTACAAATGACATGTCTGGCTTGGTAAAACAAATAAGGCAACTCTTTTCTGTATCTGAGTGTAGTTATATTTTGCTAATGTTTTTTATGTTTTAAGAACACCTCTGATTCATTATGGAGTAAGGTTGACCAGGAACATTAAACACTACCTCCCAACCCCATGACTGAAGCTGAGTGACTAAAAGTAGATATATTGAAAGAGGAATTTTGTGGGAGACAAAGAGAGTTATTACTGACCTCCAGAATTCAAAAGCTAATGCTCTTCATGTTGTTGCAATGTCAAAATCTCTATAGTGTGCCTTCCAGAGCCATGTGGCTACTGCCCAGAGGGTTCTAATCATGGGTTCCAGCTACTTGGTGTTAAAAGTAGCTCACCTGGAACTAAAACCAACAGATTTGTTCAAAGATTACATCTTTACACACAGAATGGTGTGGGGCATTTTCCCCAAAGACGGCTAGAACCCTAAGTTTGAAATAAGGGCAAATTGGAAAATGTGCAAGGGCAGCTTGATTTAAGTATGTTTTATCTGTTTCTTTGCCCTTCCTTAGGCAAGATGAGTTAGTTCAGAAGCAAACTTCATTATTATCATGAGTTGGCAGCCAAATACGCTAGAGGTATACTTATTTGTTAAATAAATACAGGGACTATGCTTCACTGATTCACCACACCCACACGAGCTCTGAATAATTACAGGCTTGTTGCCAGACAAGCTAGGATTGATGTTTTTTTGGTTTTTTTTTTTTGCAAACAGAGGTCTTATTCATAAGTCATAAATAACTGGCTTTGATGGAGCTGATAATTTCTCAATTCAGAAATGCTAAATGATTGTTCTAAGGGCACTTCTACTACCAAAAGAGGGGTTGTATTTAGTTATTGCTAGAAGTCAGTCATTGGTAAACCTCAAAACATCAGTTTTCTACTGGGTTGACTGAGATAGCAAAGCATTATGTAGAGCAGGGATGCCCTCTCCAAACACCACTTCAAGTTAAGATAACTTGGTTTCAGTTATTTTAAAATGACTGTTAACTTATACACACTTCAGTGTGTCTAGCTGCTGTCTCAGAAACATCTCTGCAGCTTTCCAGTTGGCATCTTTTACCACATTGACAGAAAACCAAAAAGAGTAGGAGGGATTACTTGCTCTGGATGTCATTTCCTGGTTAATGTTCTTAGCCATATCTTAAGCTGTCCGTAATGGGTGGTCAGCAGTGAGAGCCTCAGCTACTGGCAGAGCTCCAAGCATCACGTGGCCATGCTGCTATGGCATTTACAACATAGCTAGAGGCCAAGAAACTGGTTAAAGGGCACTGTACACATCCAGTTGACACCTTCAGCTTGCTTACCTCCTACTTCCAACAAATCTGCAGGAATGAGGCCTTGTGGCAAGAAAGGGAGAAGGAACATGTTGTACACTGCTTGGGAGGACACGGGGTGGGCATCCACTGCTGATGACTCTCTGTGCTGTGGGACTGCAACTGAGAACTGCAGCCATACCCATCCAGCTCTGCTATCTCATGCTCTTTTTTTACCTTTCATTTCTCTTGTTTAGAATTCAGCCAAATAACAAAGACTCAGCAATTCTCTATCAGTGCCCTGTGGTCTGTGCAGGTCTGCCCATGTATTGGTACTGCTGGTGAGAATAGCTAAGGCTAACAGGCCTTGACTAGAAAAGTAACTGATAGGCAGAGTGGGGCAGAGTATTGCTCTCTCAGATTTTCTCCATGTGATAATTACCTCTGTGAGATTCAAAAGCAATTTTCTGTTTCTTAATCCTTTTTCCTCTTCTATACTTCTTTTGCTTGTTCCCGTACTAATATTTTTCCCATTTTGATAATAAAGGCACATAAAATATGTCAAAACATTACAAAGCATTAACACACTTTCTGCACAAATCGTCACTTTTTCCTACAATGCTTCGAAGGATGGATGCACTGTGCAGTGAGTCTGAGTCCCATAAGCATTCACTTCTACCTCCACGTCTGGATTCTCTTGTTTTAGAAGTTTTCTGGGATTTTTGATTTGGATTTATCCCTCCCATAGTTTCATTATTTTCAGTGTGCTCTCTCTGAGATTTCTTATGGTAAACAAGAAAAAGCTGTCACTACTGTACAATGATTATTGTTTCAATCACCCTTTACCTCTGGATGATTTATATTTCCAAAATTTGGGCCAAGGAATAATAGTTGCAATAATGTGTAATGTGAGAGGAACAATGGCATCCAGTGTCTTACAGAGAGAGGCCGGATCACAGTCAAGAGACTTGGAGGTAAGCCACTCACTAGATTAGAGTTGCAAAGTCTACAGTGGGTTTAATGGGAGAGGTGGAGGGGAAGCTGTGAAGAAATCTTTTTCAAAACCTTTAATGCTTGGCATTTTTGTGGCTTTCCCTCTCCAGGAGCTGATATTGCTAATTCCTTTCTAAACGATGTTTGAACACCGCTGTCCTCAGGGGTCCACCCATCTCCCAGTTCCACCTCCTTGTTCCCTGCTCCTTTGTTTCTGCATCCTGGTCTAAATCCTTATGGGATTGATAAGGAAAAGAACTGCCTTGGCATTGCACACTGCAGCACCAGAATGCCTGCTGAAGTTGATTAATGCTGGCCAAAGAATATTTTAGAATGACTACTTGCCAGGCTCTGGAAGTAAGCTTCCCTTTCCTAACAGGGAGGCTTTGAAGAGAAACATTGAAGGAGAGTGCCAAACACTGTGCTTGTCATAGCAAAGGTATAAACTATTCCTAGATTAGTGAGGGCCCTTCATTTTGGAGGAAAACTGGGGAAGACTGACCATAACCCATGGTGATATCTAGCTGTTGGAGATTAGATATTTGCAGGCTGATAAACTATTCTGCTGCTGAAAGTGATCTTTTGTCCAAAGGGACAGAGTTTCTTCCTTTCATGTGGACTATCACATCTTTACTCAAGTTAGAGGAGCTGACCCCTGCTGAAGGTGTGGTTTAGAGCTGTAGTCTCAAAATCTAGCCTGATTTTTTCCTGTTGCTTTTTATTTACCAGTAGAAAATGAGTCCTCAATATAAGGATATAAACACTGTACTGATATAAATCACCCTGAAATTTCAACAGGATATGATATTTCCACTCTCTTTCTTGTCATCTGTTCTATTGGGAACTATATTTACATCTGAGAGATTATTAACCAAATAAACGTTGCCCACCATCAGCAGAGAATTGTCAGAAATAAACAGATTACTAATTATTGGCTTTTTATTTTCATTTTTATGCTGCTACAAGTTTTGTTTACTAAGTGGAAATATGCTAAGTATGTTAATATTAGCAAGATACAGAAGTGTGATGGAAGTCAGGCAAGTCAGATAATAAATATGTTTGTTTTATGATAGCCAGTGGTAGCATATTGCATTGGCAAAAAGAGTTCTCTTCAAAACAGGATATAGGCATCTCCAGAGGTTTACTGAAGGAGTGTCCAGATGCTGGGCCCCTCTTCTTAGCTGTAAAGATGGTTAAAGGCATACATTCATTATAGTTTCCTTTTATTTTATAACCTCACTCAACAAAGTGATAAGATAGCAAATAGCACTATGTGCATTCAACTCACTGGGAAACAACCCGGGGTAAAGTCAGTCAATAAAGCTAATTGTACCTGGACAAGCTGATTAAAAGCATCATTAGCCAGTCGTCAAGACTACTCCTGCTTCAGTCAACAGACTCAGCCACTAGATATATCACACTTGGACATCTCTGAAGTTTAGGATTAGGTCTAGCCCTTCAAACCAAAGCTGCAGACTTCTTTCAAATGAACAAAAGCAGGCTGGGTTGCACTGTCTGCAGATATGTGCTCTGCAAGGATATGCACCCTCATTCAAACTAATGACAGTAACAATAGTGATGTTAGCAATAATACTACCAACATATTGAAATGTGAAAGAACAGATCCCTAATACAAAATTTACTCTACTTAGATGTATGTCATGCATATGGATTCATTTGCTGGGTCTGACATTTCTAAACACTTTTAAAATAGTCCTCACTGGACATAAGCTGCCATTTTTGTCTCATTAAGGCCTATGTGAAACTGAGGGGCTAATGATAGGTAATAAGGTTATCAAAGATTATAGTTATTGATAACACTTCTGTGAGGGAGGCACTGGAACAGGTTGTAACACAGTGTAGATGCCTCATCCCCGGAAGTGTCCAAGGCCAGGTTGGACTGGGCTTTGTGCAACCTGGAGTAGTGGAAGGTGTCCTTGCCCACGACAGAGGGGTGGGAACTAGAAGACCTTATGAGGTCACTCCAAATCATTCTGTGATTCTATGTTTCTCTGATAATCAGTGTTTTGGAAAACAAGGCAAAAGAGATATCTCTTCTTCAGGGGATGCCAATTTTTCAGCCAGAGGTTGGATAGGGAAGAGAAAGCAGTGTGCCTGCTGAGGTCTCCCGGAGACCCCTTTGGGTTGTTCTCGTCTGGGTCCTCTCAGAGAGACGGCTGAGTGCTGCATCTGCAGCCTGACATAGTCAGTCAGTCCCTACATAACAGTGCTTTGTTACTAGTAAATTGCTGAAGCTGTTTCCTTCAGGCTTGGCTTCGACCCCATATTCTGTTTAAAGAGTTGAAGAGGAAGGATGACACAGAGAATAGAGCAGCACTAAACCAGAGATGTTATCAGCAGCACCAGATAAAGTCATCTCCTGCTCTGGGAGGCAGCACAACTGCATAGTTTCATACTCAGGCTGGTCTGGGGATCTCCTCCTGCCACCTTGCCTTTGCAGGCAGATCTTGGCCTCTTTGCTTTCTAAGGTCTACCAAAGTACTCCGAATTGATCGAGCTGTGTGATAATGTAATGAGAGCTGCTGTTCTGGCTGTGACAGCTCTTGTGGCTGGGGACACAGGAGAGAAACGTGGTTTGCTGGCATGCAGCCAGGCAGCTGGGGCTGCTACTAGTCTTGTCTTGAAGGCCAGAGGAAATTTTTAAATAAATATTCTCTTCAGGAGGGCAAATGCCAAAGCTCAGATTTAATGGAAACATTAATCCCAGAGGGAAGCGTGCATCATGTGGGGCTCTCAAAATGAGACACAGACTTCTGAAGATATTTCTTAATGACATTATTTATGTTTATTTTTCAGCTCTGTGGTAGCTCCCAGGAGCTATGAACCAAGTGCCTCTTAACCTTGGGACTCTATAAACACAGGCTGAAAGGGTGATCTTGTTCCAGAAAGCTTTCTCTCTTTGGCAAGTTGACATCTGAGCTGATGCTGTTTTACTTAAATTGAGCTAGTAAAATATACAGTGAGTGCCTGTTTTTCCAGCTGGGTGCTTACCTGTCTCTCTCTCTCTCTCTCTCTCTCTCTCTCTCTCTCTCTCTGTGTCCTGTGCTTGGCCACATGTCTCTCACCTTTATGCACTGTGGCATTTCTTGTGTGGCTTCCTCATTTCCATTTTCAAGCGTGTGCTCCTAAGGCATCACAGTCATGCCTGACAGTCACTTGGGATAGTGTAAATAGTTTTTAAAAAGGAAGAAAATGCATTTCCCCCACAGTTTTCCTGACTTTGTTTCATCATGTTGGAAGCTTTCTGATAGGAAGAATGATGGCCTGTGAAGGAAGGTATAAAACCTTACTCTGAGCCTTGCCTCAGCACAGTCCCTGTCCTAACTTGAAATGGGGCAAAAATGAGTAGCTTATAAGAGCATCTTTTTGGACTGGATATGTCTTGCTTTGTATGATGGGCATCTGGCAGGTTCTTGTCTTTCCATATTGTTTATATCTCATTTTCCCTGCTACACACAGTAAAAGAGGCAACTTCTGCTTTGGTCAAAGTTACATTCAAGTGTAATTTAGTATTCCTTACTATAAAAAGTCACACAATCTTGATGAAATTAGGTTCCTCGTCTGTATAAATTAGGTCCAAAGTACTTTTTATGGTGGCTTGAAGCACCACTGTCATTAATAGAAACATCTCATGAAGAAAAGGTATTCAATTTCTCTCAGTTTATTGCGTATTAAATTGCTGTAGCCTGGTTTGTCTTGTTAAAGTTAACCTGAAATTAGTAATTTATATGTTGGACTTTAAATCAGTGGTTTGAGACAGCTGCTCTGTGAGTGTCTGAGCAGTGCTTGTGGCCCAGCTGATGATTTTAAAAGCAGAGCTGGGATCAAATATTAAAGGCAGGAATTGTTTCAGACTCTCTCAGCAAGGCAGACCCTCTCAGTGGTACAAGGCACTCCCAGCAGCAGGTCTGTGAGCAGCACTGTGGTCCTGCCCATCCACCTGCCTGCATCCCTGCCCATCCACTTCCCTACATCCCTGCCCGCCCGGCTCAGCTTTTCTGCCCCTTAGTGGCTGAGCTCGGAAACCCAAATGGGATAAAAAATAACCCCACAAATAAGCAAATAGGCCGCAGTTGGTTAAGATCCCTGAGCAGATGGCAACAGACGGTGTGGCCTCATGGTGAGGGAATAGTAAAACAAAGCCAGTGACAGAGATAGGGATTACATCAGGGCAGATTTGGATCAGCACAGGTGCTGTGGAACAGCACCCTTAGAGACCCAGGAGAGGGATGAGAAATATGGAGAAGAAGGATTGTATTGCACCCAGCATGAACTGGAAATGTGAATTGTAGTTTAACTGCATGTGGAATGGGAATTCCCCTGAGTGTTGGCCACACTAACTCAGTAAAACTACTGATGTATTCAGCTCTTCATGAATCTCACGGCCTATTAAAAAAGGTGACCGAGAAGGAAATACAAGTAAAGCATAAAGCACCATGAGAGGTATGGAAAAGAAAACAATTATGTACCTACTAATTACATTAGAGACTAAGAGGCACTCACTGAAATTATCAGGTAGTGAATTAAAAGGAAATGGAAGGACAATGCAGAACTAAACTGGTTGGAAAGGGCCGTGGAACTCAGATATCCAGGGCCCCAGAGAATTACTCCCCACAGCAAGCTACACTGGTCAAGCAAAACTTATAAAAAAAATCTTTATATATCCTAACATAGTTTGGATTGGAGATGGTCTCAAAGGTCACTTGGTCAAAGCCTTGCTCAGAGCAGGACCAAATGTGATGTTAAGTTACATTTTTATGTGATCAAATATAATGAAAATGTCCATGTTGTATTGGTCTATATGTGCATGGACTACTTTGGATCATTTCCTTTTCTAGCTTTTGAGTGCTTGAGTCGCTAACAATGCTCTTGGAGTGCACTGGAATATTTCCTGGCACTAGACTTGCAGAGGCAGTTGGGTATTTTGCTGTGCAAGAGTTGCAACTTGTCCTAGCAATTATAAACCCCACCTGCAATTATTTTTAGGCATAAAAGGGTAAGCTGGCTTTAAAAAGCATGTCTTAAGAGTTGTATGAAACTAGCAAAGTTGCAACATTGCCATGAAGAAATGTGCTGAGGCATGTGAGCCTTCGACAGATCCAGTCTGCTGACAGGCTGGATCTTGAGTGGCACCATCCTAGTAAACCAATTAAATAACGGGTGCTAGTTTCCTAAGGGTATGGCCCAAGGGAATTTTGAATTGTTCAGCTGAAAGTTGGAATTAGTGAGTCAAACTCTTCCCTGAATTAGACTAATTAAATTGTGACCTCAGCTTTGTTACCCCACATTTCCATTCAATGAATACAGGGCATTATACTGCAAATGTACAATAGAAGGCATCAAATTTCCATCGAGTTTTAAATGAAATCTTTCTCATTTTCTCTAGCTACAATGTGTTTCCAGAATATGATAAGAAAAAAGTTTGGTTTAATTGGGAATAAAAAGAGAAAAGTATGGAAGAGGATAATCTACATGAAGGAATGCTTCATGCAGGACATGAAGTTGAAAGCTTAGAAAAGTTTGAAGCTATGGATTCCTAAGGACGAAATTGCATTTGGGTGTAAACTTGGAGCTCAGTCTCTGATCCAGGTGCAGCTATTCAGGACAAGGGATGAGGGTGCATGTGAAAGGTCTCACCTCACATGTCTTAGTGGTACTAACTGGAATGGTGGGTGACACTTTCATGGACATATGACAGGTAGCCTGCACTCACCTGGGAGCTCCAGAACTCTGAGAGCTCCAGAGCATCTCTGTCTCGACTTCTGCATGTGCACTGTGACCTTGAGTCTTTGCAAGGCAGCCTCCTGCAGCACAAAACCAGGACAGCTCGGGGAAGGACTGTGACAAGCACATCCAAGCAGTGCAGAACAAATAAATGGGATCAAACTAAAGGAACCAGGAGGCAGAAGAGAGGTGAGTTGGCAGAAATGGCCTGTGGAAAATAATGCTTGCATATACTTTCTCTCAATTTTCTGCTGCAGCTTTCAGGGGAATGGTATGCCACAGGACACAGAACCAAGAGGCCATCAGTCCTTGACCAGGAAGCAAATGGGTGAATAGGAGCAAAGAAGACTAAGAATGGAGTCTACAGATCCATGAGGAATTCCCCTGACTAATATTCCAGTGAGGCAACAACAAAGGCGGGAGCCTCGGGTAAAGCACAGGTCATGGGAGATGGCAAGGGACTGGGAACAATGGTGACAGCAGGATCAGTGGTGTCTCTGCTAACCAGAAACCTGAAAAAGGTCCAGAATCTGCTGGTGGAGAAGAGCCAAAAGAAGGTAGGTGGGTAACCAAAAGGGACAGCCACACCAGAAGGAGGAGGCCCTGCAGAAGGAGAGCAGCATGAAGATGAAACACCAAAACATGAAGTGGGTTTAATAGGCATCCCAGGTGCATCTTTCTGCAGTGGGAGTTCACTGAAAGACATGTCCTCAGGAAGAGTTACATATTAGGAAAATTCTGCCACAGTGAGTCAGGAAACTTTTAAGTAGTATGCAGAAAATAAGACTTGGAGAAAGTCCTCCAGAGACTGGAGGAGGAGGAATTTAGATGCACCAGCACAACACTTGTTTCTGCACATTAGTTCACAGGCTTCAAGGATAAAATGTCTGTAGGGAGTCACTGAGCCACTCAGGTTTCGCTGCCTGGAAACCTTTGCTGGCGATGGCCAGCATCCAGCAGGTCACACAGCAGCATCCCCCTGCTACTGAAGATGATGCTGGCTTTGGAGCTAGTGCTGACCTGATCAACGACCTACTGGATTCCTGCTTTTGCCACAAGCGGAGAAAAGACCTTATCCATCCAAATTATCCACCCAAAACTTTGTGTCTTTTAGCCCTGTGCCTTTTCTGGGGAAAACATACAAACAAAACAAACAAACAAAACAAACAAACAAAACAAACCAAACCAACCCAACCAAACCAACCGGGTAGCGTTTGTGATCGTTTTACAGTGTGGTTCATTCGCTTTGGCTCCAGCAGGGAAGGGCCGGTCCCCGTGCCGTGGATGCCCGGGAATGCCGGAGCGCAGCCGGGCTATGCTCCCGCTGGCCGGGAAGCGGCTCCAGGCGGGCGGAGCCGCAGTGCCACCTCCCGGCTCCCGGAGCTCATTCCCTCCCCAGCCGCTGGTACACGGCTGTGGTTTGGATTCAGCGGGACAGTAATGCTGATAACACGCTGATGTTTTCAGTTGTTTCCCAGAAGTGTTTAAACTACTTCTTCCTCTTCTTCTTCTTTTTCTTCTTCTCCATAATAATGATAATAATAATAATAATAATAATAATAATAATAATAATAATAATAATAATAATAGTGTTGTTGCTGTTGTTGCATTAACTTTTGTTTCAATTATTAAACTATTCTTATCTCAATGCATGAGTTTTGCCTTTTTGGTTTTTTTTTGGTTCTCATCCACACCAGGGGATTTGATAGGGAGTGAATTAGCAGCTGTGAGGCAATTAGCTGCTCTCTGGGGCTAAACCATGATATGATACCAGTAATTACATTTTTCCCCTTGAAATGCTGTTGCTGTTTTACTTTCACTAGCACACCTCTTAGAAGGAAATATATTTTGATTTCCCTGCTAGAGATCACATAAATACCATGTGAATTTGGTTTGTAGCTTAAGAAGAGATGGGGTTCATGACAAATTTCTCCAAGATCTACCTTTTGGTTACTGAGTTACAGTCATCTGTGGCAGTTTCCTGTTAAGCCTGTGTGTGAACAAAGTTATTTTTCTGCCTTTCAGGTCCATCCAATGAGATCCTACTAAGAATATCACCCATAAGTTAGTAATTTCATAATCCTTATAGTCCAGAGTGCTTCATGAATTATGTTAATGTGCTGGAACCGGATTTTTTTTTTTTTTAAATCCTGCTTTGAATAATTGCCCTGTTTCATTATTTATAGACGTAGATTTCAGTCCACCTGGGAAAGTGCTTCAGGGCACTACCACATTCCCTGCTCAGACACATTCATTCCAGCCTTGCTTGTCACTGTGACAGGCCTTGTGTTGTTACAGGTCTGATCTCCTGCAGCAGCAGGCAGCCGTGACCATGTAATTGCTCTCCTTTGCCCATGTGGTCAGAGAAGTCTGGAAAATCAGTGGCTAAGGTGAATGCCCCAGAGAAAGTAATATTTCAAAGCCTGAGCAAACCAGTGAGCTGGAGAATTTATTTGCCCAGAGTTATTAGTTTTGATTTATTTACCTCTACTGAACTTTCTGACCACCACTGAATGGCTTTTGTCAAATAGTTTCAACAGTGCTAGACAGCTGATGAACAAAAGACATATACACCCTCTCTTATCTGCTGTGAAAATTACATGATTTAAGCCTCACCTGTCCTCAGGACTTGTTCTGAATTGTTCAGGTTTTGCCACACTGGATGATATGGACAGCTTTACTATTTAGAGTAAATCCAAATTGCCCTCTTTTTCCTTTAAAAGGAAAAAGTGAAAGAGCACAGACTACTGGTGCTGAGCATTGATTTCTCCCATCACTGGCTCTTTCTAGGAAGCTCAAGTGGATCTTCTGGGCTCCTGCTGTGGTTGCCACCTGCAGGCATGTGTGCTGCAATGCTTCCTGTAGGAGGACATTTTGACATCTATCCTCAGATAGGCTGAGAATTCAAACGCAAAATTTTTCATGAGTTTCTGAATAAAACCATCATAAAGGGAGGTATTTAATATGGCATCAGTTTAAATCATAACCCTGCTTAGAATAACTCAGACTTTGAACTAGATTTGCAGATGTTTGACTTTCTGTAAGTCTCTTAATGTGATCTTGATGTGAGCCAGACTACATTTTTCTGACTGCAGGTTTTAGTGACTAATATCTCTTCACTGTCACTTTTATTCATACTATAATATACTTGCCATAGACCACTCATACTGAAGCCAAATATAAAGTCCAAGTGCTGCATGGAGTTCAAATTTTGAATTCTTCACAGGAATGTTGACAACTGCTGCTCCCTTTTCCTGCAACTGCCCCCACAAAACCATTTTCTGTGTCATTGTTAGTGTTATCAGAAGTTCTAACCAGAACCCCTGAAAATTATTTGAATGCAATAACTATACCCATGTGTATAAAAAGTATATGTACATGTATGTATGCACAAACTCACACACACAAAAATACCTGCCAGTCCAGAGGAGGGGACAAGTGGTATCTGTTTTTGAGACCAGCTTTTCTGATCATCAGACTCTCACCACCTCAGTATTTTGAATCCATAATAGCCAGTCTCAGGAGAATTTCCAGCCACTGCATTTTCCAACTCTGAGACTTGACTCACGTCTCAGAGTTTGACTAGTAGAAATATTTTGATTACAGGTCTAATTGCTAAAATAAACCTCAAATGTGTAGATAAGTAAAAGCCCGAGCCTTGATATAGTTTTACAAATATATGGGTGATGCATGCCAAGCATTTTATTAGCAGGGAATAAGTAAATATTATGTGGGTTTTTGTGTGCTGGAACATGAGTGTGTTCTGGGCAATTTCAAAGGTCAAAAAAGGCAAGTGGTGATGAAGTGTGCACATTTTACTGATGCTCATATATAACGACTCATGTTGCTCAACTGAGATTTCTGTGGTTGTGAGTCATGTAGACCTTTGGAGCAATTATTTCTAAAGCTTTGACACTTCACTATGATATTGCTAGGCCTGGAATGACGAAGAACAACAGACCAAAGAAGGGAAAAATTATGGCTTAGGTAAAAAGGGAAGAAAGAGACTCAGAGCAATTAAAAGGATGAAGTGATAAGGTGCGTGGACTTTGGTGGAGGTGGGGGGAAAATGGAAGGAGCAATATTTGTATTGAGATTAAAAATAAAAGGGAGGTAGAAAGCCCTTAGCAAATGGCTGATGTTGATTTAATCCAGTGTGACACATTGATCCATGTATTCATGTAGCAATTTTATTAAAACAAAAAGAAGTCCTAGAGTTTAAATACTGTGTAATGAGCTGCTCTATCATATGACTGACTTAAGCAAACACATTATGATTCCTTTAATGCCAATTTTGTAGTGTCAGTTAACTGGCTGTACTGAAGACTTATAAAGTGTAAGTACTTGGCTGAGCTGACCACTCAAAGCCTATAAAGCTCAGGGTTGCTAATCTGAGTCATGGCTTGAAGTTGCTATCAAGTCATCCACATCACCCAGACTCCTTCAGGTCATTTGCCCTAGACCCACACACATGGTATGGCATGATGGTTTGTGTGCAGTGGGGCAGAGGGGCTCCTGTGGAAAGAGGGAGCTTAAATCATCCTGCATTCACAGGCCTTCCTTCTTTGCTCAGGATGAAACCCAGTGCTTCCCATTAAGATTTAAATTTGACTCTGAGTCAATTGCTCAAGCATTTTCCTAGGAAAACATTTCCATGTAAAGCAGGGACAAAAGTGTCTGCTGAACCTTTACTGATGGAAGCTGGCTGACTCCACAGACAGTTATCCCTGCTCAAAGGACACACTGTGTAGAGGGAAGTTTTCTGTCCAGTTAAGTCTTTCCCAGACTTATTTTGCAGAAGGGCAGCAGAAAAATATCCCTAGAAAGATGTAAAGATGGAAAGAATACAACTCCCACACTGCCAACCTACAATACTACTCTTGTAGTCAGGAATGCCTTCAGGTGCAGGTAGGGCTGAGAAGTTGCTAACTAGTCACTACAATGCTCAGAGCTAGAGACAGACTTTCTTGCAAATCTCATGGAACTCAAAAGGATCTGCACAGGCTGAATGGAGGCTACAGCAGTTGATCTTGTGTTGTTTTTATACTGCATCACAGATGGAAATAAGACAGTGAAGCAATTCTACCATGTGGGTGTACCTGTGGTAGGAAGGAAACACCAAGAGAATAGAGAAGAGATGCTCCAATTCACCAGTCTGTGGAGGTTTCTGATCTGCTTTTTGGCATTTTCAGGGATTGAACTGGTTCAGCAGGCAGGATGTCATCTGAGTTCAGAGAATCTAATAAAAGAAGTCATACCTGTCAAGATCTTTTTTTTCCAAATGGCTGCTCTGAATCAAGACACTGGAGATAACAGCGTTGAACAAGACTAGCTGGAGCAAGGGTTGTTTTGATAGTTATGAATTCATGACCTTCTCCCTCAGAAACGCTGTGACTTGGAGCTGAAATATTCTTGGTGGCTGGAACAGTACATCTCAGAAACAGGGAGGGAGGGAGTCATGTGGGAAGGAAGCAGATGAAAGGCCATGGGTCATAGCAGGGAGTGCACAGTGCCAGGAAGATTAAATTTCCCTCGACCGGTTGTAGCCACTTTTCATGATCCTATGGGATCCTTTATGGATCACATAGAAGAGCACAGCTTTTATTTTTTACTGTGGCCAAGTAAGCTGTCTGTCCCTACCGGAATAGGCCACCACATGTTTTTCCCCAGCTTCTCTTCCTTTCATGTGTGTTACAAACTGAGAACACCATTCAATTTTCTCAGTAAAAATATAAAAATATAAAAAAAGTCATCAGGAGTGTGATTATTTTCTAAGCATGATAAGTGGAGGATGAAATAGTCTTAAAACAGCAATGTCTTGACTAAATCTTCCTTGTGAATTATCAAACTTATTATTCAGGACACTGAACTATTTCTAACTCAGAAGGACTTCATTATGAAGAAAATTACAGATGACATACACATAATGGGTTGTCAAGACCTCAGCAGCTGAGAGCAGGTAACAGGCTGGACAACTTTTTCCAACCATTGGAGCCATTGCTGGCTCCAATCCAGATATTGGCATAGGTGAGTGTCCCAAACGTAAACCAGCATGAATTCCTGACGACTTTTCATTTGCCTCTATTAAGTGATGAGAGTTTCACTGCAGTGTCTGGATGACCTCTTAGACATGGAATAAAGGCTTTTTCTATGGCTGAGTCAGGGCAGGAAATGGTAGCATGGAAAATCAGTGACTTTCAGCCACTGTACATTTCCCACAGGTCAACATAGCAGCTGAGACAGAAGTTGTCAGTACCATTTCAAATGCTTTGGCAAGATATGTGCTTATTTATTTGAAATCTTCTACAAGTCCTAAAGAAATAGAACAGGAGGGAAGTATAGAGGCAGCTGGTGCTTATAGCAAAGACATTATTTTGGTGTAACAAAGGTTTGGACAGAGTTAGTTCTTCAGAATGACACAGGGGAAAGAAAAGAGTACATGAAACTGATGGCCATTTCTCTGGCTGAATTATGTCCTGTGAGTTAAACCTGAGAGTTCTTGACAACATCCTTGTTTTCACTGTGACATCTGCTCAGAGAAGGAGGAAAAATATTATAAACAGCCTAAGCCAGTTCAAAATATACAAGAGCATTTTATGCTAGCAGGAGATCAATCAATCTTTTCCTTTCTGCAAAAGCTTTCTGGAAGACATCCAGCAGCCTTTAATTCCAGCAGTTATATATATATATATGCATTTTCAGGCATTTGCATTCTAATGGCTCTTTAGTGTTTTTGGGTTATTTTCTTTATTTAAAATAATGATATATATTTAATTGACCCTTCAGGGTATAAAACTAACTGTCTGAACATTTAGGAAAAACAGCCAAGTCTGACCTTGTGTCATAAAATAAGGGAGCTTGCCAGAGCCTGGACATAGAAGCCTTGTGCATGAGAGCTTGACCAAAACACAAGCAGAAATCTGATAGCTGAAGAAATACCCCGTAGTTAACAGCATGAAAACCAAGGAACCTCTGTGAGATTAAGTATCAGGTACTATTACACTCTGCTGCACTAGGACATCTTTTTGGCTCAAAGACCTGTTTATCCTAGAGCCCTTTACCAGGCCTGAGCTGAGTGTAAATGCAGACCCTCTCTATGCATAAGGAGGCCTTTATTTTCTTGTAGTGAAACAGAGGTCCAGCTGTGACCCTTGCTGGCCCTGGTTCCCACCTCTTCCCAGGGCTCTCCTGAAGCAACTGACTGAGGGTTTGAAGTTGGGCAGACCAGCAACAAGGGGAATTTGTATTTGGTTCCACTGAGTCTTAATGAGACCTTTATTATTGCTTGTCACTGCCTCTACTGATGCTAGAGCTCAGGGAGTTTTTTAAACACATCAAGGCACATTTAAACTCTTACCCCTAGGCAAATTGGCCACTTTGTCTGATCACAGCCCCTGTGCTGATATAAAGGTCCATCTGTGAGACTGCACAGACAGCTCTTGTAAAAGCCTCACTGGCCTCGGTATGTGCTTCAAATGTTATGTACTTAGTAC
Source organism: Toxostoma redivivum (assembly GCA_013397375.1). Classification (NCBI taxonomy): domain Eukaryota; kingdom Metazoa; phylum Chordata; class Aves; order Passeriformes; family Mimidae; genus Toxostoma; species Toxostoma redivivum. The sequence goes on along the minus strand of VXBI01007058.1, from coordinate 173,205 downwards.
CAGTCAATAGCTTCTCAGCTGCTGCAGTTTTCTTAGGGCTCTGTGTTTGTCTGTGTCTTTATCACCACAAGGGCAATAGTATTCTTTGAAACAGCTAAGTAGCTTTTAGCAAGATATTAGAAAGGTGAGGTGGTAATAATAGCCACTTAGTGGCCTTCCTTGTTAGCCAAAGTGCTATTGAAAGGATTTTGGCATTTTACACCATATAACTGCTGTGTTTAGAATAGGAGGGCTTAGAAACCTTGAGGTGCTAAGTCTGCAGTAAAACGATACAAATAAGTGATTTTCAGTTTGCGGTCTGTGGTAAAAAAATACTTTAAAAAACAAACTTAAATTCACCTGACTTGAAAAAAATTGAAAGCAAACAAGTATTATATGTATAGTATTAAAGATTGTTTTTAACTTTATCAAACAATAAATACATTGTAAAATGAAATTTGTTTGGAAGCAAAAGCAAAATGGTAGTTTGAAAAGTCCATTCACAACTACAGGAGATAAGAGTATTGGGCATTTGTATAATAATAAATGCAATAGCAAGTGCTATTGAGTACCACTTCTCATCTTCCAGTGGGTGAATCAGTATTTGCTAGAATCTTGTTTAATTACACTAAATAATGTACTGGTAATAGTGCATTTTTTGGGGGGTGAAATACTTTTTATTTTCTATTTTACTTTTTTTTCACTCAGATGTGTTTCACAAGTCCTTAGTACACTGAGATTGCATTTTTTTTGCAGAGCTAGGCACATCACCTGCTTATTCTATAACTTGAGGTGTTTAACATTTAAAACTACACATTCAAACCATAGACAGCATCTAGGGGTCTATATTTTGAATCAAATTAAGTCTCCAAGTAATTCAAACACTTAATTTTTTTTCAATGCATCTGTTTACAAATAATAACAATAAATAATCTTATAATAAAAATAATCTTCGCACCTCAAAAACGGAAATAAAATTATAAACATTCAAATCACATGAAATACCAAAAAACATTGAAGAGGCACCATGATTTACAAAGATAGTAGGGAATAGTTCTTATACACATCTGCTGTTTATTTTGACATCTTTTCTTGATGAGTCAATTCCTTTTTTGACAATAATTTCCCACGTTTGTAAAATGCTTTGAGCTTTAGCTATTAGCATGTAAAATAGGGCTCTGATATTCTGTTGTATGTCCCAGCAGGGTTACTGTAAGTGACACATGCTTTTGCTGCTTCAGAGCATAAACACCCTGTATCACTTGTCTTCACTGTGTATGGAAAGTCACTTCTTCCTCCTGGAAAAGACATGGCTGGAGGACAGCTGAAGCTTGTGCATTACAGGCATACCACAAATTTTAACTTCCTGTAGATGCTGGCATTGAGGTGTCCCGCAGAGTAAAGTGTGTGCACCAAGGTATATAACAAAAGGGGCAGCTGCTTTCTGTTCTTAGCCTAAGAGGGTCCTGAATTTCAAAAAACTGCTGTAGCATTTTAGTGTCGTAAATGAAAGCAAATCACAGTCCAAGCTGCTGCTTCTTAGAGTTCAATCTCCAGCTTGTTGTTGTGGCTTTTTTTTCCTCATGAGAGGGCTCCCTTTACACTAGGACATCTGTCCAGCTGGAGTCTGGTGCCCTTAACAGCCTGAAACATTTTGGTGTTTGGACCTTTACAGATGGGATAAATTAAAACTGGATTGCGGATCAAAAGCAATTTCCGTGTTGTCCTGTGATCTCAGTGACCCTTGGCTGGGATCTTACATCCCCAGGAAGGGGCACTACTGTTGCTGTCATTTGGTGGAATCATCTATTTTGTTTGTACCAAGAAGTCTGATTTCAAACACTAAACAGCACATTTAAAAGTGAGTAAATCGAAAAAAAGTATTCACACTTTATTTCTATTTTAAAACAGACAGTTTCTTCCATCTACTTATGGTCTAAGCAATGTTGTGTATTTGTACACAGCACAGCAACTTTAATCATCAGGAAGCAATTTCCCCTCTAACTATGAGGGCAAGGTCTCCCCCAGCCCTCCTGGGGTGATGAGCAGTCAGTGAATCAGTAAAAGAGAGTGAATTGTTCTTTCTTTGCCAAACAGGCCTAATGAGGGTTGTATGTCTACATAAATTATAATATAAAAATACAGTTAAAAATATAAAAATTATACACATATATCTTTGCTAGAATTTCAGCTGCTGTGCTTCAAAAGTATTCAAAGGTATGTAAGTGTTAGAAGATGTGGAATTTGTATGGGATTGTAAGCAGATTTGGTTCTTCACTTCCATTGCCTGCTTTAGGAGATATTGAAAGACTTGATGGTCATCTCTTGCAGCTTTCAGCAAGCTAAATAATTTTGAAAATCTTCCCCCGATGGCTGGAAGAGGCTGAGAGCATTGTAGAGGCTGGCAGTGAATTGTAGCCTTCATTTTTTTCGCCAAAAAGTTGAGCAGTTTGGTGGGGTTGGCAGGCTGCTGTCAAAAGAAGCAGCTTTTTGTGCACTCTCCCCACCATGCAGGCTGAGCACTCGCTCTGACCTATCCTGTATCAGCCCCTTTGCAAGGCTGATATGGCATGAGAATTCAGAATTGATGAGAATACCAGCTTATTTGTTTTACCCTGAAAGCCTCCTGCTACGGGATTGATGTTCTGGTCTGTCTCTGCTGGGGTGCTGCCCCTGCTGGCAGGGTGTTTGCAGTTTTTCCTGGGGAACAGCTGGCTTTTCAGCACGAGTGAGAACAACAGAATGAGACCTTACATTTTTCCTCAGTCCTATCTCAAGCCAAACTAATAGTCCTCTTCCTAATGAGGGTGGTAAGGACTTCATAGTTTGGCCTGTAATCATCTCTGCTGCGGGTCAGAGGGTGTCAGAGCAGATGGTTTTGTGGCTGATAGAAGAAGATGGTCCTGAGTGTTGTAGTTGTGTGTGGGAAGCTCCATTGCTAGAGCTGGGTCAGTGAGACATGGCAAACCACACAACTTACTTCTCTCCATGTCAGCATGATTTTCTGTCAATATTTGTTTTATTTTCCCAAGGATAGGGGTGTTTCATTAAGTTGCACACACTGAATATGTGACTGTCTGTCAGGTTATCAGAAACCTGGAGGAGTTAGGCTGGGTAATGGAGACAGGGAAAAGATATTTGCTTTCCAATGAGGAGTGGTGTCACGGCTGCCATCTGACAGTGTCTGGGCCCTCTGATGCAGAGGGACTTGCTGCAGCTGCTACAAGGGAACATCTCTTGGCAAGACATGTGCTGCTGTTAAGTATAACACCTCTCTCCTGCACTGGGGCACATGGAGTGGTCAGCTGCACTGGCACACAGGTGCTGCAGCACGGCAGGCACTGATGCTGCTCTGCAAAGGCAGGGGAGAGCTGCAGGGAGTCAGCAAGAGGAGAAGAGACTAACTTGGGGTCTTGCACTCAGAGCTGAGCTGATAGACACAGATTTATTTCCCCATGAAAAGGTTATTGAGATCTCTGCACCTTGGGGATGGTGCAGGGATACTTTCTCACTAGGCTTGCCAGTCTCGGCTGGTAACTGACGATAGCAACACATGAGAGTGACAGGTCCATTTCCTCTTTGCAACACAGTTCCTGGCAAGGGAATCTCTAGACATGGCTGAGAGAGTATTTTTGTTAAAAAATCAAAAAGTCTCAGCAGTATGTTTATGGGTATTTTCAACAGTAACTAATGAGCACTTAGGTGGCTTAGGTGGACTTAGTATGCCCCAGCTAAAAATCTGTTTGAAAGCTGAAATAGCCATTAAGTTATTCTTTTATTTCTCTTCATGGTGAGACAACAAATAGATCTGGAGTTCTTCCAGTCTATTTGTGATACAGAATTATTCATTGTATTTCTTCAAGTAATTGACTTTGCAAATCTTCACATGTTCACAATAGCACAGTTGCATATCACAATTCATGCTGTGATAGTTAATAGATATAAGGCTCTGATCCTACTCAGTATGAAATCTTGGCATTAGTGAAAGCAAACAGGAGCTTTGACACTAAATTGACACTAGGATTGAATCCTAATACAGTCCTACCAAAGCCTTCTTTATACTCTCTTATTCGTGATGGAGAGGGAGTCTAAATAACATATGTTGACTGGGAAATATGTGCAGTCAGATCTGTTTGAAAGAGAAGTCAAACATCTGCGCCCCATCAGTTGATTAGTGAATTTTAAAAACTCACACATGAATCAGTAGATTGGAAGATTAAGCCTCCTTCCCTGCTACCAGATCACTGCAGGCATTTTCCCTGAACTGCACGTTGCTGACAAGGTTTGGCAGACGGTGAATTATTTTGCTCTTCATGAATATCTTTCAGGGGCTGATTGACAGGTGATAGGCACTTTTTCTTTAGACACCAATAAGCCATATTTCCCCCATTGCTGTATTTATGGAGTCATTGCTTTTCTTGTTTCCAAATGTGACACAGGTTTGTATGGTCTGGACCCTCCCCAAAAGCACAGTATGGGAAGTTCACAATCATACTTACTCTTGAGGCTTTGCAGGGCTGGGGCACCGTGCCCAGCATCCTGGATTTTGGGGCTACTGGGAGCTACCCCAAGAGGAATAGCCAGCAAGGAAAATGCAGACGGCTGTTGGCAGTTTTCCTGTTTACAGAGGCCAGGGCTGATGTATTTGGGCTTCGCACCAGGAGATGGCAGGGTGGTGCTGTCCATGCAGCCTTTACCAGCACTAGTTACTGATTCCCTGCCTTTCTAGGATGGGATTTTAAAGCTCAAGATATCGAGCCTCTGACTGGCATTTAGGAAGAATGTACTGTATGAGCTCAGCAGTAAAATTAAAGAACTATCACTCTTGAGACTGGCCTGAGTTAAACGCATCAGTTTCAGAGAACTGAAAGCTTTATCAGAGTGCCAAAGAAGGACAGAAATTTCAATTTGGACTATTTCTCCAGAAACTTCAGTTCTACTTCTGTTGTTTTTCAGATACCTAGAAAACTGTTCAATTGGTAATGCCAATCCAACTTTTCTCTTGACCCTTTCTACTGCCTTCTCCCTTTCTGTGAGTTTTCTTTTATTAAAGATACTTTGAAAGTGAATTTGGCTTTGGCATTTCCCTTCTTCTCTTCTCTTCTCTTCTCTTCTCTTCTCTTCTCTTCTCTTCTCTTCTCTTCTCTTCTCTTCTTCCTCTTTTTTTTTCTGTTACAGTCATTGTCAGCACAGCTTTTCTTCCAAGCTCTGGAAGATAGAGGGATGATGGCTTCATGTATGCCATATGGAGGGAATCCTTAACTTATTCTACCTACTAAACCCCACCTTCTCATTTAATAGTCACAAAAGCATACAGATTAAGAAAATGTTGCTGCTTGTTGCCTTTAAGAGAAAAGTCTATTTTGTCTCCGGGAAAAAAACAAAACAAGGTAAATTATGCTGATCTCTCAATTAATATAATAACTTTCCACTGCTAAATTTTATAGACACAGGCTATAAAATTTAACGTGTGAGATTTGATGGTAGGGAATTTTTGGACTTGTTTTATGTAGTGGCTGAAGCCTTGCGAAGTTCCTGGAGAGCTGCATTTTTGCTATTCTGTTATGTATGGATAAGGGGGTTGCTATAAAAATGGAATTGTATTTTGCAGAAAATTATTAATCATAGTAATAGCAGTGGAAGTGATTAATTGGTCAGACAGAAAACATGTGCCTGATCAATGATAGTAATTGGAAATGTGATCTGACTTGTTGCTTTAAATCTGGGAGACCACAGCCTCTGCCACCTCTATGGACAGTGCCCAGACCAGCACAGGTGGCTGCAGAGCCCATCCTTCTTTCAGTGCTAGCTTATTCCTGCCTGCTCCAGCTGTGTCCATGGGGTGTTTCAGCATGAGAAAACTCTGTTTTACTGGCTAACCCAACCCACTGCCAGCCCTGATTCCTGCTGCCATAGGTGCCCCTGTTGGCTTCCTGCACCGATTCAGGCAGCCCATGGGAAAAGATCAGCAGCATCTCTGCTGGCTTGAAACATGCCAGGGCATTGCTTGGAAAGTGCCAACCTAGGCTGACTCCTCCACATTACAGGGGGCCAGGGCCAGTGCATGGAGCCGTGCTTGGGGTGTGTTGTGAGGTGCAAGGCGGGGAAATGCCATGTGCCTGTGGCTGATGTCCTGGCAGGACACGATGAGTCTGCAGGATCCATTCAATGAGTCTGCTGTGACTCATTGAGCACTGGGGAAGATTTGGCTAAAGGCTGCTGTGCCCATATCGTGCCTGGCCTGCTTGGAAGAGTGCAGGGTCAGATCAAGGCAGTTGCTGCTGTGTGCAGGACAGCCAGCCAGGCTCGTGTCAGATGTGAGCCCTTGCTAAACTGAGCAGGTAGGCAGGGCAGCTGGCTCACCACCCACTGACCAATGCCCAGCCCACTCCTAACCAGAGATAAGCTCCTCCCTGCCAATTCCACCCCGTTTATATACTGGGCACGCCGCTCCACACTATGGAATATCCCTTTGGCCAATTTGAATCAGCTGTCCTAGCTGTGCCCACTCCCAGCTTCTCATGTACGTGCATTTTGGCAGAGAATGGGAAACTAAAAATTCTTGACTTGGGGTAAGCACTACTGAGCAGCAGCTAAAACACCAGTGTTTTACCGACATTATCCTCATAGTGACTCCAAAACATAGCACTGTACCAGCTTCTGGGAAGAAAATTAACTCTATCCCAGCTGAAACCAGCACACTGGGCAGGCTTTCCCCCCTCTCCCTCCTCCTTGGTGCCAGGGGGCTTTTACAGGGTGATGGCTGTCTCATAGTTTGGCTGTGTGAACAACATAACAGCATTAGGACAGGAACAACAAGTAGGCAGCACTAAGTCTCTCTTTGTCAAGAGCCCTGGGTTGTTATTACAGTACATGCGCTGACTCTTGCATGGTTCATCAGGCACAAGAAGGACTTTAGTCCTGAGCAGCACGCATGATTTACAGCTGTCACCTTTATATTATCCTGCTGCCAAAGCCTCAGTACTCAGTGGTGTTCCATGCTGTGTCAGATTAAATGCAGGGCACAGCTGAATTTCTCTGCAGAATGACAGACACCAGGGAAGGAGACTTGTGTCAATGTTGAATGCAAATGTCTTTCCCTGGTTCGAAGGTTGGTTTTAAATAACCTGCCCAAACAGGTTTAGGCTGGCCCCACCAGAAGTATGGTGACATGTAAATCGGTACCAGCTAATTTACAGTATGGAAAAAAATTAGGCAAAATTTCCCCTCTCAAAGATCCTCTCTGGAAGCTCCCATGTAAAATAGTGATTTGGTACCATGGATCACAGACAAACCAGCCATAGTTGTGACCACCTTGCTTTCAAGTTACTGTATGAGATGTTTTGAAAACCCCATAATTCACTGCTTTTTGGGCCCAGGCCACTTCAAGAAAGGGACAAGGCTGGTGTCTACTGTTTGAACTATTTGTGCTGACACACAAAGAAGGGGACCATATTCCACAACAGGCCTCAAAACAGTTAATTAACATTATCTCTGACTTTTTTCTCAGCTGCCCTTTCTTTTGTTCCAGTGTAGATCCCTTTTTGTCAGCTTGTTTCCATCTAATTCGGAGCACCAGCTGGTCTCTGCACCTTTGAAAAGGGCCTTGCAGTGTTCTCCAGTAATTGCATTGCACACCCTTGCATACAGCTTGGGGGAAGGCATTGCTCCAGTCATTGGTAAGATGCATTTATGCTTTTTACAAACTTAGGGGATGTTTAGAGCAGTCAGCAGTCTGCAGAGGCAGCCTGCTTTGATTAATGGTCTGATCATTTTGTAAATGCTTCCAGCCAAATGTAAAGGAGCAGAAAGTCTTTGCAAGTGGAGGTTTGAATGAACATAGACAACTAAACAGGAAACTGCACTTTTGGTGCACTGGGTGCCTTTAGCAGCCACCACTCCTGCAGCTCAGGGATGTTCACAGCAGGGGTGTATACCAGGGCAGGCTCTCCAGGCAGCACTCTGGGTCAGGCACAGTATCCAGCACTCCATGTGTGGGAAGGAGTGTTACAGAAGTGCCCATAGATTTGCTCAAGCATCATAAAGTTATTTTTTCAAGCAGTTTCTCAGTCTTTTTAGTCTGTATTCTCTTCTTAAAAACCTTATTTTTTTGTTTTTTCCCCTTGAGATTTTGAAGGTTAGGTCTTCACTGTCCCATGTAATTGTTTGAAACCTGGATTAACTGCTCTGGAGAAAATGCCACATATGCTGGCTATGCTGTTTAAGTAGAAAGCAGGCAGGGTCAGAAATGCCAGGTCAGCTTGGGGACTGGCAGTACCAAGTATCATGGCACACAGAAAAACTGACCATCATGAGCACTACAGAGCATCCCTTTGGTAAGGGACAGGCAGTAGTGAATCAGCTGGTGGCATTAGGAGTAAAAGCAACCTGTTACAGGTCTATAAGGTCCTCTTCAAGTGCTTCCCAAATCTTGCAGGATTTAAAAGGGCATTTTTAATAGGATTAATCTGGATAAAGGGTTTTTGGAGGAATTACAGGTAAGGACTCTCCCTTTGCCCCTATTGAAACTCTTGAACATTAAAATGCCTAAAAATTCCGAACCTTTGAAAGCACAAAGCTTAACCCAGTTTCTGATGATGGAGCTAAGCATATCTGGCATGATGACTGCTGTGAGTTGAATTAGGCACCTACACTGTCCATGAGCCTAAATCAAAAGCTTGCCACTTGGTTTCCTTTGTGCATCTCACCCTAAGTATTACTCCCAGCCACTGCCAGGTTATCTCCAGAGCTGCTGCCAGTGGGCTGTTATCTCAAAGCCTGCTCCCTTGTTCCCTAGGTCTAGGATTCAGGAGAGACCTGGGGAGGAGAAAAGTGAGTGTGTCCAACAAACCTTGTCAGTGCTGTCATGTTCAGGTTTTGCCTTCCTTTTGGAATCCAGCTGGAGTGTTTGAAGTCCCTTGTGTGCAGGGGTGGAACTCTGGCATTTGGCTGCTTTCCGGGTGATTACACCAGACTTGTAGATTCCAGGGATCTTGGGGAACAGGATACCACATGCCTTCCAGCCATGGGGGTGAGCCTGGAATGGTGCATGTCCACAGGGGGCTGAGACAGTGTGCTCCAGAGGGGCTCTGCCAGCCTGGGGCTGTCTACATGAAACCTATCTGCTTCAGTGTCTTTGCTGGCATCCTGGTAAAGCAAGAAGAGGTCGTTTTGGACTATAACTCTAAGGTAGGTCTGGGAAGCTGTTGAAATCTTTCTGGCTGCACAAGGGAACCTTAGTGCTTATTTGGCAATATTCCATTTCTAGAGGCTTCTCTCTCATAAACATCTGTCCTCCATGTCCTCTTTGGCTAATTTCCTCTGTCCTCCACTGCAGCCAAAATGCCATTTACTTTTAAAGGATTAGGAGCTGCCACTTCCAAGCAATGTCTGGAAGAAATCACTTCAGCAGCAAAAGATCCTCTAACAGAGCTGCTGGAACCATTACTTCCCAGCAACCTCAGGAACAATTTGACAAAGCAGAAGTGCCCATGGTACAGCCTAAAGGTTGGATGTAACCTGAACTGCCCTGGAGCTTGGACCAGGGCTGCATTTCCACTGACTAGAATCAGGGAACACAGCTCTGGTGGTGCTGCAGGGTTTCCATGGAAGATGAGGGTAAGTGAAACTATCTGTTGGCTGGGAAAACAGAAGGTACTGTGACTGTCTCTATTTAAAGGTAATGACTTTTGAAGTTATTAGGAAACTGGTTGCTGTCTTTGAATACTGCCTGTGCACAGTAAAATGAAGTGGGTAGAAACACAGATAAGATGGTGCCAAGATTCTCAATTTTTTAAACTTAGAAATCCTCTTTTTTTGCCAAATAACTAATTCTTCAAAAACAGATCTTTACATTTCCTGAAATGAGACCAAAACCTGGCCCATTTGCTTCACGTCTTGATTTAAGTGCACTTGTTTCCCTGGGCCACTATATGGATTTCAATTTTGGAAACTAGTCTTCATGAAAAGATTTTAATTGTGGGGTGAGATTTATCAGACGACCTTCAGGACACAGCGACATGGGCATGTGCAGTCATGCCTCAATTAGCATTTTCCTCTTGTGTTTCACATTAAATATACTTTGAAGTCTTGTCCTACCTGCATGATGAGAGCAGAGAAATGACCAATACTATAGCTAATCTCTGCCAGATTTGAACAGAGGTACTGATTCTACTTCTGAAACAGATGTCAAACCAGTAATCCCAAAACGAAGCACCAAGAAGAAGCCAACAGGTGTGGAGGACCAAGTGTACTGAGGAGGCTTTCTTGACAGACAGTACAACAGAGTTACTCTTCCTAGAAGAGCAGATGGAGCCATCTGGAAAAGAAAGAAGAGTGGAAAGGAGAAACAAAGTTAGGCTGTGAAAGGTTGTGTGAAGTCCTACACAAGCAAAGAGAAAACACATGTTTTAGTGCTATCTTGGATAGGACCCAAAATGTCTTAAAAACATGCAACTAACATAGAACAGTCAAGATCTATTCTGGTTTCATTTTGGTATATAATGTTTAAATTAGCGCTAGCTCACATCAAGTACATGCTTGTAATTAAATTTTGAAAGAACATTTTCTTTTCTGAGATTTAAAGAATGAATTGGTTATATTTCAGCTTTGTTGACAAAGATGGTTTCAGTTAATGAAAGACTAAACTGGATGCGTTAAGAATGAAAGGAATATAAACCATATGCTGTTATGTTTGGTGCACTCAAAACAGTTCTTCTTTCTACTGGTTTCCCTGGGGCTGTTTCCAGACTGAAGGTAATCTATGTATTTGTTTTGGTGCTTTAACACGAGATAACCTAAATAGGCACAGGTTGGAAAAATTGAATGTTATAGATACATTTGGAATTGTCTTTCTGCTAAAAAACTGAGGGGCCTGAGCCGGAATGTCTTATTCTTCCAAGCCAAATTCTAAAACTAGGCTTGTTTATTTTTAAGGTTGAAACTTGCACTGTCTTGCTGCTTTTCTGTATTTTCACTGAATTGTATGGAATGTATCAAGCCCAGAGTACATCCTTTTTGAATAAAGAACATCTTGTACTTTACACTGGACCCTTTGGTATTCTTTTCTCAGAGGGCTGCAAACCACTCTTTGGAAGGAGAATTTATGTTGGTTTCAACAGTTGCCTATTAACAAGAAGTTTAAGACATTCAAAAAACTGCATGAACATGTCTCTCAGAAACAATTCAAATATTTTCATTTTGGAATATATCATTTTTACGACAAATGTTGGCCTTGCTTGAAGAGCCACTAGTCCTTGAACATTAAATTTTCAGCTGCAGGGAGTACATGTGGTTACAATAAAAAGGAACATGCACAAAGTTTATTGTAAAGAAAAAAATGTCATCCAGTCTGATGTTATTCTTATTCTGGTTTTTATGAGGGTTTGGACAAGGGATGGGTAGTTGTGAATGCTTTTATGAATCCCAAACAGCTCTTGTATTTTGTTAGGGAATATGTCTTTATACTGTTTGTATTCAAAATGTGCTATATATACCCTAGTTCTTGAAAGAGTTTGAGCAATTACACCAGGAATATTGCTGTCTTCAGTATAATACATTCTTGACTGGCTCTATTAAAATCAACATTGCATTTCTTATAAAGCTTGCAGTATGTACAATCCTGTTTCTGTTTGAGATAGTGGGAGTATTTTAATCAACCTCAGTGAGAATTTTTATGTATGTTAAGGAAACAGATGAATTCCCTTTATCACAAATAAATACTATGTCTCCTTTCTCCCAGTGAAGCCCCTTATTTAGCTTCTCAGCATCCAAGCTGTCCTGGTGAGGTCTGCAGGATCAGTCTTGTATGTCTCCAAATTAAATAGGGAAATTAATAACCTCACCCATATGAGGAAGTGTACCTACCTATATTAGGGGTTGTTAGAATCTGTTACCCAGAACTGGAATGAAGAAAGCTGTTCACCTGCAGCTGTACCACTGCCTTTGTATGAATTTCTTCTACTTTTTAAAACACTGCTTGGGAGATAAAAAAGTTTGTATAGTTCCAGGCAGTCACAAAGGCCCTTGCTTATCCAGACCTATTCTCCCATATCTGGTGCATCTGTAGTGAGAACACATTATAGTGTGTTGATAGGGCCACCATGAGTCTTGGATTCTGAATAATTCTGAGTAATTCTGAAATTAACTTTGCTATCCTACTGCTGTGTTTGTCTGCTAGCCTTTTGCTGCTGATGTACTTGATGATCTTTGGGATTTTTGTTGTTGTATGATACTTTTCACTTTTCTGATTTGTAGAGTACATGAGTACTGGTTTCTGGTGACTCTCCCAAGCAACTGCAAGCATCTTTAGGGAGGTGTCTGTGACTGTTTCAGTGAGAAACTGAGGCACAAGGAACGCTACAGAAGACCTCTTGTAGATTAGTCTTTTGTCTGCACTTTAAAGTGAGGTATATAATGACTTGTCATTGCTCTTTGTTGAAAATTTGATCTCCCTTTTCTGAGTCAGTGTGAACTGCTTGTTAGCTTGGCAATTTTTGGCTTCTCAGCTAATCTTTCAAATATATTTGTTAGTGCTGCAGTTTAGTGTTGTCAGCTCAGGTTTGAGGCTTTTGGCTCTATTCAGGATTCCTTTGTGAATCAGGGTGTTATATCTGCTTGTACCGTCATCCCTTCAATGTCTTTAATCTTCTGAAATTAACTCAATATGAATGCACACTGTACAAGTGGAGAGTGCCTTTTGTATTCCTTAAACAAAACAAAAGCCCAATAACATCAAATAAATAGAGCTTGTGCTGCTTCTGCTGTGGTGTCCACTCATCTATTTTTCTAAGCTGATTTGACCTATACAAATAGGTGCTATGATTGTCTACATTTGTATATGTTGATCTTATTTCACCTACCAGAGCCTTAGTGAAATTTTACGTAAAAGATAGAATGCTTTTCTTCCATCCTTCCCTGCTTTATAGCTTTTTCCCTCTCTTTCTAGGCAGTGACATATATCTAAGGAATGTTACCCCAGAGCCTGTTGTATTACAAAGTACAGTCTTCATAGAAGTGAGCTGAGAACTGAGCTTAAGTCTAAAGTTTCCACAGAAAAGCTTTTTGTCAGCTAGAAAAAAACTGTTGCACTCCATCATTTTCATGATATCAACAGCTGCACAAGGTATTTACACTTTCCCACACCCATGTGTATATATATGTGTGTGTGTACTCCATACATATTCACACCTGTGCATGGTACATGTGTACAACACAAAGCCTGAAGTAAACCCAGTGGATGTTGCTTTTAGACAGAAATGGAGGTTTACACTTTACCTCACAATTACCTTCACAAAGATGTTTTCTTGTAAACAAGTCACGAAGATACAGTTCTGCTGAAGAGGCAAATACATTATCCACTGATTAAAAGTAATTCTTGTTATTGAGAACACTGCACTCTTACACTTACAAACCCAGAAGAAAATATCTATGTATACAAAGATATTTTTGGAGTTGTTAACCTGAGTAAAATCAGAAGGAAGCAAATTTTCATTAGACAGTGCCTTCTTTCAGCTGAGTAATTGAATCAGATGGTATATGAGTGGTGGCAGTGTTACCAGCTCCCAAAATGCACAGTTGTAACAAGCATCCCTCCAACAGCAAGCAACCAACTTCTAGATCCGTCAGTACTTGCATTTTTGCTCATTTTCTAGTTGTTTTGGATACAGAAGAGCAACTTGGAAGAAAGAGAGAATTATATCATTTAGCAGGCTTTCAAACAGCGTTAGCTGTTTGACCAAATACCATGTCAACCTAAGTTTGTCTTCAGGTGCTAGCAGTTAGGGTGGTAATCGTATATGGTTTTCTACTAATAGTGACATTTAGTATCACCCAGAGCTAACATAAGGTAATTGGACAATTTAAGAAAAGTGTCAAGCAGAATTACTGTTGAAATTTTCTATTTATATTTCACAACAGCTGATCCTAACCTAATTAAATAACAGATATCTCAAATGTCTTAAAGGGGGTACTGCCTATTTCCCTTTGGCAGCATCCCAACATCCCTTTCCCCTTTGGTAGTCTCTGGTTTTGAATAAGATCCTGAATCATGTGATGATGATTTAACTTTGGAACAGTGATGCATGGATGACCATATAATTCCTTTTATATAATTAGCATCTTTTAGTGGAAATAGCAGAATGACTTATAGTTTCTGGGCTGAATTTTTCTGCTCTAAAACTTACCTGCTTTCCCTGCTTCAGTAATTAGGGGTGAGGGTAGTGTGTGATGTGCTTTAGTCTTTGTTGTTTATTTGTTTTGGTTTTCGGTTGTTTTTTATTTGTTTAGGTTTTTGTTTGGTTGGTGGTTTTGGTTCAGTCTTTTTTTTTTAATATTTGAGTCTTTCTAGCAGCATATAACAGGCTTATAACAGAAAATAAAATATGACAAATGATGGCTTTAAATTGAACAGGTAAAGGAGCTATTGGCATTGATATTCAACTCTATTCTGTTATCCAGACTAATTATCAAACTAACTTCTGTTAAATGACAAGGTTGTATACTGCTTTATATTTTATAGCAGAAAATTCTAATAATATTCCTAGGATGTCATATTTTAGAAGAGTTAAAGAAAACTTGCTTGCATGAGGAAAGGAATTTTTATTTGAGACACTTTACTAAAGCTCAGCTTCTGTTTTATTTCCCATCATAGACCTGAGCCAGAAATAGAATTTAGCCTTTAACTTGCTACCACTGGAAAAGCCAGAAACTACAGGTATATTTTGAGGCCTCCTGCCCTCTTTACAAGGAACTGCAGTCCATGATGTCTTTCATGGCCCCTGCCATACCCCTGTTTGGAGAGTCAGTATGATGCTTGAGGTGATTCCCAATACAGCCACTCCTCCCTGCAAACAGCAGCACCACTGTTGCTCTACCACCCCGAGATCCTTGATGATGCCCTGGAGCAAGTTTTTTGCTTAGTAGTAGATGAAACTCAACATATTTTTCCAACATATGTTTAACTACAGATTCTAAATCACTTTTGCTTTGCATGGATGTGATTAGTTTAGGAAGCAACAAGGGTTGGTCTAAAAGTATATATGAGAAAATATTGCCATACAGAAGTGACAAGGTGAAGAGCACATCTCTTTCAAAAGAGCTTGTAAGTATTCTCAATCTCAATGACTTTTGATTCTCATGAGCTTTGAAAAGAAAAATCCAGTACTCTCAAAATCATTCCCTCAGCCATTCTCTCCCCCCACCCCATCTAAAAACATAGCTAATGATTTGAAATGTATTAATATATATGAACTTGGAATTATAAACATGCAGGTATTGACCATTTAACTACATCACTTTTTCTTGCTGGTGCCTTTTGAGGTTATCCTTTGAAATTCAAAGGAACTGACAAAGATGGGAATTGCAGGTTCATTTCAGGAAAAACTCTCTCTGACATATGTGCACTTGTACACTTCTTTATTTTAACACAACGTAGGAATATGAAAGCAAGGGTAACAGTTGATAAAGCACCTTTCCTTCTTCAGCTGTAGACTATGCAGTTTCATAAGAGCTGTTTCTAAATATTGCAGAAACTCAACGAGGCATGTTAGAAATCTCACAGAGAAGCAGACTGCTCAAACAAAATACTGAGAACAACAAAATACTGACTGGAACAAATAAAATACTGAGATAGGGGAGTTTTGTGCCCACGCTGCATACCTGGTGATGCCCTCACTCCCCAGTGGGGAGCTGGGGTTTGCAAAACCAGCAACTGTATCTCTAGGAACCATCAATTTTCCTTTTAGCAAATCTAGTGGATTAGTGGTTACCCAGTGGTTGCATGTTGCAGTGGTATGAACCTATTAAATGTTTCTTCCCAGAAACACTCAAAAGCACAGCTGGAAGGGCCCCTCAGGACTAGAATATCTCCAAGCAGCAGTCCTTACCTACCAAAACATGTGGAAGGCAGCACCCTTCTCAGAGATACGAGGGAAGAACAGCTGATGCACAAGTGAGGAAGAACCCATGAATCTGGGATGCTGAGAAGTGAGAAAAGAGCAGACTATCCAGGTCCTTCTTTGGGATGAGATGGAGGGCTAAGACAGAAATCCTGAAGGTGTTACTGGGTTATTATTTTTATTATCTCCAACAGCAGATCATCAGGGTTAGAAGAGAAGTTCAGTAAGCAATCTCCTGAGATACCCCACAAATGTATGTGTAAAAGGAAGCAAAATAAGTCTTGGAGAGACTAATTCCCAAGGCTAATTAGTACATACAACCACAGAGCAACTTTTATCCTCCTTTTTCAAGCCAGCAGTATTTTCACCTTTTTTTTACTATTGTTTTAGTGGCAGAGACTTCAGCCTGAAATTATTTTCTATATGAAAATAGTGATTTTTCTTTTCTTTACTCTAAATATAATTTAGAGTAAAGACCTACATCTGATTTAATTTGCTTATGTACAGAAGCCCAGATCTCTTCTCTCAGTGCTTCCTTCACAGACCTCTTCCTCATCTCATAAGAGACGTAGCAGATTTTGGGATTTCTACTATTTGTTGTTTTACGTAAGATCCATAATCATTAAAAGATTACTTTTGCATGAACTGACTGTGTTAAAATACAGTGACATGCCATGAACAATAAGCCCAAACTTTTGGACAAATAATATAGTCCTTGAATTAGCTACAAAACCAGCTTCTTGCTATGCACATTCACAGGAATACCTCTTCACTTCCCAGCAAAAATTTCATTAAATAAGTAGCATTTGTGATGTGCTGGTGAGGTCACAACCCCTGGGATAATCTGGAGAAACATAAAGTGCCTGCATGGTTCCCTGCTGGGACTCTTCTTCACTCCTTTCAGTGCAGGGAGCATCCATCTTGAAGATTCACTCACCAAAGCTATGGCCATCTGTCTGAAAGGGTGCACGCCTTTCTTGCTGCTGCTGTCCTCACTCTTCCCACTCATCTTTCCGTATTTACTTACAGACACTTCTCTGACTTCTTTCTTGCTCTTCATGTGGCTGGCATTTATAGCCTGTCTCCATTACTGTTAAGTATCTTTCTTTTTCAGCTTTGGCTCCTCTCTCTTTCTTGGACATTTTTCCCCACATCTCATGGCGATAATTCTGATGTGTGCTCCTGACTCACTCCATGAGCTTGTGCTACAGATCAGTCCATGAGAGGCACAGGGGAGAAATTTGTTGAGAGGACAGGGTTTGATGGTGCTGTTACTCTGACAGAAGAGAAAGTCAAAGGAATTGTGGCACAAGCCCTGGAATATGAGTTGAAGGCATAAGGACCATAATACAGAGAGAGAAGTCAGTGACTGAATGGACACTGAAGACATCCCCTCACATACAACAGCACGGTGTTTACACAGTATCTATCAGCACATTACTGCACCTGGAGCATTAGTAGAAGGATTTCTTATTAGCATTAGGTTTAGAGTTGTGTACTAATTGACTTTTTGTTTGTCTGACCTGACTAAAAAAAAAATTAAAAAAAGGTTTTATTTACCTGAAACAAAATATGTTTATTTTTCTAAGTGAACTTAAATGGACGCAGAAAGAAATTATCCAGAAATTACCAACACATTTCTTTTACTCCTAAATAATACATTTTGTATGGTGGTTAGACTTGGAGGTTAAAGGTTAAAAAAGAAAATACTTCGTATAGTCTGTACAAAATATTACATGTATTTGTGCTCTTGAAATTGAAATGTCAAGATAAAATTTCCAATTTTTTTTGTTTACTTACATTATATATGGCTATTACTGAAACAATATTTTTCAGGAAACTGTTCTCTGAAAAAAAACCCCTCATCTAGCTCTTTCATAGAACGTACCAGCATTGTATCCTCACAATTTGCTCTCCAGTTAGAGCCTGACATATGACCAGTGCCATAGCCTTCAATGGGACTGTGTGCTTGAGCTGGGAGGGTTGCAGATTTAAATCAGGCAATTTAATGTTTCCAATTATAGGAAATGTATCTGGAAGGATGCCAAAATGCTAAGTAGCTTGATAAAAAAGAAAGGTTCCTTGTTTCAATTATTTCTTATTCCACTACACGCTTCCCCTGCCACCACTTAATTAGAGACAAGAACTCCACAGGAGATCCTGTTCTTTATTAATTCATTTTAAAGTTATTAACTGTATTGGCAACAGCAACACCAAAGCCTGAATTTAATGCAAGTTCTGGGTAAGGAAAGGCAGTCCAGTGGGTATGTCGTTAACTTGGCACTGGAGTGGCCATATTTCCCTCTCCTGACAATGCCTCTTCATGCGATCAAATCTCTTGGACACAGATGATTAGAGGTGTTCCATTTTACTCCTGTGGAAAATCATGAAAGTCAGGAACCTCTAGTGATCTGATGCTTTGTCTCTCTCTGTGTGACAGTTCCTGTTTTTGGAAGGGTTTGTGAGAATAGCTGTGCTAAGAATTGCTCTGTGATTATTTAAGAAGCTCTGAAGGCAGTGTAACACATGTATTTTTGGGCTTCATGATCACATCTTCTTTCACTTTGCAGTAACTTGTGGGCATGGGATTAAATCTGCACCGTGTTGGATATTCATATTAGGCCAAGTGTCAAGTAAACTTCCTACAGGAAGAAGGAGTAGGTCATATTCTTTTCTGTAGCACCTATATCCTTCCTAATACGGGAATCAATGGGAATGGTAACTGAAAGCTGAGACTGTGATTTTTACACCATTCAATACAATTCTAATTTTTAAAAAGTGGCCTTCTTAGCTAGTGGAGCAGAAGAGTTTGCTATTCCCCTAAGGATTATGGAGTTTAAAAGGTCAGAGCTTCTTGTAGAAACTAGTTGATAACATTAGGAGCTGAATGTTTGTTTGGATTTTGCTAGCAAAATGTAGGTAAGATAAGAAAAAGAACCCACAGCAAAATTTACAAACCAATTAGTCAGCGTTACAACAAGTCTCTCCACAAATGAAGCCACCAATAGAAATGTTTACATTGGGGATTTATCTAGCCCTTTGAGCTATCTTGTTTCTGATTTAAAACACTTGGGTTTGCTCACTGAAATATTCTGCTTGCAACAGCATT
The DNA here is from genome assembly GCA_013397375.1 of Toxostoma redivivum. Taxonomy (NCBI): domain Eukaryota; kingdom Metazoa; phylum Chordata; class Aves; order Passeriformes; family Mimidae; genus Toxostoma; species Toxostoma redivivum. The sequence goes on along the minus strand of VXBI01007058.1, from coordinate 154,221 downwards.
GGGTTAAATACAATAGAACAACATATTGAATTGTTTGTTTGTGTAAGGACTTGTGGGACAGGTCCTCACTCCTCACTTGGTGCAATTTGACAGAGATTATGGGCTCAAGAGCTGTCGCTACATAATTAATTGTCAACTAATTTGTTCTAACTCTGGATAACCTGAGGAACATTTTCACTAGTGATAGTCACTGAAATGTGTATTTTACTGGTTGCATTATCCCCTTGCTGGCATTCACATTTTTCCTTAGAGCACATGCTAGGGAACTTTACAAACCACAGCACCCTTATTGCTCTTTGGCTCTGGATGTTTATTTTTCTGCCTAGAACATCTGTGACACAGCTGTGTCTATCCTCCACTCTTTACTGTATAACACACCAAATTCTTCTAGAAAGAATAATAGCCTGTGTTTGTCATATCACAGCATTTCAGTGAGTGGTGGGATGAAAGTCGATGGAGCTGGGCTGAGCAAACCTTGACAACATGTCAACTATCTCTGAGCTCACAGGCAATCCTAAATTAATGTCTGAAGTAATCCTGCTCAGATTTAGGATTTCTTCCTTACTATGCTACAGAATTTACTCAAAATATATTCTTGAGTACTGGGTCTTAACCATGTTTGGCCCTGCCAAAAGACCAGGAACTGTTCCTACATCACAGTGCAGATTTAGTCCTTTTTAGAGATGCTAAGAAACTACAGACTCCACAGTTTCTGTAGACTTGGGGCCCCAGTCATCTAAGAAAGATGCTTATGTTGAGGAGCCAAGACTGAGCCTCTCAAGGCAACTCATAGTCTAGGAGCATTCAATTTGTGTATCTGGACTTGAACATAGCACAGAATTCCTTGGGAAGGCAGAAAAATAGAGACTTAGCTTTCAAAGGTCAGTTACTATAAAGACAGTGATATTGTCAAAAATTCAAAATTGCTGAACCTAAATTCCAATTAAATAGTCATCATTATAAAATATTACACTGCTCAGTTGTATTTACACGGAACAATTGCATTTCATTATTTTTATTAACCATTCAGTAGTTACAAAGTCTCATTTATGACCACTTAACAGCCAGGCTCTTAATATTTGTAGTGCAATTAGCCTGAAACAGTCTTGAATAATGTCCTGTTTACAACTGAAGTAATAAAACAAGAGCACCAGGGGACAGAAAGGCTAATTAAAGGGGACAATTGGAGAAACAATCCAGTGTTGGATGGCTGGAAACATGCTGTTATTGCTCCTGTATGGGGTAGATTTATGCAAAAGGTGATTAAACCTTAGAAGTATTTGGTTTCTTTTTGCATTTCTCTTTGGGCTGGCTGAACCTCATTCTCATTTACAGCCAGACTTTGCACTTTCAGGGTAAGTATCAAAAGCCTTTAGGAGGATATTTACTGCCAAAGAGGTCTAAAAAGGCAATAAAAATCAGACTGGACAAAAAAGTCAATAGAAGCAGTATTCCTACCCGTAAGTTCTTGATATTTTATAAAGGTTGTGGGACCTTAGGGAATTAGTATCACTCCTGTATAATGAACACAGATTGACTGAATCCAGATATGTTATGTAATTAGTGCTAACATCCAAACTCTCTCAGAGTTTGCTCTGCATGGCCAAAGTGCTTAGCCACCACTCATAAACTGAATGGGGTAGCAGTGATTAGGGGACTCTTGCCATGCTTCCAAATTCAGCTTTTTATAGGGAAAACTGTTCATTGAGTGCTTGCCACATGCATATTCTTTAGGAACATAGTTGTGCAGTTTTATGTGTAGACTCTTAATGAGACGAAGCTAAAAATCAAGACACCTGAAGAGCAGAATGTTTTATGATTGTTGTCAACCAGTTTGGAGCCTTAACCTTTCAAAATTTCTTCTGCAAGCTGGAAAGCCAAGTTTATATTTCTGTTTAGTCTTTTAAACAAAAGCTGGTCTCCACTTCTGTTTATATGTGTCTAAGAGCTTTATCTTTCTTCCTTAAATATTTTGCAACAGAGATGCAGGATTTGATAATGCTGGAAGTTTGAGACCTGTGGTGTAGCTTTACTCATGGGCCACATGAGTACACTGTGCTTTCAGATGGAATCAGTACGAGTTTTGCTATTGTTAGGTTCAGTGATGAAAGAAATCTGACCTGAGGAACATTATTGTATCCACTACTGAAGAACTATCAGATTAGAAAATATGGTAGGGTTTGTAATAATTTGATAATTAACTTTTGTTCTTTGGCTGTCATATATATGATATATTTGACATGTATAAAGTTGCCTTAAAGATTTTAACGGTAGTATGAGGGATTATATTCTTAAACCCCATACTAGAAGTTATTTTTTACCCCAGATCAGTGGTTATGTGCACACATAGGAGGACCCTGGGGATGTTCCTCCTATCCCTAATTTTATTGTCTAGATGCAATGTAGAAGGTGGGCTGCACCAGCTGCACTCTTGTACACCAGGCTGGTGGTGTATGCCAACCACATGCATGCCTGCCAGTTCATTTCTGCTCTAACCTCACTGAAGCTGGAAAATCCAACTGCAGACTTTCCAAGATTTCTCTCCATCCTTTTCAATTCAATAACCATCTGGGGAAATAATGTACCAAATGTTGCTTTGTCTGCATTTTGGACAGCATCAATCAGGACATTTAGAGAGGATGGAGATATTATGTCTGAAGAAAAGGTCTTTGAAAGCTTGGAAGCTTCTAGTTACCAAAAGACAGCAGCTCAGGTGAGCTGGGAGGTTTGAAGGGGAATGGTGTAAATGGGGATGAGTCTGCAGATGTGTAAAAGGACATTTGGCCATCAGTAAACTGTTAGGAAGTAGAGACTATTAGTATAAAATTGAGAGGAAAAAGGAAGAAGAAAACTAAAAAAAGTTGGATCTGGAAACTGAAGTGGCCTTATCAGCCAGGCTACTTGAAACCTTGGCTGAACTGCTGGGACTGTTTTACATAGGAAAGAGTTATGTCCAAAGATATTTATAGGTAAAGATCAGGCTCAAATTGACTATAAATTCTCAGTACATTTTTCTTCCATAATAAGTCAATGCTCTTTTAATCAAATTATATACAGGGAAAAGGTTTCTTAGAGGGCAGAAGAAGTTATACTATTTATTAATGATTTGACAGTAAGAACTCTGTAATTTTTGAAAGGATTTTTGAATGACAGGAAATTGAAATGAGCAAGCCAAGCTGGGAAGTAGCCTGTCTTCTGAGGAAACTGGAGTGCAGAATTTAGACATTGTGTATGCTGGATCTCATTCCCAGTTTGTCCTGTCCGAGATCTTTGGATCTTGGAATTATCTTACAATATTTATTGGTCTCCTGGTTCAAATTCCAGGCTTGTCAGTAGTGCAAGTGCTGAAGAATTTTGGGTTTGAATCAAACTCACTGGTAAGGGCAGCTTGTTAAAAATTATTCCTGTCATACAGCCTTCTGTTTGCTGTCAATATCAAGGTGATAAAGAGGCTGGTTAAAGGACAGGATGTTATGTGAAATGCCTCTCTTTAGAGGCTGGCAAGTTGCCTCTACATTAGCAGCATTAAATGCCTTTTTTTTTTTTTTTTTATGAAATTCTATGAAAGCTGTGCCTGAGGAAGGCTCATGAAAAACCACCAGAGGCACAACACTTTAAAACTCATTTAGGAGTGGAGTAATCCACAAGAACTGGAGTGAAACACTCACAGTACCAGGCTTAGCTGGAGAGCTGGCAGAACTTCACAGGCAATGGCTTCTTCTGGAGACTCGATCCTATAAATTAGGAGAGGATTTTATCACAGACTAGATTTATGAATGTAATATTTATGTCAGGGAGGGATCTGAGAGAAGAAAGATAAATTTTTAAAACTGTTTAAAATATTTCTTGTAAAAAAAGTTTAATTAATTTTATCTTTATGAGCCAAATGAATAAATCAATAGAGAGCAAACTTAAGTATTATAAGATTTTTGGAAGGATACTTGTATCTTCTTTTCTTTCAGTGATTGCAATAATTCCCCTGTTTCTGGAAACCCCTGATGTTAGAATTTTTAGCAACTACTCTCTGCACATAAATGTCTGGGCTTATGAAGATCTATACATTTCTTTGCATCCCAAGATCTACTGGTCATTCACATGAGGGAATCATGGAAATATTGGATGTTCAGGGAGTAAGTAATAGGCCTCAGTTATTTTCACCTTGAAATCACTGTGGAGAATTCAGATTTTGAGTGACAGACAAAAGTGTTGGCATTTGTAACCAGTAAGACTCCTGATATATGGAAATTTTCATGTAAGGAGTCCCCATGGCTGGCCTTCAAGCACAGTGTCTCTGGATCTGGAAACATAAGCCCCAACAACTGCTGTTAGCTTAAAGTAAACAAGAAATCCTGTTCCTAAACCATGTGGCTGTAGGGTCTAGCTGCTCAGGAAGGATGAGGAGCAGCACTGTCTTCAGACCCTCAGCCCATTGAGGAACCATTGAGCTCTTCTGGCCTTTGAGGGGGGAGGTTTGAGTCTCAGAAGACTGAAGTACCTGTCAGCATTTCTCTGCATGACAAGGACTCTGCTACAAGGAAATTGTATGGTGGCTGTCCCACCCATCCTCACAGTCAGCAGGATCAAGTTCCTACTCTCCATGGTCATTTATATCCCTGCCTTGTTTCAGTGAAGACAGAGGCAGTGACTAACACCATTTATGATCCAGAGCTGATGTTTACTGGTCCTGTGCACAGCAAAGCTTTGATGTTCTCTGCAGTGGTGGTTACAGGTCCTTTGTGTATCCTCCACGAAGGAGCAGCTGGGGGCAGTCTCAGTCCCACCGTGGCTGTACCTCTACTCCTCCCAGACATCTTAGGCCTTTTTACATCCAGAAGAGATGGTCTTTGCTTTCTACTTGAGACCCCTAGGGAGGCACAGAAGCCATCTGTAGGCAAGGGGGCTCTTCTCAGCTGCTGGAGTGTGATAGTGACTGGTCCCAGGTTAAGCACGTTGGCATTTCCCAGTGAGCAGCTGTCGTTTCCTGAGGTGTCTTAAAGGGCTGCACGCTGGCTCGGGCTCCAGACCTTGGGGTCCCTTCCAACCTGCTATCCTGTGATTCTGTGATCAAATGCCACAAGGCTGAAGTCTGATCTCTAGCAACTTCATACCACACTGAATTTTCAGGATAAGGTCCATCCTGCAGGGAAGGGACAGCACACGGTCGCGCAAATGGCCTCTCCTCACACAGCATGCAATCAACAGTAGGGCACTTGCTTGCTCGGCATCCCTCGCTGCAGCACAGAAGGGCTGACACATTCTGCTTTCACTGCTAGCAGCAGCAGCTGCCAGCACTGTTCACCAGGGAAAATCTGTCCCAAGAGGAGCAGTGTCTCTGCAATTGTGCAGTACATCAGCGTGTCTACCCATAAAGTGATTTATGATTCATGTCCGTGCAGTGCATAGCAAGGTAGGAACAACCTTGTGCCAGTAAGAGAAGATTCACCTGGGGTGTGGAGCATTGTCTAATGCTGCCAGCTCCAAAGGGCTGTGATGACGTACTAGTCCAGGCCCAGACATGCCTTAATCAGCTCCATCTTTATTATATGGCAAACAAACTCTTATGCTAAAGCAGAGAAAAACCCCCATGCTAATAGGTAAGCCTCGTGGCCTGCAGCTCCTGAAGGGAGAGATTACCCTGTCTCATCTGAGGACTGAGAAGAAATACAGGTAAGGGCCGAGGAGATGTGTTTAGAGATGCTCTCCTGAGTTCTTGTCACAATGTACATGGAGCCAGCTGGAACTGTTTCCTCAGTGCTGAAATGACTGACCAACAATGATCAGTGGTGAAAAAACAGGTCTCAAGTAAGAGAGAAGGTGTTACTACTGGGTTCAAGTACTTTCCTGGAGGATTTCTTTGTTCCCCTTGCCTCTCTTACCCAAAGCCCATACCTGTGGGAGAGGTATAACAGCTCTGCTGTCGTGTCAAACAGTGGCTCATTACTGTATTTCCTGGTTATTCATTTCAATACTCGCTCTGGCTCTTCCCAGTGATGCCTTGCCAGGCCCATATATTTGGCCATAAAAGGTTACAAAGCCCATAGATGAGCTTAGCTATCACAGTCACAATGGTTGCAGCCAGAACAAGGCACTTGTCTGAGCAGATGTCACCTCAACCATGGCCTTGAATGCTGATATAGACAACTTTGGGGACAAGTGGAGCCTGCAGAATGGCACAGCTTAGCAGCAGTGGTGAATCAGCTCTTGCCAGCCTCTTCCTACTAATGTCACCTGTTAAGCTGAAGTATCTATAGTTGAATTAAGTGGTGGAGTTGAAGACCAGGACTGGAGTCCTCTCCAGACACTGAGCAAAGCCCTGCCAAGGTGCCCATTAGGGTCTGGGAAAGTGATACCCACTGATGACAAACCCTGAAAAGATATAGTAGATAGGGAAGGTGATGTGATAGAGGCATATCTGTCTGTGTGAGGTGCTTGTGCTGGTGGGAGCAGGGAGCTTTTAGACGTAGTGGCTGCAGATGCAGAGAAAGGGGAAGCAAAACACCCCATTTTGTTAGTTCTTGCTGCAGGTAGATAATTTCTCTGTTTTTTCCAAATGATCATGAACTCCTTGTGCTCTCTAAAGATCTCCCTGTACTTCCCTTCCTTTGTGATTAGGGGAGCATTGCTGTTAGTGGTTCCAGACTGGGAAGTTGCTCATCAAATATTTCAAATTTGGAAGCAAGAGGTGCAAGTTCAGTAATGTTGGTTAGTTTTGGAAAGAATCTGTTACTGCTTTGCACCTGTCCATGGTAGTTACTGACATCAGCTGCATTTCACACAGCCTGGTATGATATAATAATGGTAGGGCTGTGCTATAGCTCATTGTGAACCTCTAGGCTGAGACCTCTTCAGGTTAAAAACTACAAAAAATAACCAATCCCTCTTGAAAATTCTGGATGCAATAGCTAAGAGCTTGCAATCTGAACAAGCAAACTGGAGATAAGGTACCAGAACAGGGGCATAACATTAAAGAAATGCCATTTATTATGATAAATTGATTAGCAGTAGTTTAAGGTATTGAAGTATTACCATACAAATAAATACTTGATGAAAGCAGAAAGAGAAGTGCCTGAGGTAACAAAGATTTATGAATTCCTGGTTAAACCACAAGGAATTAGACTAGGATGGGAGTGAAAAAAAGGAAGTTTGTTGAAGGGAAGATCACTTTTGAAAGAAATGAAAAGGAACTAACCTCTGCCTAAGCAGCTGCTGGGGGTGGAAACACTCTTATGCTTATAGCCATTATTTTTCTAACCAGAATATACTATTCCTTGAAAAAAGACTGTTGCCCTATTTGATCTGGTGATATCAGGATGGTGCTGGTAGTAAGAATGGTCATGAAAGAAACACCAAACTCAGTAATGGAACTCATCTATCAAGGTGGCACTGAAGGAGTCTTGAGAGCAGTTGCACTCAGATGGAACGGACTACCTGTTCATAAGTGAAAATTGTAGCTTAGCTTGATGTAATGCAAATACTTTATTTTTTCACACTGATAGTAAGCCACAGATAGAGAAAAAAAAAGAAAGACTGGAAAGGTAAAATATCAAGCACACTGTGAGAATTAGACAACGAAGTGCTATCACACTAATCAACATATATCTATATGGGGAAGAACAAGGTCACAAAAGACATGTTCCAGTAATACATACAAATCTAGTACAAAAATGAGGACTTTTCTGGCTTACTAAGCAACTGAATTGCAAATGCACAAAACAAAACAGATATTTAAAATAACTGAAAACACATGTAAAATTCCTATATATCTGCATAGATAAAGCATGCTACATACATATTTAGGATAAATTGATTCATTGAATAAACTGCATAAGTAACAGTAGATAATTTCTTTTGGGTGACATTTCTCACTTTATTGTGTAACTACACAAATTTCAGATACTGTTCAAATTCCCTATCATTCCTGAAATAGGATTAAAAATGTGTCAATGGTTAACAGCAAAGGCCTTCATCCATGCAGAATTATCTGACTGTATACACATGGAGACCACTAAGGTAAGAAAACACAGTGTATTAAAGACGTTTGTTTGAGAGAAGGGTAATAAAGTGTCACAGATGTATTTCTTAGCAAAGAAGATCAGAGTAGAAAGGGCTCATATGTAGTGCACACCTGTACAGAGCTCAGTAAGGGAACCTGTGATGTGACTGACTCCTCTGGGCATGACCTAAATGATCACATTAGGGTTACATGGAGGCAGAAACAAAACAATTCACTGTCTTTACTAACTGCAGGGATTGCTTGAGCCTGGCTGCAACCCCAGAAATGGAAAGCAATGGAGAACCTCTTCCTCAAGCACTTTCAGTGGGGGGACTAGCATGCCTGTAGGTTTTCCTCCTTGACCATGCACCAAAAAGTATACCACAATCTCATGGCTATTGATTTAGCCTGGTGCTGCGAACTTTATATCTGTGTAAAAACTTTTTTGGCAGATGCCATGTCTGTGGTAATATTAAGCCTTTGCACTATTATCTACCAAATTTCTCAGTGGAGACTTTGTGGCTGAGTCGAGTTTATTATTTGCTTAATCCCACAGTCCCAAAATTTAATGGGTGAGTTAATGTCTTGATGATTTCACTTTCCTGACATGCAGATCTAGTCATGACTGAGCTGTAGAAATACACTCTGATAGATGGGCCTAGGACCAGATACTTCAGCTCAGCTTCTTTCTTTTTCTTTTTTATAGGCAACTTAAAATGAGTAACAAATTAAGGATGATATGGTAGGACCAGGGTACTTGAGTTACATTAATGGATTAATGGATCCAGGAAGCATCTCACCTTCCCACAGCACTACAGCCATAATGGGAAGCATCTAGGAATCTTTTAGTAAACTTCTTTGGCCCAGTCTAGGAGAAGCAGGTTCAACACTCCTGAAGCAATCAAATAGGTTTTCTACAGCTGTTTCTGCATCGTGAACCTACATATTTTCTTAAACAAACCAAGAAATGCATCAGCTTCTAGTGTTTTTCTTTTTCAAACCCTACAGTTATGCTCCTCAGTGTCAAATAGGATATTTAAAAAGAAGTCAGCTATTTCTGTCATATATGTGCTAATCAGAAGTGAAGACAGGCCCAGAGCTGGAAGAATCCTCCAAGCGAGTACAATGGAAACAAGTCTGGACCATTGATTAATGTGGAAAAACTGACACAGAAATGAGAACCAGACTTTCATAACACGCACTCTTTAAATTTTTATTTTTCAAGCTTCATAAACAGCTGAAGTTTCATCTGAATAGAAATTTGAGTAGAATTATGCTCTAAATATCAGTTACATTTGTTTTCAACATGGTCATACAGTCTATTCATAATATGTTTAAATAGATGTGATTTTTAAAATTACATTATTAGTTTATGACAGGTACATATTTTGTGCATTGTCCCATGATGTAACTTCATCACTTATGAATTCTTAAGCTTTATTAAAAAAAACCTTAAAAACCAGATGAGTTTTCAGCATAGTGGAAGAGAGTCAGTAAGAACTGGAGTATGGGCTCACAAACCTCACACTTTGTACTCATGTGATTCTCAGTGTAGTCAGGCATTGTGATTATATTCTCTTTTATCGGTGAGTAGTTGAGGCTGCCTTTTGAAAAGTCCATATTACAAAAATGGCACATTAATTGGTTTCCATACATCTATCCTTCCTGAATTCTTTCACTGTTGCATGAACCTAATGTGGACAAGACACACATGTGGTTAACAAGGTGGAGTCTGTTTCACTGTCTAAAGTCTGCTGGGGTAAATGTGCTGCTTCTTCATCCATAGAATCAGGATCACAATACTTGACAGACAAGGATGCTATGAAAATCTGTACATGTCTTTATACAAATTAAAAGATGTAAAATACTGTCATACATGCAGAGGGTCAATTATGATTATTATGACCAAAATTCATTTGTCAAGAGCAGTGAAAGAGTTGGTTGAAGTTTATCTTTTATCTGCACCTTCAGTCACCCAAGAAATGAAACTTCTTACTGATATGCAGCATTGACCTGTTAATTATAATCAAGTAATGCTCTTTTGAGTCTGGATCAAAATTTCACTATGAACTGAGGGTGTCATCCTCTGAACTGCTGGACAGTGGTAAAAGAAAGGGCCTATCTCTGACCTGTTTCCTGCTGCTCCTGGCTGAGCTCTCTGGCTGATGTTGTCACCATGTCTGGGGCTGTCCATGGGCTCTGTTACCAGCCTGGTCTCTGCCCCTGTGTTCAGCCATGGGGAACAGTTCCCATGGGTGAGGACATGGTCCACACAAGGTTTACATCTGGTCCCAGCTTGCCTTTCCTGCAGGAGCAGCTACTGCAGCCTGACAGACATGGGAAGAACAACCAGCACCAGGGCAGGTTTTTGGATCCACTGGAGTGGGGGGCATACAGACTGCCTGGGTCTTCAGCCCTGTTAGTGTAGCTAATCCTTCAAGCAAATTCATCTTCTCTCTGGTGTGTTGGACCCTCCCAAAGAGTGCAGTGGATTAGAAGGGCGGATGCTCAGAAACCCCAAAAATCATGCCCTGCTTTAGGAGGCTGCATGTGGATGATGCAGTCATAACACAGACTTTCTGGTCACTTTGCAAAAGGGCTGATCTGCCTTATTCTACACCCAGATGGATTATTATTTTGATGTAATGAAGAAACACCCTGCTGGGAAAGTCCAGCCAAAAATAAAGTCACTCATCTGTGACCTTCATTTTAATTCAAAGCTGGCCTTCATTGTTTTCTGACCTAATCATGCTCACTGGCTCCTTATTAGCTTTGTGGATCTAAAAGACGCTGTACTTGTTTCAAGAATGTTTTTAATTGAGCTAAGTTGTAATTACCTGATGTAAAGCTCTCTCAGGTAGAAAGAGATTATATATTCGTTCTCTTGTACTTATCTGAAAACGTGCAAAATGTACCCAAGAATTTGTCAACTACAAGAAGAATCATGTTTCTTATACTGTTGATTACATATAATTAGGATTTAAAAGATATGTGATGGAAAGGCAAACAAGCTAGGAACTCAGCTTGGATTGAAATTACCCATAGCTTTCAGTCATTTTACAGCAAGCATGAACTGTCAAGGACTGCTCTCTGTTTTTGTTTATATGCTCACTCAGACCTGAGAATTATTTTGATTAGATTATATTATGGCAACATCACTTCCTGTGTGTGGTCCTGTCCATGCAGAACCAATTAGTGCATCATCTCTCCACAGCTAGGGAGACCAAGAGACGGGTGTGGATGTGTAAAGAGAGGGTGAAAAGGGAAAGCAGATGTGGTTTGGAGATTTTTTTTCCATCTGTTTTTCAAAACAAATTCCCACCACCCTAATTCTATTCCTGCTGGTGTCAGTTGGAGCTCTGCCATTGACTGCAGTGGGAGTAGGGCTAGGTCGGTGCACGAAGCCTTTTGAAACAACATTCTCATTTGTTACATAACTGAAAGCACCACAAATAGTTTTTGTTCACTGTTACAGTTTTTAAAATTGAAAAATGTCAGGGGTGGGGGAACACCATGGATTTTGAAATAGACAACCCAAATCTCAGCACAGGTACATTGTGGAGATGGCCTTTCAGATCCTGGGATTTGTTGCCCCATGCAGAGACTTGTTGTGCTTATGCCACATCATCAGAGTCCTTCTCTCAGGGAGCTGACACACCAGGGGTGAGATACCATTCTGTGACATCGTGAGATCAGAAGACCATGTGAAAGTGTAAGAAAGTGGGAATATGTGCTGATGATTTGCTAGGTAGAGGCAGCAAGTATCCTTTGTGCCAGAGCCCTCTACTGAGCCATGCCAGGCCAAGATAGGGAATGGGTGAACTTTCCTTTTTTCCAGCTAGCATAGGCTCCCTCTCTGGATGTCAGGAAGGGAGATTTTTCTTTCCTTTCACTATAGTTTTGTTCTGTGTGAGGGGAACATGGCAGTGCAGGAGGAGGAAAGAGGACGAGTCGAGCAGGTAGGAGAGCCAGGTAGCACTTCTTGCTTTCTTTGAGACAGAGGTATTTGGCCAGGGAGGAAAGGGCTGTTCAGAATCCTCCTGGATGAATTTTTGTACCCAATGGCTATATGACATCTTTCCCAAGTCCACAGTGTTGAGCAATAAGTGCCACTGTGGGTTCTGTCATAATGCAGCTTCCTGAGGATGTACTCAGGGCACACCTTGTATTAAGGCTTGACTCAGAAAAGCAGCCTTTGCATGTTCCTTTGGTTTGTTATGTACAAGCACAGGCAGATGTGAACATCAAATTACTAATTTTCCTGACTGCTTCTTAGTTAAAGAGGTGGTTTTATACATATCTACATAAAATATAAACATATGTATGTGTCCTGTGGCCACTAGTGAGCCATTTGGATTGTTGCCCTGAATTTCTGTACTGCATGTAGCACTGTTCTTGTCTGGGAAAGTTCTGAACATCTGGGGAGGTTTGCTGAACTATAATTTGCTCAGTGTGATACAGCTTCTTGCACTGATAAAGTCTTTTATCTGTCAGTGATTTCTGAGGAGGAATTCTTTAAATAAATACAAATAGAAAAGAGTTTCATCCAGTGGAAAGAGATAAAATGTCATATATAACAAAAATTATAGAGAAATACCTTTATTAAGGGGGAGAAACCCCTCAAACCATGTTTTCTGTGAGTAAAATATTTAAAAAGAATGTTTTCTAGCACACACTTTTGAAAACTTCAAGTATACTGTGTAGATGGCAGGTGCAATCCATGATGAAGCACACAATCAGTTTTAAAGGTTAACCCAAGACCCACTGAAATCAGTGAAATTATTATCTTGGTCTTCAGCCCAGACTCTCACTATGGCAGCAGACTTTAAAACAAATGCAAAGAGTACACATTGTGGAGTGTACAACTAGGATGGGATTCAGAGTTTTGGCCTCTTTGTCAGCCCTGACCCCACCCTCAAGGAGGTAGTGGAAGATATTTAGTCCCAACACAGCCTTGTTCTCATACCTGTGCTACTAAAACCATACTTCCTTAATATTAATCAGTAATCACTGTGCCGTCGTCAAAGATATGTTGCAGAAGTGCAGGCATAATTTTATTTCAAGGCATAAGAGAGAATTTATAGAATAAAAGGTGGAAAGATTTATCAGAATGTTCCCACAGTTGTGTCCTTGGAAATAGAACTTCAGAAGTTCTAGAAGAAAAATTAAATTAAATGCTCTGTGGCTATCTCACAGTGTTGGAATTGAAAAGAAGAGTTGGAGAAGCCAGAGTTCTAACCAAAGAGAAACAGGGACATGAAAACTAATGGATTGCAATAATTTTTCATCTTTATTGGGGGGCTTCTTATGATAAGGCATCACTTATAGGATACTGCACATAGTTTGAATTAGGCAATGTTGTGTTTGGTCCCACATTTCATTTGCCTGAAAGTCCTAGAATCCTGTTTTGAAGAAGAAAACTCACTTTAAGTGATTGATTTAAGTCACTGCTCTGTCCATTTTCAGATACACAGGAACATGACACATGGAAAGATATTTCAGAATGAAAATTGCCTCCAGCACATCTAGGTGATACACTAATATGCTGGCTTTGGCTGAGATAATTTTTTTCACAGTAGGTAATATAGTGCTCTGTTCTGCATTTGTGCTGGAAACAGTGTTGATAACACACGGATGTTTTTCACTCCTGCTGAGCAGGACTTACACAGCATCAAGGATTTTTTTGCTTCTCATCCCAGCTCACCAGTGAGTGGGCTGGAGGTGCACAAGGAGTTGGGAGGGAACACAGGCAGAACAGCTGACCCCAACTGGTCATTCCATACCATATGGCATCATGGTCAGCATATACAGCTGGAAGAAGAAAAAGGAGGAGGGGGACTTTGGAAGCTGTGTCATCTATCTTCCAAAGAGTTATAGATGATAGATCCCTGCTTATCTGGAGGTGGCTGAACCCTGCCTGCCCATAGGAAGTGGTGAATGAATTCCTTCTTTTGCTTTGCTTAAGCATGCAGCTTTTGCTTTTCCTATTAAATTGTCTTTATCTCAACTCATATTTTCTCACTTTTGCTCTTCTGATTCTCTCCCCCATCCCACCAGAGGAACGAGTGAGTGGCCTGGTGGGGCTCAGTCCTATCTCAGGTTAGACCATGAGAGGCAATTTTCTTGCCCAGTTAATATATGATAGCCTCAGAGTAATGGCCTTAATAATAAATGGCCTCAGGAATTGGAAAGATTGTGCAATTCTACAAGGTCCAAATGGTAATCGGCAGAGTCTTTCTCTCAGCTTTTAAGCCATGGGTGAAGTTTCTGTGAAGTAGAATCAAAGGCTGCAAAACAATATTCTTGAAATAACATTGCCATATGCTAAGAAACAGACAGTGTTTGCTGATACCTACCACTTTCTGTAGTGAATTATGGATATCAGACAGTATCAATACCTTGCATATTGTCAGGTCCCCTTCCACACTGGCATTACTCCTGTTGCCAGGGTTTAATGATGTTTCTCTAGATCTTTGTCCAGTCTAGTGCCTGGATAAAGACATTAGATACTTAAAAGCTGAGAATTACTGTGAATTATTCCAACAAATTGTTTTTTATGGTGTTACTTTGCACCCTTTCATTAAATGAAAAATATTAATCTTAAGTTATTAAATGCTAATCTTCTCTAGAGGTGCATATTAGACTTCTTAAGTGGCTTGTTTCTGCCCTGCTGTAATTTCTATCTCAAATGACAGTGCTTGCTCTGTGGGTGTGCCTACACAGGAAATTGCAAGAGAAGCTATAGGACTGAATAGTACACATGGGCTTTTCTCTCCCCTATGGTCATTGAACAGTCCACTGTAAGCTCTGGGGAGATAAGTCCCTGGAGTTGGCGAGGTGATGCTTCTGGAAGCTGCTGACAGGAAGGGTGAGGAGCTTGGCTCTGGCAGAGGGGCAGCCCCAGCAGCTTCACTGACAATCCTGGGCTGTCAAGAGCTGAGTGAAGATGTACCAGAGAAACAAATCAGGCCATCGCATTCTGTTTTGTATCCATCCGTTCTCAAGCCCTGACAACAAGGACATGCCAGAGATAGGCAGGGCTGTGTGTTCATGATGTTCTCAGCTTTGGGAGTTCTCTGATGCTGCTGTTTTTCTACGTAATCTGCAAGCAAGATCTGCAGTGTTTGGATGGGGTGGGTTATTCCCTGTTCATGTCATACTCTGGAGTTGTCCCAAATCCATGAGACATGATGATAGATGAAAACCATTGTTTGTCCCATCTTTCAGCGTGGTTACATTTTTGTTTCTGGGAGCATAGCAGATGGCTACACACAGATGACCAGATACTTATATCATTAAAAAACTATTTTGAACACATCCTCAAAATTTTTCTAGCAAGGACCAACATCTTGAAGAGGAATCATAAAATAATTTCTGACAAAAGGAGGTCAAATGGAAAAAAAATGAAAGGTAAAAGTGATTGGTAAAGAGAAGCAATAGTGCATAAGCATACTCTGGCCTTCCCATGGGGCTGTTTAATTAATTACAATTTAGTCTTACCAGTTAATTTCTACTCAAAGATTTTCTCCTTTTGTTAGCTCTAGGCAGGAAATGCACCTGAGCTGAAATTTGTGTGAAAGAGACAATCTATAAACAGTGCTTCCATCCTAACTGGGAGCACATGCATTATTATAAAGCAACATAATTAGAGGCAACTTAGCAAAGATACCATCACTCTGAGAGCAGATACTGTTTACTGAACAAGATTAAACTCAATCCCTTGGAACCAAAACAAACAGGCCATCACAAGACACTACGGTTTTGAAACATGGTATCTTAACTTTGGAAGGAAATGCCAGAAAATATGATACCATGAAAGCATTTTCTGGGTTACTCACCAAACCCAAAGCTTTTTAGAGGGTCTGGGGCCTAATAAATCACTAGTCTACTATATCAATAATATTAATGAATTGGACAGATGCAGGTGTTTTATGTTTTTCCCTCAGCTTGCAGGACAAAGAGTCTTATTTCAAGGTTTTAATAGCAGAAAGGACAGAATCACAAGAAAATTTGGGTCCAGCTGCAATTTCCATCAGTTATTTATTACCTTCTGTTTTGAAAGTGTGACTTGCCCTGGTGACAGATCACATCCCTCACTGCATCAAGTGCAGCAGAAGTAATCTTTTTCAAGACTATGGATTCACAATGTCATTTGGAATAGGAGGCAATGGACAAGATCCTCCAAACTGCCAGAAAAAGGAGAAATAAGACAAACTAGCCATTCTATAATCATGTGGGCAACTAATTAGGCAGGGGGTGCACAATTAGTTAATATACATACCACAAATGTAATGAGAATGGAAGGCTTTTATCAATACCGGAGGTCAGTACTCGTGCTTGGAAATCGGTGGGAAGAACCACAGCACAGCTTCAGATTTCCCTGGCTCACTTGTTTCAGCAAAGATGCCACCACATTTGGCTTCTTCTTCTGAACATGGTGACATCCACACAGACATGAAGTGAGCAGGAATCTAGCTAGAACCCTGCTTTGTCATCTTTCTTACAGCCCCTAATGCTGCCTGTAGGGGCAGAACCCCCATGAGATGTTTAGGGTTGCTCAGGGGCAAATCCAGATTGTGCTCATTTGCAGGAAGGCAATCTTTGCCCTTGAAATTAAGGCTAAGCAATAGGAAAATTTAATCACCAGGCAGAGTTTTAAATGGCTTTGCCAGTGTTACTCTAAACTTACCTTTGGCCCTTAACGCTTGCTAGTCTATTAAAATAACTCCACCAACTGCATGGCAACATATTTTTGGTTTGGGTAACTGAACACCAAGATTTAAAAAGCACCAGAGGAATGTGTGATGCCTGCAAGACTCAGAAAGATATTTCTGGGTATTTCTGAGATATTTTTTGCACTGCTTCATTCAGTTTTCTATGTGCTTGTCAGGGAACATAGAGCTGAGAACTGTCACTGGGAATAGGTTTTGGGCATTGGGAATGTTTTGTAGTAACAGAGGATGATAAATACATGTGGAATAGTGGCCAGTAAGCAAATTTCACTTCTAAGATGAGAGCCAGTGTAGCATCTTTACTATTGGTTCCAAACCTTTCTACTAGAAGGAATTGAGTGTTCTGTAAAGACATGGACTAAAATGTGATGATGCTTGCATGTGGTTGTCCTAATGCTCAGAGCAAGATGTACCGATTTCTTTTCTCAGAAATTACAAAGTTGGATGTCAGGATTTGTCCAGGAGCAGTAAGAGCCTGACATAGGAACTGACAGGGTAGAACCTGACCAACAGAGCTTGTTCCACTGCCCCAGCAGCTGCAGGGCAGCCAGTGGTCCTGAACATCAGCATAATTGTGATGATGATGGGTAAGGGCTGAGGTGCAGGTGGGAAGTCAGTCTGTGGGTCAGGGTAAGTGTGGTACACAGCCAGTTATAAGCATGTTTGCAGTGTAGCTCAGGAAGTTTCACCAAAGGTGAAGTGAGCTAAAATCAACTCTGAAGCAAGGTGGGAAAAAACCTGACAAGCTTCCTCACAGCTGTCTGTCACACAGCTCTTCTCCAAGCAGTTTGATCAGAGGTCCCAGATCTGTACTGTTCCAGGGCCAGGCAGGAGCACAGTAGGGCAGAAAAATGTTCTCAGACTTGTGATAGGATTTTTAGGAAGAGAATGAACATATTAGTTTTGCTGAAACAAAATGTCAATGTGAATAGCATCCCTCATTTTAAAACCTCATTTTAACCTCCAAACCCAGTCATTTATGTTTATTTACTGTCACATAATATTTTATAGGCTGTGTCTATTTTAAATGCAGTTCCTTCACATCCATGTACTAGAAATTAATGTAACACTTCATATCTATCTCACTTAATTTCCTTCAGCTTTGCTTAAACAATTCAATAAATATATTGCAGTGAAATTGGTGTCTCTCAAGACACTGCAGCTTCTGTTAACTGATGGGCATCTAGGCCCTGCTGTGATCAGTGCTGTTGAGCTGGAACCCTTTCTCCCTCTCAAGTGGGCTTGTGACAAGCCCCTGTGTGAGATAAGCAGCATAGGTCTGGTGTTTCTGGTGCCCAGGGATGGCAGGCTGCAGTACAAGGCTCAGAAGAATGCAGGCTGTCTGGAAGTTTGACCTTGATGGACTGGGATGAGGCCATTGCAGGGCAGTGGAAATCCCCTTTGGTGGGGCACACACACCTGCAGGATTCTTGGATCCATCCTCTGCCTCTTCTGCTTTCTCTTCCTTTTCTTTGTTTCTTTTCTGTAAAGCAAACCACCTCCAATTTTGATTAGAGGAAGATATCAGTTGTGCATGCTTTGTAATGGCTGTGAGGTTCAGGATAAGATAAATAAACAACCAAGGGAAGGGTGTGATGCTGTGAAATACACTTGTTCTCTGAAGCAGTGCCACCACAGATTATTTTACTTTCATATCAAATAACCTACATTTTGGTTTTATGCCTTTGTGTGCAGGTGCAAGTATGTGCATGCTGTGACACATAGGTCAAATTAATCACGGGATTCAATCTATTTCTCAGTGGCATTATCCTGAGAATGAGCTTTGCTCACAGTGTGTAGCAGGAACACCAGCTACATGTCTGTGTTTCAAAAACTGAAACAAGCAAGCCCATTGATTCCTATCTATCAATCACTCTAGATCTTACTGATTTTAGTCTTCATACTGTGTGACTGTGCACTTAATTGTGGGATTATTAATTTGAAAATAATCCAGATGATTTGTCCAGATGACATCTCTAATATTAAAAGTGAAACCATTCTAGGATACATTTCCTTTATTTACCTTTTCCTGTTTGGATTCAATTTTTAGCTCTGCATCAGCCACCTCTGCTGATTACATACCAGTCATGGTTGCTTTAATAAACTGAGGAGAAAGGAACTCTAAATATATATTTATCAAGTTGATACTTTTCCTTTAAGAAGTTTTCCTGTTACACTGCAAACCTTAACACAGCTCACTGGATTTACACTTCTTCAATTAGCAATCAACACTCTCCATATGCAGGAGAGTTGCAGATCAATGCCCACTGAGACAATTGTTCTTTATAGTGATAAGAATAAAATAACCAGAGGAGGAAGAAATAGCTGTGGGAGTTCATTTTAAGAGATTCATGTGCAAGTGGAAGAGGCAATGACTGAATATTACCTATCAGTGCGTGTAGCCCACTCTGTAGGATTTGAGTGCTGAACCAGACCACTCCCAGAAAGGCACACTGGGAGCACACTGAAGGGGGCTCCATCCTGTTACAACAAGCCCTCAATTCTTCCTGGGATCCTGCTGTAACTGTCACTGCACCTCTTTTCTGGACCAAGATTTCAGCAAGATTTTAATCTCTGACATGTGTCTCTCTTGAAGCTCACGTATGCTGAACAAATTCTTTCATTTTCAGAAAACATGTATTTATTTCAGGGTCTTGTTTTGCAGATGATAGATAACACATTGCCAGAACTTCTGCCTTTATAGGCAAAGTCTGTGTTCTTCAGTCCCATTTGTTCAGCTTTAGAAATATCCTACATCTTTCAGCCCACTAATCAGAGAGCAGCAATCTATTTCTCTGAAAGATTTGAATCTTGTCCTGTCTATTGCCTTGGGCTTGCTTATATTAAATGTTTCAGTATGTTTGATTAACTGTCTCTATTTTAAGTGATGGCAAAGCAGAGTGATCACTTACCTGCCTTTCAGAGTGGGGACATAATGGATGACCCCTGGAATTAATGAAACAGCTATGCCCAATCACAGCTGGTCAAGCAGGCCAGTATATTTAACTCTCCTTGCACTTTTATCACACAGAATAAGATAAATCATGTAAGGTTTGTGAATTTCTTGGCCAGGTCTGTTGATGATTTAACTCTTGCCTGTGAACTCCCTAACTTTCTCTGGATTCAGAGCTATTAAAGAGAAGTAAACACACGGGTGTTCAAAGGCTTTCTCTTCCCTCTGTGGCTCTTCCCATGTTGCTCCTAACTGGAGATGAAAAGGAAAGGGCAAAAATTGCTCTGTCCCAACATGCATTCCAACTAATGAAATAATTATCTTACAATGTGGTTTAGTATGGGGTAATTGTAAAAGAAAGCTGCTTGGCAGCGTGTCTTGGGGCGAGCAGCTTCCGTGATGTTTCAAATCCTTCACCCAGGGAGAAGCTCAGCAGGAGGGGTGGGATTATGAAACACAGCATGTTTTGGAAGTCCCACCCTGGGCTTTGCATAGGGTGGTGCTAGTGTGTGCTTTTCAAGCCTGTAGTTTCTTATCCAAGTTTGTGAACACTTGATGAGTAGCCAGTGCTCCATCTTCTTCTGCTTTGCCTATGTCTTACATGACATCTCCAAATCCAGTGATATTTTGACAGTCTCTCAGTCGATGCCTAGGAGCTATTCCCTTGTATGCTTAAAAATTAGTTTCTGAGCAATGTAGAGCATTGATAGTGAGGTTGCCCAGGGAAGCCTATGCTAGCTTTGGCTTTACATCATCCATTCATCCATCCATCCATCCATCCATCCATCCATCCATCCATCCATCCATCCATCCAGCTAGCTAGCTAGCTAGCTATGTCACCTGACTGTTCATCAGACCAATGTACTTGTACCCTCTTTGATGTAATCAGTGGTCACCTTTGGGTCAGATTTCTGAGTTTTAGGCAACAGGAGTGATTTAATGAGGAGAGAGTGTCCTGATCTTCATGAAGGCACATTTTTAATGATGAAGAGTGAACTGATCAGGGACAAGTTTGCCGTCATTTTATAATTCTGAAAGGCTCATAAATCACAGCACCACAGCCAGGCAAACAGTTTATTAGGTATGCAAACCCCTTAAACAATGCTATAAAACCATACGGTACTTTGACAAATGCTGTATCTCTTGTCCTGAAGAAGCTTGAAGATGTGAGAAAAATGTTTTGCAGCTCCAAGGAAAGAATTGTAGAAGAGTACAAAGTAGAAAGAGTATAATTGCAGAGGGAGGAAATATTAATCCGTCAGGAACTCAGGCTCCCAGATTTACTCATGTATTTGAAAAATTAGAATGGTGTTGAACCAAAAATTAGCAGGTCTGCAGAAATCTTGACCCTGATTAGTCTGTCTATTGAGCTCTACCTCAATGCACTGCTTTGTAAGATGCAAACCAAAAATAAAAGATCAGTAGGGAAATATGCATGGTGGACGTAAACTAATTTAGTTTAATTGTTCAGATAGTTTTTCCAGCATAACTCCAAATGCAATCATTCCTAGCCCAGCGTTTTCAAGTAGTAGAAAGTGCAGTGGTTTCAAAAAGGAAGTAAATTATTTATATTGCTGGACTTGTCTGGTTTTGTTGAGACTTGTCTGCTTGCCCACTTGGCCCATCTGTTCAAAAGTCTGTCAGACCTCTGTGCCATGGCAGCATTTGAATTCACTCTCCAGTTCTAAAGAAAGTCTCAAAAATGCCTCATTCCTACAGGTATTATTGAAAACAGAGGCTTTTTGAAACAGTGCTCCAGCCAAGACTCAGTTTGTCTGCACAGGGCTTTGTCAACAGTGAGTCTCACATTCTCCACCACATCTTTGTAGAAGAGGCTTTGTCAGGAGCCCCAGCTGTCTGCAGTTGCAGTGGGATCAAGGTGCTGCTCCTGGCCCAGCCCCAGCCTGTGGCTGGTCCCACACTGCTGCTGCCGCCATGGTGGAAGCCCTGTGATTCCAGGAGCAGCTGAGGGCATCTGGATGAAGGACTTTGGCTGCTTGGGTGCTTCCAGGTAGAGCAGATGGCTGCTGGATGTGAGTCCTTCACAACCCAACTAACTGCTTATTTTTGGCACAAACAGTTCTGGATGTCACTATCATAATCCAATCCAAAATGTCCATTAAAAAAAGATTAAGGGAATTACATATCTATAATAGCAAAACATACAATTGACCTGTGTGGGATAGGAGAAAGGGGAGGAGGTGTCCAGCGTGCAGCCCCATGGCACCAGGCTGCTTTGTTCTATAAAACAATCCCTCAAATGTGTGGGTGCAGTTTCCTATTAGGAGAATTCATCTCCCTGCAGCACCTGATATGTTCACTCTGCAACCAAAATATAGCACTAGATGAGTGTGCTGGTTTTGGCTGGGGTAGAGTTAATTTTCTTCACAGTGATGAGTATGGCTATGTTTTGGATTTGTGCTGAGCACAGGGTTGATAACACAGAGACGTTTTTGTTATCGCTGAGCAGGGCTTACACAGAGCCAGGGCCTTTTCTGCTTTTTTATACTGCTACATTGGTGAGGAAGCTGGGGAGAATGGGAGTCTGGGAGGGGATACAGCCAGGACAGGTGACCCCAACTAACCAAAGGAATATTCCAGGCATTATGACATCATGGTCTGTATATAAAGTGGGAGAAAGAAAAAGAAGGAGGGGATGTTTGGAGTAATGGGATTTGTCTCCTGAAGTAGCCATTACATGTGATAGGGCCCTGATCTCCTGGAGGTGGCTGAGCACCTGCCTATCCACAGGAAGCAGTGTATTAATTCTTTGCTTTTCTTTGCTTCTGTGCATGCTTTTGCTTTCCCTATTGAATTGTCATTATCTCAAGCTATGAATTTTCCAGCTTTTACCATTCTGATTCTCTCCCTAATCCTGCTGGTGGGGGAGTGAGTGAGTGGCTGCATGGGGCTTGGCTGCTGGCTGGGGTTAAACCAGGACAACGGGTCACTAAACTTACACAGTGTGACTGTTCCTGTCCCTCAGCTTCCTGTATATCTGCTCCATTAATGGATTTCAAACCTTCAGGATGTAACTGCAGGGAAAAGTGCACCAGATTTAGTGAAGCAAATTTTCAGAACTTGAAAGTGTAGTTTTTTAAACAAAGAATCTATTCTTTAACCTTCCGTTGGTTTGAGGTTTTTTATAAGTTACAAAATCTTTTTTTATAAAGACCTCGAGCTATTCTGAGATGAGAAAGTGTTGGCTGGTACATATAAAGAAAACACCAAGCACATTTTCCTTCTTCACATATGTTTTTCTACAATGAAAAATGATCCACCAGTAATCAGTAATGAAAGATGAACCTGAAATGAATCAGCACATTTCTCCTGAAAATCCAGATGGGCCGGAAGATCTGTTTAACGTATCCAGCAATGAAAGTGCCCATTGTCTCTACATGACAATAGTGACATAATGTAATTTCCTTTAGTGTTTCAGGTCCTGAAAATGGCAGCATAAAGTAAATATTTAACTCTGAGTTTATTACTTCCCTGTCTTGACCAGGTTGCTCAGATGCCATTGACCTTATTGGAGAGCCCTGAAGGAAAAGCTAGCCCCCATGTCATTATAGTCATCCCTTCAAGCAGTGAAAGAACTATACCACTTGTTTAGACTTCTAAATATGAACTCAATTTTAAATGCTGATTAATTTTACCCACAATGTCACCATGTCCTTCCAGTCCCACCAGCACACAGATGAGGGGCTGTATATGATGGTCCAGCTCAGGAGGGAGCCAAGAGAGCTGAGCTGGCAGGTGGGGTCAGAGCTGCAGTCAGAGCCTCAGTGCCTCATCTGCTGTCAGCAGCCAGGACATTCAGCAGAGCTGCTGGATTCTTGTGACAAGAGCATGTAAAAGCCCTGAATTGTTGTCCAGACAGGGAAGTTGGGCAATTTATCAAGTAAGCCTGGTGCTCAGGCATAGACCTGCAGGAAACAGTGAGACAAACCAAGACAGACATTGGTCCTATGCGGCTCCTCTGGTAGTAAGGGACTGGCAAAATGTGTCCCAACATGAGGAGAAGATCATGCTTGTTTTCTTTGTCTTTCCAAATAAATGCTGAGAAATTTATGCTTTGGCCAGGCTTAATCTCACACCCTGTTCAAAACATTTGTATTGTTCATACAAAACTTTACTGGAAATGTATTTTAGGATCTCAAAAAATGTTTGTTTAACTTCTACAAATCTTTTCTTCCAAAAAGAAAGAATTAAACCCAAGTCATTAGAATTGTTTATGTAAACCAGAGCTTAAATTTTCCTCTCTTGAAAGTGAGAATTGGTGGCATTAAGTGAAGAAGCGGACACATAAGGTAGTGAATCATAACTATCCAGTGCTGAAAGGTGTATAAACAGAAAATAACTTGCGAGCAAATGTATCACTCAAATTTTTTAAGGCATTGAACCAACTTATAAAGATGAATACTTCTCATTACAGTTTGTTCTAAGCATTTACAAAAAGGTGCAAAAGCTAAATTAATAATTTGTGTGATTTTATTTTTGGCTAATATTCTATTGCTCCTGGTGTAGTAGAACTTTGACTCTCCAGCTGTGAGCTGGTATCCATTTGATGAGGGACTGTTCAAGAAGGGAGAATCAGTTCTTGTCCAGAGTGCTTGGAAGTCTAAACTTGTGAGGGCTGATATTACGAAGGACTGGAAAGAGAGCTGGCATTACAGGACTGAAAATAAGGGTTGAGAAGATAAGGAAACAACAAAAGAACTATTTCTGTTTATTTCTGGCTGTCACAGGTCCTGAGGATGTTAAAAACACAGGGAAATATGTGAGATTGGGCTCATGTGACCAAGTGGAAACAAAAGGTAATACAAGTTGTCCCCTGAACAGATTGATCCTGAGGAGAGTATAGAGCAGTTTTGTGTCTGTCTTGTGCTTCCTGGGCACAGTTAATTTACTAGCATAGAAAAGAAAACATTATTAAAATATTCTGGTTAATAGTGGGGGAAAAAAAAAAGTATCTACACTCAATGAATAGGTTTTGTGCCAACCACTGAGCTCTGTTTCTCAAGGTGTTTAGCATAGCACTGGTGACTGAAGTCACTCCCCTCCTCAATCTTGAAGCGTGTATGAACACAAGTGGGAAGAAAAAAGAATAGGAAGGGTAGTAGGAAGGAGTGGAGACATCTCAAGGTACTCCAATGATTAAAGCAGAGACAGGTGGGAGAGCAAGGAGTGACAAAGACACAAGGAGACCCCAGGGAAGAGGGTCCAGAAGGTGTATCTAGAAGAAACAAAAGAAGAAACCAAGGGCAGTTATTGATGAGGTCACACAGAGATCCAGATGAGTGACAAAGGCAGTCTGGGGCTATTCACACAAGGTCTGGATGGAGACAATGAAGGACCTGGCCTTAGGAGGTGAGGGATGAGCGTGAAATACACACAGGGATTAAAGAGGGTAAAAAGCATATCTGGAGGAGCTCTCAAAATTGTTAATAATAATGACATGAGAGAAACTCATAAACAATGGATTGGTATTTTTTTTAATCATTGTTGGAGGAAAATAACTGACATTTGCTTCTTTCATCTAGTACACTATATATCTTGCAAACTTTTAGCTCTGGCAGGAAAACATTGGAGTTGGGCAAACAATTTTTGCATTGAAACTTTGTACAGTTTTGGCCATTATTTTAATTACATATCTTGGAGTGTATGTTGATTGCTCCTGTGAGTGTATTCATTATTTGCTCAATACATTTTCATGGATTAATTATCTGTAGTCAATATTCATACTCCAGTGCCACCAATGCCAAGATGTTATGTTCACCTTGTTCTTAAGTGATCTGCATAACTCTTCAGCTAAAGAAATCAGATGATTTTAAGATCTCTACCTTGTAGGAAACACCTGTAGTTCTGCCAGCTGTGGAGCAAATTCTTAAAAATACATGTCAAGAGTTAGAAACAAAAGTAAATTAGAGCTCCAAACACACAGCACTTTGCAGTCAGTGAATGTTAGTAGACATAAAATTTAGAGAAATCATCTTTATCTGAAAGGTAACTAAAGATGACAAAAACAATTTGAGGAAAGGTCAGAATAATGTTCATCTGTTTGATCAAAATTCTTTTAAATGTTTGTTTAAAAGATATTTGAACTGCAATGTCATTCAAATACAGCAAAGAGGGCTGCAATTGATTTAGGCTGGTCACTCAGAAGTGAAACTGATATCAACTTGATATTAAAATACAGTCAATCAGATAGAGAAACTGAGGGACAGGATGGATGATGAACATGAGAGTAAGAGAGAATTAAGTTCTATAGAAATAAGATACTGAAAAATAAGACTGAACTTGAATCCTTGGTTTGAGCTCCACTGACATTTACAAATGTAATCTCAACTGTCTATTTAAAACAGGAATAGATGAGTAAAATAATCCAGGGAAAAAGGGATCCGTCAAACACACTCAGCTCAGCCATGTGAACCTGGCTTCGCTGCTCTCCCAGTCCAGCTGGCTTTCTGTCTGCACACACAGACTGACTAATCTGCTGCCTGAGTAGGCTGCTGCTGCTTGTTAAGCCAATTCTTAAAATAGTGGCTGACCTAATTATATAGCATGGATCTTTACCTTTAAATATATATGATGACTTTTACATGAAATGCATACAGGATATTTTTTAATAATTACTTTTCACATCTCATCACATCTTCCTTCACTGAGCACAATTAAAGTGATGTGTGTTTATGCATCAAACTTTACAGCACAGATTTAGAAAGCAGAATGTGTTAGACTGATTGCTTTTCCCTAGTAGGCACTGAGGAGGTGGATAAAGGGGATGAATAGTGATAGTGTCATTATCTGTCTTTAATAACTTCTCTGACATAGCTTGAAAGCTTCTAGACATGTAAAACTGTCAGTGCAGTAATACTACCAACCAGGTATAAATTTTGATTGCTGAGTTCATTATGCAACCTGCTAGGTTTTAGATCAGACTCATTAATTACTGTGAAAGTGTCAGACATTGCAGGGATTCTCTTGATGTAGAGTCTATTTCACATCTTCTCTATGACTACGAAAAGGTATCATATTTTACAGTGAAATCAATGGAGACTAGTTATCCACCACCTATAGATTAATAGGTTGTGGGGTGAAATTATTATCAGTGCTAGAAACGGATTTGCAAATGGGCACAGCTCACTTTCTCTGTACAGAAAGCTGTTTCACAGGCTGTAAGCAGTAGCAGAGTGCTACTGTTATAGATGGTTTCTGCAGCTCCTCTTCCCTGCTCTCTTTATTGGGGCCACCTTGGATATTTCTAGAAAAGCTGTAGTCACAATTTCAAATGCACTGTAGACATGGTTAGATCAAGGTTTAGTCTTCTCCCTAATTATCCCTTATTCTGGGCTTTGATGAAACCAGTTGTTGCAGAATTGGTTTTAAAGGCTGCAGACAAAGCAGAGAATTTTATTTAACATGTCACTATCTTTTTCAGAGAGTTTGAATTTAAGGACACTTAAACAGTTGACATCAGTATTTTAACATTTACAGTTCAGATTTTAATTTCAAAATTGTAATTTTCAACAAGACTTGAGCAACTGTTATTAAGAAATAGAAGACAAGAAATTAAATATCACAAGGTGGTTCAAAAGTCTGAAAATGAAATAAGTTTAGTGAAACAGAATGTCTTGGATTTGCCCAAACAATTTTTTCTCCTCTTAAAAATCCTCTCAAAGGTTTATAAGGAGTTACTATAAGACCTTGCTCTCACAAATTTATTTCAGCTCTCAATTAGAAGACCTAAGACTTTACCCAAGATGATGTTCCTCTGATATTCCCTAGGCTTTCTACCCTCCCTGACCTTATGTATTTTGGTAAATCTGAAAAGATAACAAGCTGAGAGTGGAAAAATGATGGAGCTGGAGGCTACAATTAGTTATCAGTATTACATGCATTGTGATAGGCAACTAAAGTATGTGAGGATCTATGCACAGAAGAAACATGAGCAAAGTCTCTTGAGTGTCACAGGCTCCTGGGTGTTGTCCTTCCTCAAGTGGCAAGACCAGTGCAGGGCCCCTTTACACCCACAAAAAGTGGCAGGATGAGAAAACAGTGACATTTGTGTAACATGCAAAAAAACTTGAGGATAAATGCAGTTCCATAAGTAAAAAAAGAAGCAAATAAAACCCAGGAGCTCCACATAATATTTGGGGTTGGAAGGGGGAAATGAAGTTAACAGTGAATCCCTGTGGGGGAGCCATCAGTGCTGTTCATCTGCGGCTCCAATGATTGCTGTGCCTGTGTACATGGTGATATTAGATATTTGCTCTGAGCTTCAAGGTAATTAATTCTATGCTGGGACTCTGCTGGGGAGTAAAAAATTTGGTCCTAAATTTGGTTTGATAGCAGGTGACAGAAATGGCCTAATATCAGGTCACTCCCTGTGGTAAGAAATGGGGTCTCCTTCCTCAGATGATGGTTGGGGTCCATCATTGGACACACGTCTACATTGGACAATTTGGAAAAGTTCAGCAAGCCACTCTGTACCACTTAAAAGTGAACTAGGTTAGAGAATATCAGTACAGATGAAGAGATGTTCGTGAGGGTTTGGGGGGAGTTTTGCTTTTTTGTGTATGCTCTTTCTGCTGAGACAAGACTTTTTCCCCAAGTGCACCCTTTTCATCACATTGTCCAGATTATTTAAAATGAACAGGCAATAGACTTCCCATATTTCCCTCAGGAGGCTATTCCACAACATAATAAATCTGATCTTTCCACTTTTTTCTAGCTGAGCTAATGTTTTCTTTTTCTACTTCAACCCAGTGCTGCAAGCCATGCCCCAATCTGAATACTCTCTTGGTTGTTTTGTGCTCTGAAAAGAATTAGTTTTATTATTCTCTTCTTTCTCAGTTAGCCATGTTAAAAATATTCAACCACTATCATAACTTCCTATGAATTGTCTTCAATCCTGTCACATGCTTTCATTTCACTTCACTGAATTTCCTCCTGAGCACAGTTTTTTAAGTCGTTCACTGTTTCTAAACCTCCTCTTACCATAAGTGCTGCTAACATCTATAACAGAGTGTGTGAGCTGTGGTACAGCCCATGGCCACTGCTTAAATAGGTGTCCTCACTCTGTTTCTGTGTTGTGATAAAGAAAGGCACTGTGATACATGGAGCTACCAATGTACAGTTGCTTAGACAGGATCCTGAATTACTATTCCTAGCATAGGCTGATATTAACATTTCACACATCACAAAATTATTTTTATTTATCTCTTCCTTTTTGCACCATGCTCTGGAGTCACAAAGAAGCACATTCTTTTCCTTTACCTTAAATGTCTCAGTTATCTGCCTTTCCTCACAGACACAGGTGCTCTGTAGTTTTCCTTCTGTACAGTTGTAAGCAGTGCTGCACCTGAAAATGGCTGGCACATCTCTGATGGGAAGAGTTGAGCTGCCCAGGCCTGAAGGTTCACCTCACCAGGAAGACAGACTTTGAGGGTGGCCCAAGCTGTCCTAATTTCCACTCTTTTGAAATTGTATTCTGCCCACCATAGACCTTACTGTCCTCTGGGTTTGGGAATAGTCCCAAAGATTAACAAACTCTTCAACTTCATGTACTAAGACAACTGCTCTGCCTTATGCTTGTAATTGCATTCATCAAGCCGTAGGGCAAAAAATTCTTGTTTGCTACTTCAGTAAACCTATAGTCTATTGAAGGGGGCCATATCTGGAGAAACAGAAGTGCTGATTCCAAGCATGTCTGTGCTTCCTAAAAACCACTGGGCTAAATGCAGTAACAAATTAGCTTGATACCCAGTGATCACAGAGGCTTTCAGATTTAGACTGCAGCTGAGCAGAGGAGTTGAAGACCAACATTTTGGCCATAAGCTGTTCCCATTCCCTGCTAAATATGGCACAAAGCTGCACAAATAGTTGTGCTGGGATGGCACAGGGAGTTCAGAGTAAGGAATCTACAGCTGGAGATGAACAGCCTCTAGAGGGGTGACAGATGCCATCTAAGCCTGATTAGCGTAGACACTGAAAAGTGTCAGTTTGTGGATGAAGCTCCATAGATCTTCAGTGCAGCTCACTCTTTCATCCTCCTTATTTGTGTCTGTGGCAGTACTTAAGAGGCTCTTGGCATCTCTCATGGGCAAAAAAAAGATATAATTTAGACAGTGATCAAAACCCTGACTCTGAAGGCGCTGCGATGTTCTGCAATCTGGATGCCTTCAAGGCAGAGCCAGATCTGGCAGCCAGGGGTGCAGCACCATATCCTACCCCCCTGTACAGCAGGGGAGGGTTGGAAGGGTCCTGCAGGACCAATGAAGCTGATTTTAGGGCAACATAATAATGGTGGTGTTTTGGTGCAACATGATCACGTGTGTAAAGGAGGAAGGAGGGCAGAATTACTCCATGATAATAATCTTTTAACATAAGAGGCCAACATTTAAATGAGCCTAAAATCTAAACCTTGGATATAGTCTGTGGAGGAGCAGTGGAGACTGGACATGCAGTCTTGCCTTTCACAATTTGCACTGAAATCCGATTTTGACTTTTCCTTTGTGGAAGTGTCCAAGGGGTAGACTGAGAGGGAGGCATGGAAGAGCAGCCTCTTGTGACCTCTGCTGCTGCTGGGGACAGGGGTCTCCTCTGGGAGAGAGGGTCAGAGGACATCTGTCAAAACAGGACAGGCTGTGGGGAGTCTCTGGGACAAAGGCAATGGCATCAGGGGTCACTGTTCAGTGCTATAAAACAAGATGTTCTGGAAGACACAGGGGGATCTGTCATACATTGTGTTTGTGTCCTTGCCAGCCAGTGTCCTCCGGAAGGAGCAGCTTGTCTAAATTAGCCATGGTCTTCTCTGGCAATGCTTGGAGTAGCTGGACACTACGATGGACCTGCACTCATCTGAGAACAATGGCAGGGAGAGTGCAGGTCCACTCTGGCTGGAGAGGGAAATACCTTGCTGATGACTGGACAGGGAGGTGGGAGGAGGGATGGGGCAGCAGCCAGAGTCAGTGCTGGGGTACCCAGTGCTTTCACCAAGCCACTCCTCACTGAACAGGTAGAGAACAACTCATCCTCCGGGCTGTGAGTGATAAGGGAAAGGGTAAATGGATTTAGGGCAGAGAGGGGACAAAACACCTGTGAGAGCAGGAAAAGCTGTTTGATTGCAAACGTGATATGAGGGTAAAGCAACTCTGCTGGAGTAGCAATTGTGCCCTATCTTTAGAGGGAAGCGTTTAGAGGAAGCAGCTGAAACACAATGATGTGTTTCATGCATTTGAACCTAGGATAAAAAGACAGAGTTTCCTTATTACCTTTAGTATGCCCTTGTTCCACACTTCCTCGTATTTACTGTAGGAAATACCTTTAATATCTCAAACAGTGAGGTTATCTCACTGCAAACACTTATTTAGTCATCTAAGTAACTTGCACCAGGGAAGAAAGTAGGTAGTTTAAGTAATGTTGGTCATTCATTTCCCCAGAGGCTGACAGACTTAATCCTGTGCACTTTTGCATCACTTCCCCCTTTGCTCATGATCCCAAGCACCACTGGGATCACTGAAATCTGTTTTGGTCCCTTTTTTTGTGCTATGAAGTTTTAATCTGCTTACAGGAGAGACCTAACCAACATTGATTTTGAGTGGCTTCCACCTTCAGCCTTATCACACAGCCTTTGAAATATTGCTTTTTTCCCCCCAAACCTCTTTACTGCTGGGGCAAAAGGGCATCAGAAGTGCAGTAGCACCCAAGTAGCTCAGCAAGTTGCATCTTCAGCAAAGTGTTTTAAGAAACACAGATGGCTTTAACCTGTATCTGTCTGCTGAGGACACAGACATGGAGTGTAAAATCTCTGCAAGCTGGGGACATCAGTCAGAGGGCGCACAAGTGGCAACTTTGCACAGTGCACCTCTCCCAGGCAAACAGCTCAGCACAGTGCCTGGGATGACTGCTGCAGCCATGGCCAAAGACTCCAGTCTAAAGCCTCTGGTGTGGGATAAATGCATCGTTGACAGATGCTATTGTGGCAGGAATGTCTCCACTTGTGCCTCAGACTCAGGTTGAAAATTCTTCTCTCTTTTCATCAAACATAAGTGAAAAGAGCAACCAGATTTTAGGAGATAAGCTACTTTATTCTGAGAAATGTCACCCCAGCGTGGTGCTGGCTGTAACATTAGAAGATCCTAATGATTGTTAAGACCAGCATGGTTTATTCTGCCCTTTTTAATTAGTAGGGAAAAGTCCTGCACAGAGTTCTCTGCAGCAAGACAAGTTGTAATGTCAATTTATTACAAATGTGTAATGCCAATAGTGCACAGTATCCAGTAGAAAAAAGGAGGTGAATCTCTCTGGCTTTACAGACAAATTGAGAACAAAGTATTAATCAAAAAAGTAATGATTGAACAGTGCTGTTAAATTTCTGCCCTTTATTTCATAAACAAACTGCACAGAGCAGTAACAGTTTACAGTTCAGGAAGGACATAGCTATTCCCTGTGCTGACAACCACTTATGCTCTATTTAACACGTGGAATTTAAGTGGTGCAGAAAGTACACTTGGCCAGGAATTGCTGTCTGAAAGCCGCTGCAAAGAAAAATGCATTTACTGCCAAAAAATTAGTTTTCAGTAAGAAATTTCTTGGTATTGTGCAGAGTCGTTGACTTTCCTCCTGTTTTGTAATTAGACATCAAAAGAAAGCCTGTCATTTAAATTAAAATATATCACTTGAGATCCTTTGAAACAAGCAGCATGCTGAATATAAACCATTAGTCATATTTCTGTTTATTTTTATCTCACGAATCTATGGTTGAAAGCCATTGTTAAGCATGCAGTCTGGCATTAGAAGGACTCCTGTTAACTTTCACAGGCTCTGGGATAGGCTCCAGAGCTTAACATGTTGTGTAGATGAAATAGCACTCATAATTACACACATTTGTCCACAGCTAGATCGGACAGGTTATGTTTATTTTGCTTTATATGCGGTGACTACATAAAATTGCATGGCCTTTTCTGTGTGGGAGGTCAGAGTAGATATCTTAATTATGCCTCTCAGATTTGTGCTCTGTGCATTTACAGGTTAGTAAATGGGGTGGAGAATGGTTACACACATGGGATGAAGAATGAAGAATGGAGAATGGAGAATGGGGACCCTTGTCTGGAAAGAGATGCAAGTGAAAGCTAGAGGCACAGAAAACACAGTCAGTTCTCTGCTGTTTTCTTCCCCAGCTTTGCAATAGGAAATCCTGAATCAGGGAGGCGTAATGATCGGCTGGGTAATTTATATAGCCCAAGGCATACCCGCTTGTGTAAGAGAGAGTTTGCACAAAGCACATGTCACTTCAGATTGAGCAATAACAGACTGTTTCAGAAAGGAGAGACACGGCTCTAGCAGTGACATGTACAAGGATGAATCCATGTGCCTGCTGGCAGAGGCTATCTCAGTGCCTACCTGTCCATGTTTCCTACTCTTGAGGAAGAAATAAGCTCAGGTCAGTGGTAAAGGCAGAGATGTCAATTCAGGACCTTTATAGCCTAACCATTGCTGTTTTGGGGTTCCTTTGCTTAACTTTTGTTAGTACAAAATCGACAGCAAAAATGGTTGACAACAAAATAAAGCAGAAAAAGGGACAGTGCTTAACCAGGAGTGTGGCAACCAGATGCAAATACAGTAAAAAGCAACAGCAAAAGTCTTAAGTATTGTTATCCAGACTGTTTTCCTTTCAAAAAGATTGTCTGACAAAGATACAGCTTAACGTATAATAACCTACGTTGCTATGATTGAATGTCACCGTTAAAAGAATCCCAGCTGCATTACTGAAACCCTTCAGACACTATTTTTTTCTGTTATTAGTATTTGGCATTGAATTGATGTGAATTGCTCACACAATTCAGCCCTGGGTGTTTGATGTGATAAAACAAAGAAAACTATAGAATAGCCAGTTTGTTACTGACACTCCTACTCAAAGTTGATAACAGAGGCTCTTTTCTAATACTTTGCCTTTCTTTCACCTTGTCACCTAACCAAGATCAACGGAACAAAGTGAAAATAAAGGTAGTAAAAGGAAAATTTCCGTTATACTTGATTTTTATCTAGTAAGATGATCTTAAACTCTCATGAAAAGAAAATAAAACAGTACAAATATCACTGTGTTTGCTCAGTCACTCATAATTGCAGAAAGTGCGTCCTGACACCCTTTGATATTTCTTGCTATTTCTTTGTGTTACAGTAACAGCGAGAGACCAGAGCCCTGTTTTTGCCTAGCCCTGAAAAAAAGCCCCACCAGGGCAAAGTCCATTTCTGCTAAATTTGTTTCTAATACAAACCCCATTCATGAGGCAACAGATGAATGCAGCAGCAAGCTTCAAGATATCAAAACAACTTTTCTGTAGAAATTACAATCCCTTTTAAGATAACATCCATACTCCTTACAGCCATATTGACTGACCAGTTCCCAGCTGGATTCTCCAGAATGTTTGCCCATTTAGGGGTTTCTCCTTTTACCAGCACCTTAAAAATAAAGAATCTCAAAAGCTCACTCATTGTCCTTTCTCTTAGACACATTCTTCTGCTCCAGAAAAGCCCATAATACACCAAATTCCCTGTGTCTATGCACCAACAGAGCAATGTAAGTTGTCTATTTCAACACCAGAGTTAGGTGCTCTTGGAGAGTTTTTAAATGTGAAATTAATCAGCTAATTCTGTGAATGTGCTTTAAAATGAGATATTACTCCAGACAGTTTCTTACCAATCTCACAGTACAAATCCTTGGAAGAGAAATGCTGCATGTAATGCTTTGCACTGAGATGGATATTCTGCATTAAGCTGTACTGAGCACATGCTCAGATAACCCAGGTAATTGCAAACCAGGCCATTTTGTTATGCTGCCCTGCCCTTGGCTATATATAACCAGTGCTTGCAATCTCTGGGTGTTTTATCAGCTGGATTTTCCCCACAGAACCTGTATTTGAAGGCTGTCACTTTTCCAGGCATGAAATCTGAACGAAGCTGCTGTTTCTGAAAAGCCAAGATCTTTTTTGTGCTTGATGGCATGAACCACTTGGCTAAGTGTAAAGGGAAATAGCTTTAAATAATGTCTTTGGCACTGAGTTGTTGCAGGACAACTTTTTACCCCTTCGGTCTCCCCATGTGGCTGCAATAACATATTGGCACCTCAGGAGCCTAATGCTGATTTTTGTGGTATAAAACCCAGAAGAAGGCTGCCAAGAGCAAGGGATATGTTGATTGCAAACTGGTTTCAATGGACAGTGAGAGTATAATGAATCCTTAACAGCAGGGCAAAACACAGTGCTTGAAAGTGCTGCTGAGCCACATTACCCACCTTGCACCCTGTGATCAGAGGTGGGAGGTACTGCCATTGTTATTCTTTCTCTTGCCTCTTTTTCATGTCAAGCTCTCACACAGGCTGCCATTTCCCCCCCTTTGGTATTTTAAACTCCGTAGAGCCTGGATATGTTCTCTTCTGTGATGGGTTCCTTATCCTAGAGAGCCTTTAGGCATTGTTGTAGTAAAGGCAGTTTTAATCTTCTCTATGGAGCAATGCAAGTAAGGGCAGGGGTAAATGCACCAGCTCCTTACCGAAGATGAGATGATGATTAGCAGAGACTGTTCCTCCATGACACATGCAAGACACCAAAGGACTGATGCTACTCTCCCATCTGGCTGAACTTCTCTGCACGAATACATACACATATCTCATTTTAGTATGAGTAGAAAGAAGAGAGTCAAAAAACAATAATTATACAAGTACACTTTGAGATTTGAATTGTGCTTATGCCTGCAAATGCCAATTTAACCCTAGGCTTAGCTTACCAGTGCTTACCAACCTTCAGTTCAGGTTCCTATTTGCTGCCAGGGTGCCTCTGCAAGAGCTTTTAAATGATGCTCCCTGCACAAAGTGAAATCAAAAGGCACAGCACAGTAGCCCAAAAACTGAGGTCTTTTGTTGTTTCAGAGGGAGTGGAAGTTGAAGTGATTTACAAGAGGTGACTCGATGGGATTTTCAGAGCTGGTCTGCATGGATGGGTGCAAACAGGTCCACGTTCCTTTGCTCTGACTAAACCTGGTTCAGAAACTCTGGAGCTGTGCTACTGTTGCGCTGAAGGTGACTTGCCATGTTAAGAAGCTAATAGGGTTGTGTGGCTTTCAAACCAAAGCTGGCTCCTGGCCAAGCAGCCTGGAGCACAGGCAGGGTGAGCTCATGTCTGCCTGCACCCACCCATGGAGACATAGAGGGCACAGAGGTTATGTGTAACACAACTGCAAGGAGACTGTTCTTACATATTGCAGGCATATTCAGTGAGCATCACACTTATAAACCAGGGCTTTGGGTTTGGCTTCACCAGAAAGAACAAATGATGCCAAGGATGTTCCAGAGAACATGAGCTGAAGGCAATGGAGAAAAAGAGGAAACTTGAATCTCTGAATCACTTTGAAAATCTTGGGTAAACTCCTTTCTAAATACAGCTTATTGTATGACAGTGCTACCTCAGCAGAGGATATAATTTTGTTGAAGATTTAAGTGTTCTGAATTTTTCCAAAATTAACTCTAAATACTTTCAAATAATTTTGTTTTTTTCCAGTATCTTCTGTTTTTGTTTATCTTACACCAATCTGAGGTGTAAGATGAAGTTTCAAACATTTAAAAAATCTATCACTCAAGACTTTGTAAAATCAATCAGCAATTGCAGCTTGCTATTGTTCTAACATCTCAAAAAAGAAATCCAAAGGAATAATTGCTTTCTATATTATTATGTTAGCTTCAATAAAGCAGCCAAAGAAAAAATTGGCATCTGTTTCCTGACATTTTTTCCATTACTTAGCTATAATCTTTGTGAAATCGTGAAGTTCCTCTCAAAATACTAAAGTATGATTAGGTTGTGAAATCTGAATCCAATAAAAGAAGATCCTGTGCTTGAAAGATGCGTTGCTGTCATGAAGCCATGATTTAATTTTTTTTAAATAGTGTTTAAAAAGTGGTATCAATTTACCGACACATTTTCAAGTAATTAGATTTGTTACAATAGTCTTTTAAATATGTAGATACTTCTTAAAACCTCTCTTAAGTGGCAAAATGAAGTTGATTTCAAAACAGAAAATCAGTAACTTTATAACTTCATATAACTTCATAATTAATCTTTCAATAAATTTCCCAAGCATTAATAAAGCATTATCATTACCTCAGTTTGGACACAGGTACCTAAAAAATTGTCCTCCTATGAGGTAGGGTCACACTACTCCTGTGGAGAGTGACACAAAGCTATAAATTTGTCTTAGGGGTGTGGTGCTGCCACCTGCATGAAAGATCTGAAACTCAGAGCAAACCGAAAGGTGGCGAGTCCTGGTTTTCAAGGATTTCTGAGATATTCTGTCCCAAACTAGGAGTCAATAAATTTTCATGACAAAGGCTTCCCCAGACCTTCCTTGTTTTGGGATTGCTTTTCACCCTGGCTGTCACAGCTTCTTCTAGTTGCTCAAATATTAATATTATTTTCTGAACCTTGCTGAATCTTTGGACACACAATGAAACCTTGAAGTAGCAAGAATTTGTAATAAGTGTTTTCTTAAGAGTCTTTGAATTTTTATTATAAAAGTCCTTTCAGCCTTGGTTTACACATGCATGACAAGCACACATAGCAATGGTTCTGAACCATTAATTTTTTGTTACCACTATGCTGTCCACGATATGTCTTTTAAGAGTAAATACTTTTATACTTCTTAAATGCAGAGCTTAGTCAGGCTATATTAATTTCTTCCCCTCAAAAAAACTCCCAAGTTTTTTTGAGATGCTGAACAGAACAGGATGTTCACAGTGAGTGCATGTATTGTCAAAATAGTAGCATGTTTTCAGCATTGTATTATAGCAACAGAGTATTTTATTAATTTACCAGATTGTAATTGAGGACTGATCAGAGACACTGTTCCTATGAGCACTGAAATAGGTTTACAGTCTCTCCCTCCTCCCATGTTAACTAGATTTCATCAGAGGTAGTTGTGATTCTGCCATGAAGTTAGTATTAAAATGAATATTT
>VXBI01007058.1:54363-111326 GCA_013397375.1 Toxostoma redivivum | reverse complement strand
TGTTGTTGTTGCTGTTTACCTTGTTAGATATATTAGTAAAGAATTGTTATTCCTACCCCCATATTTCATGTCTGAAAGCGTCTGATTTCAAATTATAGTGATTAAAAGGGAGCGGATTACAGGGAAAGGGGCTCATCCCTCTCCTTGGCAAATACCTGTCTCTTAAACCGAGACAGAGTTGCATCAGGTGCCTCCACCACAAAGCCCATGGTGGATGTGTGTGTGCAGTCAGCACGGAAGGTGACCGAGGATGGAGGAATCTGCTCTGACAGTTCAGCAGTACCAAGAGCAGAGATGGTCTTCAGACAGACTCACTGCTCAGGGCTGTGCACCAGGGATATGTGTTGAAAAACAACTTTTGGCTGCTACATGTCCCTGGAGAAGTGCTTTGAGGTGAAAACCTCAGAGAACATCTCTCTAGCCAGTTGTCTTTGCTGCCTGACTGGTTGTTGCAAGATAGAAGGTAGGGAAAAGTGGGGGGAATTGAGCTGAATTAGAGAAAAAGACACTAGATGTACCTGCTGGACAGTTACAGACAAAGCCTGCAGTTAAAGTAGATGAGGTTCAACAAGTTAGATAATTTTTCAGCTGTGCAAAAAGATTGCACTGAATGCATAGAATTGGGTGGGAATTTCCATGCATCAATGCATAAATGACTAAAGGGCATTATGAAGGACAGGAGTTAAATTCTTATACTGCAAGCTGAAACTAATGTACCTAGAAACATAACCATCTAAGGATGCAGAGGATGTTGTAAAAGAAGTTGTCAAGCTTCTTGTAAAAAGCAAGCATTAAAATCAATTGTAAACTATAGGCCTGAAGAGCAGTGAATTTGAAATTTAAATTTGTGGGGTAGTTGGAGCAGTAATAAAGTGATGAGTCTTCAGTGGGTGGCATGCTATTTTAAATAGCTCTTATAAAACCACCTAGATGAAAATTAGATGATTACAGCAGTAAAGTGCTGATTTATGCCAAAGGAAAACCTTCCTTCCAACTATAAAGATTCATTAAAGTGTCAACAAATTAGTGAGCAAAGAAGCACTTGCATATATAATTATTTTGATTTTTCTTAAAGTCCCTCAGTGAGGCTATTAAAGAAAACCAGGCACCTAGAGGGTGAAAGGTAATGTTCTGCTGTGCTTTGGAAGTGGCTAGGAGACAGCAAAATTCAAAGGATAAAAAGTGAGCTTTCATCTAGAAATGAGATTAATAGTGAAGTGTTTGCAATGCATCTGCTGTAACTGAGTCTGTTTATTAATAATCTCACAGCAGGGCATAGTAGAAAAACTTGCAGATGATGCTAAGTGATTTAGATCAGTCAGGGATTAAGATACACAGATATGGCAAAATTAAGCCACCAGACAATTGTATGTGAATTTGATTCTTGTCCTGTTTTGGTTTGGGTTTTTTGTTTTGTTTTGTTTTGGGTTTTTTATTTTATTTTGTTTTTGTGGTACTGTTTTGTTTTAGTTTTGTTTTTTGTTGTTGTTGTTGTTGCTTTGGGGGTTTTTTTGTTGGTTTTTTTTTTTTTTTTTTTGTTTTTGTTGTTGTTGCTTTGGGGGTTTTTTTGTTGGTTTTTTTTTTTTTTTTTTATCCAGATCAAAGTCATCAGCATTGAAAGAAATGGTGAAGTTCCTTGCAGCACTGGACTGTATTCTAAATGAAGCGGTAACAGTTTCAGAGCAAGACTTGCAAGTAATTACAGATAGTCCAGAAGAAACCTCTACTTAATACCAATGAAAGAACAAGGGGTTTGATTTAAAAAGGGGCAACAAGAACAGGGCAGAATTCTATACGACAATCATATCTCCCTCCTTATCACCCCCTCACTCTTAATAATGTTTGCACTTGTAGTCTGCCAGTTCTCATCAAAGTGCAGCCAGCGAAGGAAATCAGTTCCATGTAAAGAGCAGCAGATATGATCTCCAACAAGGAAATATTCCCAGAGACTAAGAAAGATCAATGAAGACATTAATAAGAGGGAACAGAAGCTGAGAGGCCCACGAGAAATAAAGGAATGCTCATCAGTTTTAAAAAAACAGCTTTTATACAAGAAAAGGAAGAAAATGGTGAAGACTAACTTTTGAGACAGAAAAGTAGCTATTCATGCATGGTATGTAGTGAACTTGCATAATTTTCTGCAGAAAATATTAAAGAAAATAATTTATGAAGTCTGTCAAATAGAAAAATATGCGTGCCATTCAAATTCAGTATAATACTCAATGGATAAAATTTGGGAAGAACTGCATTTTTACAACAGTGCTGACTTAGAGATATGAGCTAACCTCTGTATAAGGTTAGGAAAACTATTTTCACTGTAAAAATTTTTCATATCCTTGTACAATAACAGTTGCATGTGCACTAGGGAACATATTTTATCACAGATCTCCATTGTGCTTTTATTCTTCTCCATTGAAAGATTCAGGCCAGTGGTACCCTCCAGCTGTGGAGATCTATATTTTTATTTAATTACCTCAGAAATAATTCCAGGGAGCAATTGACCTTCTTCAGTGTTCTAAAGCTTTGCATTAAATATGCCATCTGAATGGCACTTGAGCTGTTGTCTGCTTCCTTGGCAAAGGTAATTTTGGAAAGACTGGATGGTACTTGATACAAGAACATTACTTCAATTGTGTTATTAGCATCCATATCTTAAAATTAAATGAGGAAGAGAAATATAGAGAAACCCCAAAGAGAAATAGAGGAGTGTAAGTGTTCTGAAAATTAATATAAAAGTCAAAAGGATGAAGATGAGACACTTTATAAGTAAGAAATGCCTTGTCTCAACACATTATCACAATGGCCATTGACAATCAAGTAAGTTGTCCTTGCTGCCTTCCTTCTTCTCACCCAAAATTATTTAAAAACAGCCACCTATGATTTCACTTCCCAACTGGCCCAGGCAAACCTCACCTTGTACGAAATGCATCAGCACCAGCTGCTTTTGAAGGCCATGTAATGCTTGTGCAGAAGGAGAGTCAGATGCCTTTATTTCACACTAGAACCATCCACTCTCATTTATGGATGTGGAGGCTCCATGCAGAGATGTAATTTCCATTTTGCAGGCAGAGACCTGGCAGTGGGTTACTTTCTCAAAGGGGTCCAAGGCTACAAACCAGATGCCGCATACCTTAGGTCAGGCTCAGCTCTTCCATTCTGGGAGCTGCCTGGGTCCAGGTGGGAGAGAGGGGTAAGGGATTAGCCCTGGGCTCATGCTGCTGAGCCAGAGCTATGTTGTCCTACCCATCCCTCGACATTTGGAGCAGAGGAAAAAGAAGTTCCTGTATGGCTAGAGCTTGCTGAGCTCACTGAAATGGAGGGATTTCCAGCTCAGACTCTATGAAGATTTACTTTATGCTCTTTATCATGGTTTTTAATTCATGCAATGCAGTACCATATTAAGATGTTTCTAAACTTGAGTGAGTGTTTATAAACTCAATTGGGAGGATTTACAAACTGAGGAGCATAGAAAGCACTCTGCTCTGAACATACAGTAATGAAGTTGGGGGAGAAGATACAGATTTTTACACTAAGACAAACAGCTCTGACTAAAAACCTGGTAAATAAGGAAATGTTCCTAGTGCCAAGGTGCAAGTAGTCACACATGGTAAAGTTCCCTCCCTTCCTAGG
This sequence comes from Toxostoma redivivum, assembly GCA_013397375.1. Taxonomy (NCBI): domain Eukaryota; kingdom Metazoa; phylum Chordata; class Aves; order Passeriformes; family Mimidae; genus Toxostoma; species Toxostoma redivivum. The sequence goes on along the minus strand of VXBI01007058.1, from coordinate 107,696 downwards.
GTAGGTCAGGGCACATCTCACCTCTCTTCTTCTCCATCTTCCCAGCACATTTTCACTATGCTGAGGATCTTACCTGTGACAGGAATGCCGGGGGACAGAGACACTGACTACAGTTCGATAGAACCCCAAATAGGCACAATGCACTTCTTTTCCATTTTTAAGGCTATTCCCCAGCTTTCTGAAGTCTTAACAGAGAGCAGACTACAGAAATCCTAAGTGAAACACGGATTTGAGAGGTTGTGCTGAGTGCACACATCCTTTTTCTCTTTCCTTGTCGAATTTTCCACTGGATATCTCACCAAATGTTTTATTTTACACAAATATTGCTCTGAAGTTGCTTAACTAGCCAGAGGTGTACCAGGACCTGGGCAGGCTGTGTCAGAAGCCATGTCCTCAAGGCCACAGCAGTGGAATGTGATGTTTCCCTTCAAAGCTCTCCTGCTCCTGGGCTGCCTTGCACGCTCCAGAGACAAGTGAGCTCTGCTCTCAGGGAGTAAGGTAAGAGCACAGCTCTGAGTGCCTTCTTCATGCAGTTTTGATTTATCTGCTGAGCAGCCATCAGACTCCAGCTTGATGCTTATTTATAAGCATGCTTTTAAAACCAAAAGGTTTTTCTGCAAATGGCTACTACTGAACTTTTAGAAGTCTATAAGGCCCTTTGAAGCTGCCAAATGGCTCAGGGTAATATCATCATGCAGCAATACCCACCTGCAGGCTCACTATGTTTTTCAAATCTGCTCATTCCTCACCACACTTATTGAGATTCAAGAGAGCCAGCGAGGTTCAGATGTCACTAGGAGCTATCACTAGGGAATGTGTTGTGATGAGGAGGAGCAAGATTCATGTCCCAGACTTCAATAAGGTTTTAAGGTTCTAATGACCATTATAGGTAGTAGGTTCATATTCTCAACTGTGATGAATTAAGATAGCTCTGCATATTTCCAAACACTTAGGAAAAGTTATACCTCCCTGGTTTTGTACTAGCTGAAGGTGTAAGACAGGGCCGTAATTCAATAATAACACCATGAATTTGCTGTTGAGGTCAATGAGATCCCACCATCACAACTTTAAAGCCGCAAAACTGCACATAATTGATTTCAAGTACTGTTCTCTTCTTCATAAGGATTTTTTTTCCTTTGAAGTTATTTTAATAGTTTGTAGAAATCTGCAAGTAGCAGATAAAATTGAAGTTGGAGTTTAGTTTATTTTACCTCATCATGGTGACAGGAAAGACACCATGGGAAATATCAGTAGCATTCTGCAACCCAGCAACCCAAATCGATTTACTAAGTTAAAAGGACCAGGCACAAAGGGTCTTGCTCTTCCTCTGCATTTCCAGGGAAAACTCTCCTGACTGGACTACCATCACAGAGAATTAGAATTTTTTTCCTAAAATTCCAGAGATTATAATTTCCTTTTGTGTTAGAAACTGGCTTGAACTGAGGCTCTGGAAAGAATTAAACCGAATTTAGCTGATCAATACACAAAGCTTAGGCAACCGTGTTCTGGGTGGGGGAAATTCTTCGATCCATCATTGTTCAGCTTCATTCTTCAGTGAATTAACATCTCAAGTGACTATTCAGGTCACATAGGTTCAAGTCGCTAAGGCAGAAGCATCTTTGCCTCTTGAGGAACACTATCAGGCAGCAGGGAAGGTAAATAAAGGGGTTTGTTTAATGTTTAAAAGAGCGTACTAATGGACAATTAGCCGGGGGAATTGAGAGTCGGTTTTAAATCCACAGAGAGGCAAAGCTTCAAACACTCAGCAAACTCTGGGCTAACACCCCAGTACACATCACAGAGCCGCAGCGCTGATGGTGGCGGGAACCCGTGATTGTCACAGCTCCTGCCGGGAAGCGCTGACAAAAAGTCCCAGGTGTCTTGGAGGGCAGTAGATAAGCGAAGGAGGTTTGCAGGGCAAGGAAACATCTATGCTAAAGTATTTGCCCCAAGCTTCCGACTTGACTGACTCGCATCTCTGCCCTGCGATGGCTGCGATGCCATCGTTTGTATTATAGATGATGTGGGCAGAAACACCGAGTCACCTGGTTCAATGAAATCATCACAGCCATGCAGTGTTTCAGGTCCTGATAAACTCTTCAGAGTGAGTAGATCACATGGAAAGAACGCTGGCTCGCAGTTATTTCTTATTTAGAGCGGGCTGAAAAGCAGTCCACACCGGTATGCTGCATGTTGCTCTCAGCACTGCTGCTGAGAGTGGGCACATTGAAAAGGATGAAGTGTGATTTTAGAGGAGATGCTTGCTTTTGAGGTGTTTCAGTGAAATCCTGCCTCCGAAAATAAGGTGAGGCTGTACAATAGGACTGGCTTTTCACTGTGTCCAAAGTTAGATAGCATCCTCACTAGAAAGGAAAAGCAGAAGGGAAAAAGGAGGAAAAGATGGCACACGTGCTTGGGAAAAAAAAATAAAAAATAAAAAAATAATAAAAAAAGGCTATGTTCTAAAGTATTTTTTTTTATTTTTAAGTTGCTATTAGAGGTCAGGCTATTGGAGTTTGTAGTTCTGCTGCAGAAGCGTACCCTGTTTCTGAAATAAAATTAAGTCACCAGCAATTAACTAAATTATAGATTTTGTGTCATAAGTACCAGATCACTTCTCAGTTTTCTGATCTCTAAGTGGGTTACTTGATCCCTGATGAAATCGTATGACAAGATTATATATATATATATATCTTTATTTATTTATTTATTTAGCTGGTAGACGGAATCCAAACAGTCAAGATTACTGTTGTGAACCTGCCAATTAAGCATATGATAAAAATAAATTCAATAGAGGACTAAATTAGCTGATCTGAGACAAAAACTCCTTCCAAATTAGGTTCAACAGGCATGAGACATTCATTTGGCCATCAATCTGTTAAAAGAAATCTCAAAAAAGGTCTTAAAGGTCTTCTGCTGATACTATCATCTCAATGAATTATTCGGCTGCTGTGAAAAGCCTGGCATTCAGTGTTGCCTGTGTGTGATAGTAGCTGCTAATTAGGAATTTTTACTTCCTCCCAAGTTGCCATTTTCTAAGCCATACTCATCAGCTTTTGAGATGCAGTCCTCTGCTAAAGTGTGGAGTGTGGTAACAAGTTAACATTTTCCAGACATTGGGTCGATTCTTGCTTTCTGTACATGAATAGACCCAACTGAATCCTTAATCGGCATTAGACCAGGACAAGGATGTCAATAAAACAAAGTCTTCTCAGCAAGATACGGAAATGCAATGAACTAACTTTTCCTGAGAAGTTCAAATTTCTCAAAATGAGTCAGTAAGTCCGTTTCCAGACAAGACTCACACTGTGCATGGACAAAGGTTGAAGTTGTGTGTACATTGTATTTCTGTACATTAAATGGGCTGCATGTTCCCATTATGGACATGTTAAACCTGAACAAACAACTTATTATGTCAAGATAAAGCCCTTACTAACCTTTACTAAATTTTGAACTGTCAGAGAGGAAAGGTTGTAGCACATGTTGAGGACTTTATTTGAGCACATCTTATTACATTATTTTCTTCTAGATTTACTAATAAAAAATCATTATTATTATTATTATTATTATTACTATTGGGCTTTCTACAGTATAGATACTACAGTAGAAACATGATGTGTTTAGTCCTTCCCAGACACAGCACACATGATCTGTGAATGCTCAAGTGTTTACAACCTGTGAACATCTTTGAGATCTTAGAGACCTAAAAAAGAGATAATAAGAAACTAGGTACTTTTATTGCTGAAAGGTATTAAATTCTCAGTGAAACACCTGAAACTGTTTAATCTAAAACCCTCTGCAGATATCTGTATTTTTATTGGATATCTGTGTGATGCTAGAATAAATTTTTGGTTTGACAAAATTCTGCAAAATCTCATTCTTTCTCGAATCTGTAGCCAGGTTTTCAAAGTAATAACGCTTTTTAAAATGTTCCTTCTGCAAGTATTTCGGTGGCAGTACCAGTTTTGAATTGTGCTGAAGCTGTAAGGAGCTTATGGCTACAAAGGCATCTGTGCTTAGGGGGCTGCATCACAGGTGACCGTAAAACCGCAGCCACGGCCAGTCCTGTAGCCACTCCTGGCAGCTCACAAGACAGCCCCAGAGCAAAATGCAACTCTGAGGTGTTAGAGGTACACCAGACTGAGCTCTGCCAGATATGTAGCTTGGGACAGACAGCAGCAGTGACTACAGCCCCAGTGATTCCATGACCCTTCCTTGTCCCACCCCAGGTTGGTGTCTCTTCCAGTAAGAAGTGCTCAAAGGTCCAGGGGTGGGTTTGAGCTCTGCGAACAGCCCTTGTTCCCAGGCTCCATTCAGGCACTGGCATGGGGCTGCAGCTGGTGCCATCCCTGCAAAGCTACCCCTGTGTTGAGAGGGCTCAGTTGCACATCCCCGGGCTGCTCTGTGCTTGCTGGCTGAGGACAGGGGAACGCAGCAGCTGAACCCCCAGAGAAGCCCTTCAGCCAGTTCAGATGAAAACCGGAGAGTAGTCTGTTAGCAGCAGGAAGGCAGTAAGAGGAGGACACAGATAAGATAATACTGTGGTCTATAAAAGCACAGCAAGTGTCAGGAATGTGTGCCACCCCAGATTTTTCCATTTCATCTTCCTTTGGTGGGAAGAGTGATGGGCTCGCCACCGATGTCATGAACGTCTCAGCTGCTATCACACTAACAGGATGCAATGCATCCTCTCTTGTCTAACACTTAATTTTTTATTATCTATTCTAACTGCCACTTAATCAGAACAAAACTGTGATTTAACATAGGCAGGAGCAGAATAGATGTTTGGAAACAGGTTTTTCTCCTCAGGAGCTGTGGCTGTGCCTCAGACAGTCTTAATACACCATTTTTTATTCTCCCTGGATTTTTGTATGATGGCAGCCAGGTGTAAATGTATGCGTCACATCTGTGGAGCTTCTAATCCATTTTCATGGTCCATAAGAGACTTTTCTAAGCTGAAAACTCTTTTTTGTTCCAAGGGTGACTGGAAGCTCCTGAGGGAGACCAGAACAACTCTGTGCTCATTTCTGTGTCCTGGAAACAGAGTCAGTATCTTGTGGGAGGATTAATCAGCCTAATTTAAGGCCAAGTAGGTAACAACAGAGAAGCAAACCCAAGTAATTTTTGGTGAATTACATAAACAAAACAGAAAGCCAGAGGCTAAGGTTATGGCTAAGGTTTGTGCAGACTTTTCAGAAAGTTGGTTCAGCCTCTGATGCTCAAAGGACAGCAAAAGAATTTAGAGTAAGGTTCTTTTCAAAAAACTAGGTTTTAAAGTGTTACAAATGGCTAAAATTAAGTAGCAAGAAAGTTCAGTAGCCTTTGTAGCCTTGGAATAGCAATTTCTCACGTGGAATTTTAAGAAATATAAAAATTGTTCAGACAGTAAGGAATTAAAACTGAGGTGACAAACTGGAGTTATAAACTGGAAGTGAAGGTTTCAAGCACACACACCTTAGGCTTAACTGGACTATAGGTATGCAACTCAATTAATAGCTTTATCACTCTTTTACACGTGAAAATTTGCCCTTTTATGTAGCTATGTACTTTGCACATTCAAAGAGTACTTGAGAGCAAAGGAAGTCTGCCAGCTTAGAGGATTTTCAATTCCACCATTATCTTGCTTCATTTACACTTCCTCCCTTTATTCCTAAGCTGATCCAAGTGTCTGCTTATCATCTTGCAGATGTACTTTCTCCAAACACATCACTAACTTCGGATATTTTTGCCTCACAGTGTAACCTGTGAGTCAACATTATCCTTATTGCATACATCCAGGACAAGGGAGAAACACATCAAAATAATCTGCCTGGGTCTTAAAAACTTGTCTCAGACCCAGCAGCAAACTCGAAGCCCCAGGCACCAGGATGAGCCAAAGAGGGTGGGCATTTGTAAAGCACCTTAAGAGCCTCCAGCCACAGGCTCTGAGAGAAAGGAAGGATCCAGGCTAAACCACTTCAATGAAGGGACATCAGAGCAGCTCTCTGCTCTGCCTCATTCCTGGAGGGATGCATGGCCAACTGGTTATATCCTCTGCGGCCATTTCTCTTACGGGGTGTGTGGGAGATGACTGTGCAGGTCTGTGCCTACTGCCCATCCCATAACTGCTGTAATACCAAATGGGTATGAAATGGCCTGAGGGTGACTGTAACCTTTGCAAGCTCTCCAGCTGGTGTGACACAGCCTCTGTCTCCAGGATCAGCTCTCACAGAACAAGGCTGCATTGTACCGATACCTGACTTGCAAGACCACAGATCATTTGAGTCATCACAGCTCCCATTGCAAGAGAGAAAAAAAACTTTTTGGGGCTATCAGTCTAGAATCTCTCATAAGAAAAACTCTCTACACAGCCCACCCCAACCAAATCCTGAGCCTTTTTTTTTACTGAATTGTTTAAAAATTAATCAAAACTCAGAGTTCTACACCACCTAGAAACCCTCTGTACCTGCAACTCACAGAAGATGGGTTAATATTTCAGTAGTCAGCATCAAGAAGAACTGTGGAGTTGTGTCTAAAATAGACAAACCCTCATTTTTCCAAAGGTAGAGCTGATGGCTAGCATGACAGAACCAGGCTCATCCTCTGATGTTTGGATTTGTGTCAAAAAGAGGTGCTCAGTAAAATCACAATTTCAGATGATAAAACTGCCTTACACTATTGGATTTTGCAGAAGTTTTGTTCTTTTCTCCTATTGAAGAAGCACATCTACCCAACGACAACTAAGAATGAAGCTGTGGTCTGGAAAAATAGAGTTGTGCCATCTGGATGAGGTGACATGGGCAGGGACCAGGTATCTGCTTCCTGACTGCAGGCTTGTGTCTCTACCAGGTTAGAACTGGGCTGGGTAAACCTGTCCCAAAGGCTGGCTTTTCCTTACTGGCAGTGCTACTGTCAGTACACTCAGTGAGGAGGCCTGTAGGGAAGCATGTTACTTGCAATGAACCTTTGCCTTTTGCTAAATATGTTTGTTTAATCCTGAGGGATACAGCCTGTAACTGAAAAATCTATTATATGAGATTTGACTTTGAAAAGACAACACCGTGCACTGTAAATTTCAGCCAGGTGTATTTGGCTGCATTTCATTCATTGTTCCCTATGAGAATTCTCTTTCATATTTTCCACAGGCAAAAACATGAGGGATAGTTTATTGTATTGCTCTAACATACAACTCTGGGAAAGCTTGAATGACTTTGATCATAAACCAGGAAACATATCTCAGACCTCAGACAGACTTCTCTGCAAGAAAAATATTATGGAAAGAAAAACACCCAAACCCCTCTACAATGCAGACTTTAAATCTGCAGCTGGCCCCATGGAAGAAGGTTATTGATATATGCCTTGAACACTCTTTTCCACGTGCATTGGGCACGTGATTGGGCAGTTGATAGTGCTTAATTATTCCTTTTACTACCACAATGTTTATTTTCTAGATGACTATCATACAATTTTTATGTTTTATATTTATTTACCTTCACAGTCTGCTGACAATATGCTAGAAAATAGTATGCCTGTTCCTTTTGATTCAAAGGTATATTGATTTCTAAACAACTTCTTTGATAGCTGACAGATTTTTACCAGTGCTTGATGTGGATGGTGTGTGAAGAATCAACTGTTGACTGCTGGACTGGCATTTATTTTTATTGTCTACCACGTAAACGTGCCTGTGATTCTCAATTAGTGCAAAAGCAAGACTTTTCATTATGGAAAACAAAGTGAGTCAGATGTTGATGGGAGAAAACTCATTAAAACATAGTCAGAATAAGAAAACAAAATGGACAAATGGCGCCAATTTGATAGTTGGTCTGTTGCAAGACTGAATTGCTATTACTCAGTTATTACCTGGGCAAACACATGGTTTTCTCCTCTTATTTATGTATTTCTCCTCTTATTTCATATATTTTATTCATACATGGAAGAACATTTAAGCTCCAAACTGAGACTGGAACTTCAGGTTATGTGTCTCTGAATATAGGTGGCAACAAGGATATGGTCAAGCTCTTGTACTGGGGTAGGTGAATACCTGCAGCCCCATTCCATGCTGTCAGCAAAGAACAGTTTACCATACGGACAGAGAGGGATAAAGCCTGCACCTCTTGATTTTGGTCCACACAGACTGTCCAAGTAGACTCGCTCCTTTTTACTAGGTATGTAATAAAACCACACAAAGAACAACCACGACTTTATGGGAAGAGACTCAATTTCCTGAGTGCACAGACACGGGTCTGTTCTGTACCTGGTGTTCCAGGAAAAGGTAACCTCTGTAGCCTTTTGTGACTGCAACTGAACAATTTAAGTAGCAACACTTAGAGAAGAAAGAGGCGAGCAGCTCTTAGCCACCGGAGGAGTTCCATTGTCAGAAATGAAGGTACTATGGTAAAGGGCTGGCAGGAAGCACTGCTTCCAGTTGCTCATTCTAGAGTAGCTTCTGAGGCAGAAACTGTAATGAGGGGGAATTAAGCCTACACACGTCTCACAGTGACCCAGTTTCATCTTATGCCTCTAATGAGGATCGTTCACAAGATCATTTTTGAACAAAGTGCTAAAATCAGTACTTACATATCACACTTTTTAATCCTGAGAGATTCAGCATACTTAGAAGACAAGTAAGTAATTTATCTTTACACTATCTAAGCACCTGGCCTGTTGAGAGTGCATGTGAAGTGTTTTAGCATTCATCACTAACCCTTTGAAACATCAAAATGATGCCAGTCCTGCTGACAGAGAGAGGTGTCCCCTTCATCTGCATTAGCAGTCCTTGCCCAGAGAAAACAGAACATTTGTAGCACTGAATGAACAGCCAAATTGGCCAGGTGATTTTTGCCTAGCTGCTGTGCACATTGAACACCGGGTAGCCTCCCCGATTTGTTCTAAGAAACACTGAAAATAGAGTCCTACTGCTCTTTTCATTTTACACAAAGCCCCGAGGACTGCTCCAACAATTTAATACTGAACTGTTGAATTACATGGCTCAGGAATGTTCCCTGGCACTGTTTAATTTACTAGTATAGGCATAGCCCAAGTCCTCCTAAGAAAAAAGGCCTTGAAAGATCATGTAGCTGTAATTAGTAAAGTCTGAGCAGAATGAAGAGCTGCAGCCTTTACCATTCCCTTTACCATTTCCTGAGCATTATAAGTGTTTGCTGGTTGTTTCAACTGCAGAAAAACAATGGCTCAAGCTTTCAACATACACACATAAGTTGCCATCTATTCTCCTTTCATTTCCACCCTTTGCAAATGAGAGCCTTTCCTGATGCTTATAGCTCTGCCTGAAAAGACTCCAAGGGATGACAGGAGAGAAATGCATCCGAGAATCCTTTTTTGTAGTTCCTGATAATGGCAAAATTCCCACTGATGTGAACGATCTTCTACTGCTGTAAATTTACTGTACATTCTTAATCCCAACTTCCCCAAGGCAAGAACATCCTCAAATAGTTGCATGTTCTTCATTTCCTAACAAGCAATACTTTTTCTGATTTAAAAGCAAAAATCTGTAAGGTATGACTTCTTGAACCAACTCAGCTGAAGAGAATGGTTTTCCCTCTTTCATGCAGATTCAAGCTCTGGAAGTACTGCACTAGTTCTTTTATTAATATTCTGCTCTTGCTTTTATCCATCTCCTCTCTAGCACAAAAGCTCATCTGCAAACTATTAGAGTCCCACCTTTGGAGCTCAGATCAGAACATCTGTTGCTTGTGAGAGGGGTTTGATACCAGTGAGAGTTGACTGTATCATCCATCGGATTTATAATTTTAAGAAGGAGAAAACCTGCCCAGATGAATATGCTGCCAGAAAGCGTAACTTCCCCTTAAGTAAATAGACCTCTGTTTGAATTTCCTATCAGTCTGGAGATGAACAAAATAAAAATCATGGGCTTTAACTGCTACCAATAAATCGCCATGCACTGCTGTTGTCAAGGTGGGCAGACAGTATAATTTCAGTATTTCTGAAAAGGGTATACTGGAAAAAAACCCACTTTTTTTCATCTTTTCAGTCATTATTTGAATCTATTATTTGATTCATTATTAAAGCATATTATCATTTGGTTTACAGTTAATTTTATATGTAAGAATACAGAGGTGATATTTCTTGGTAAAGTATTTAGGCATATTCTGCTGTATGCTGCTTTAGACCAATTCTTTGCTGTAGAATTGGATTTGGTGAGAATACTTAGTGTTCAGAAGTAAAAATCTGCCCTTTGGAGAATATTTTTAAAAATAAGTGAATCTATTAATGGTGCTTGCAACAACTTTTGTTCCCTGTTCACTTATAGGAATAGGTGAATTTTGCTACAACAGTCATCAAGAAAAATACAGTACCAAGTACTTCTTCAGGTGTTTAGTGCCAAGAATTCATTCAAGAAAGCAAGTAGAAGCCTGTTTCTCAGCACTAGAAGTCTTGAAAACAGATAAACAAGGACACATCTGACATAAAAAAGGCGACCACCTCCTCCCAGACCTCCCAAGACTCTTAGAAATGGTACAAGTGCTTGTGTAGGCACACTTGACAGAATTAGATTAGCTGGAATATTTCATCTATGAGAGTGCTTGGTATTTCGTCCTCAAATGTCAGCTTGCTACATGCAGGCTTCACCTTCGCATGTTAACTGAGTCTGGTTAGAGGTGCTCAGTCCCACAGCAAGGCTTGGCAGTCCTGGCTCCCTGAATTTTAAGGCTTCTGCTCAGCTGGGAGCACTGGCAGCCCTCACTTGCTCCTGGCTCCAAATTTTTGGCAGCAAAATTTACTCAGCTTCAACTGCAGAGCAGCACTGGATGCTGGACAACAGCAAAAATCACTTGCTTTTGCTTGCAAAAATCACTTGCTTGCTTGCAAAATTATTGACTGAATTTGCTCTGCCTGGAAAGGTACTCAAGTAATGTTTTATGGATTTCCACACACAAGCAATAGAAGTTGTTTTCAGACAATTTGTCAGAGGAAGAATCTACATTTGTTAAAGTAGTTATTGCAATCGCAGCATTAGCAGTACAATAAAGCTTCCTTAGTTCTTTCAGAACTAGTCAATAGGATGTCAAGAGAAATTGAGGCAAAATGGGATATTACCTCATTCAGGGTTATGGTGAAGATGTATGACTTTTTTATAGTTAAAATCTCCCTTCCTTTTAGGGAAGGGAGGTACCAGAATATAGAGTATATAGCTTGTACATGCATTCATGAACCCGCAAACCTTGATTTATTCTCTGATTCAGAGCTTAGAAGGATAAAATGGACACTCATATTCAGACTTCAGTGATGTCTATCCCAGAGACTGGCTAGAGACCAAAGAAAGTCTGTGGCAACATATTTCTCTCATCTGCTTGCTCTGATGTGTACAAGTGTGCACTCAAGAGTTCTCTATTATGTCTAGTATGTTACACAGCTTAAGAAAAATATAATTTGCCCTTACAACCCTGCTCTGCTTATGAACAAAGGTACAGAGAGGAAAAAAAAAGGGTAAGAATTACAAGTATAACTATTGAGGGTGTTGTAGCATAAGTACCCAGTAGAGACCCATCATACCCTTGTTCAAGCTGAGTTAGCTCAAAGTCTTCTTTCATTCATGGAAAGAAATAAACTTAGGCACCTCAGTTATTGCTGTGCAGTAACTGATTAGTTTGCAGCATAAAATAAGTATAGATCCTGGGATGCTTTGTTCTAGCCGCTCCCATGATGCTTTCACTTCTATTTTCACAAAGTAATATGTTCCTTTACTTGCCCTTACGGATGAATGAAAGCTCAGTTACCAGCACAGGAGTTACCGCTGGTGAGGAAACGTTTACTCAGAATAGAAGTATTGTGCCACCAGCTGTGTTAAATTGCTGCCTCTAAGCTATTTCGGAACAATTCAAGCCTGTTGTAAAATAGATAGCAGGAAGGCACGTGTGTTGCCAAGGAAACTCCTGGCTGCAAGTTTATTGTATAAATAACACCAGGGTGGGGAAGATGTGGCTAACGGAAGAGTGGGGATAAAAAATGAAGTGCCTGGCATGTCTCAGTGTCTGAGGGAGGGTCTTGAAGCAGAAGCAGTGAAACAGATTTACCAGAAGAGCAGATGATCTTTCTTCAGCTGGGAAAAGCAAGGAAAACAGGTCAGTCATACAGAAGTGACTGGGAAAGAAAATAGAGGCAGTCAGTAGTAATATGACCATGATGGGCTAGTTCATGCACCTAGGAGTAGAGAAACAAGAGTAGCCCCTGAACCTTCTCATATTCACTAGAGGAAAAGACGCTGCTGTAAACCACTGCTGGATTTGCTGAGAGCTATGTAAGAGAAGAGGCAGAAGGTTGCAGTGGCAAGCAGGAAAGTAAGGGAAATATGAAAGATGGAATCATCATAATTATATATCTAAGCATTGGGACAGATTCAAAACCAAGAGCAAGACATTTATGATCTCCAAAGATTATCTGTGTGTAACTTCTTAAGGTTGTGGACAAGAATGCTAGTAGAAAAGCAGCATGCAATGAATCCAACATATGCCAAGATGAGTGTGTGCTGAAAGCTTGTCTCTTATTCTAAACCTTACAGAGAGTGTAATTCATCAGCAATTTCAACAGTCATTAGTGAACTAATCATATGAGCTTTCATTCATTTTATGGGCTTTACTGCTTCATACATAGAATCTGAGCGCTGTGATGCTGTGAAAAGTACAGCTGGGTAGTGGGATCTGTCAGAGAAAGCAAAGGGCTTGCAGCTCAGGAGAAGAGCTGATTTTCTTCCTGCCAGTGATAGGAACATATCATTTCAGTGCCTCATACCTTACATGGGTCCTTCAGTAAAGCAGTTTGAGCTCAGAAGGGTCAGAAGAGTACTCTGTGAGTTGACAGCATTATTAATTTCAGTTCAAATCAGGTACACAAGTACTTCAGGGGAGATGAGCAACAAAAGTACTTGCTGGGCTATGGCACCCAGAATGCTTCAGCATGTGCCATCACAGTGACCAGAAAGATCTTGCTGATCTGGACTCCTTTCATACTGCAGATGGTTACAGCAAAGACAGACTGAATAGGAGGCAGCAAGCACTTGACCCTTGGGATCATTGTTGTTCACCTAAGGCAACTGGCTTTGGTCACTGATGGAGCATGGCATTGTAACTAAACTGTACCAGCTGCCCCATCTGTCAGCTAGCACCTGAACTCAGTGAAAACCCACTGCTCTTCCAGTGGGATGAGCTGCCAGATTCCTTGACATCTGGCTATCATGGCTAGCGGACATCCAACAGCCTGGGGGGATGACCACAGTCTGTGTGACATGGTGCTGCTCTGTAAGCATGTTCCAGGCTGTTCTGGTTGGGCATGCACCACTCAGCTCCTGTGGGATGCTGATACTAAATAATAGACTTATTTTTTTAACTTATCCAATGCTTTCCATTTTTGTTCTCCTGTAGTTTGTTTTTTTGTTTGTTTGTTTTTGGGTTTTTTTTGTGTCATAAGATCTCACAGTTCTAAGTGCCTATTTAACACCCCTGGGTGAGGGTTGTTGGTCCCTTTGGAAGCAGTACAGGCCAGGACTTTAGCTTGGGAAAACTGCTTCTGACTGTGGAAGGACTACTGAGATCTGCTCTGTACAATTTGCAGGACTGAACCCACAATGCCCAGAAATATTGTGAAACTAAGTCCAGGCATTTGGAAACATCTTCCAAATGCTTCAAACCAAGTTAGGAAGTATCTGGTTTAACAAAAGTTATCCAAAATACAATGTCCCACTCAGGAACTTCATCAGGTCTCCTCAGAGACCGGGGGAAATGGATAAACCCTTAAGGTATTTTGCTTTTGGAAGCTGTCAGGCACTATTCAGCACCGTCATATTTAGTGCTTATACAACAGCATTTTCTTGAAGTGGAAATCACAGTTGCTGGATTTATGATACAATTTCATGAACTGGGCAAGCTTCAGAACATATTGTAAAGTGACTTGGGAAGAAAAATAATCTCTCATGCTTAATTTATTAAGTGATTTACAAATGCACCTATTATCTTCTTGCAATAAATTGTTTTATTTTTCAATAAAACTGGAAATCGTTCACCCATTTTTACCTTAATGAATAAACGCCCCAAGTCAGCATCCATTTAAAAAAATTATTTCAAAGCAAGTTATTTTTGCTGAAAGAGATGATGGCTTTTTTCCTGTTTCAGACATGCCATTGCTTTCAGAGGTATAAGATGGAGAATCTAGGATGAAATAGATCCCACAATTAAAAGTCTGTGTCACCGTCAGAAGATCTTGGGAGATTCCTTGCCTTTCCAGACTATCTGACCCTATTTTAACAAAATACTTCTGTCTAGGTGGTGCTACACTATTTCATTCACTTCTATGGAATTTTAATAAATACTTACTTTGTTCCATTTCATTTCAGTCCTCAATGCTGTCAGACTCTGTAAAATTTTAAGTTGAACTGTAGCTAGAAATCCTATATTCCTTAATGTTAGTCTGACTGTTCCTTTAATTCAGTTTCATTTTGCTGTCTACACAGGTAATAAATATCAGTCTTACAGGAAGAGTTCTTTCATGCAGTAATTTATAGACATAGGGAATTTTAAGCTTTGGTGAGTTCAGAATTCTTCAGATGAAAAAATATTAGAATAATTCTCAATGGAGAAGCTGGTAGGTCTCATACTTGCTGGACACTGAAAAATCAAGAATTTTTTTTCATTTTTATTTTGATGAGAAGAACCAAGCAATTTACATGGATTCCTACATCACAGGAATTTAAATATTTCAGACAAAAAACCACCCTTTATTTGCCCATAAAGTACATTCCAATTTTTTAGTAAGAACTTTGAAAGGTTTCAGATATTCAATTCCAAACTAGAGGAAAGCCAGAGATTTCACTTGTTTTCTCCTCTAAATAAGTGTTTCATACTTATTTCCTTTAATATCAGCAAGCCTTTTAAATGCTGAACTTTCAAAACCTGTTACAAATTTTGTCCTTGCTCTGGTGGTCATTCTGAGTGGTAAAGTGCAACCTAATATATGATACCAGACTGGAAGTCAAGGAAGTGAGATGTTGGGTGAAACTCAGGTCATGTTCTATCTTGTTATATTGTGGATTTGAGTGGGACCAAGACTTTTTTTACTTCTGTTCTCAACCTTGAGTTACATCTGAATTCATGAAAAGGGTTCTGATGAATTAAAATGGCTGAGGCTGGATAGCTGGACTGAAGAGACTTACAGCCAAGACTGCCACTCACTCCTAGAATACTTCTGCTGAAGAAATGGTGAAGGTGCAGCATGCCTAAGTGCTTGGTGCTATGGAATTTTCCTCTCCTGCTGTACAAATCATCTGATGTATACTGTGTCTGTATTGTTGGACTGTGTAAGAGCAGCAATTGGCCCTGGTTCCTGCTCCCAGGGCATTAAATGTTGACTGTGGTACACATGAACAATGATCCAGGTGAAGAGAGTAACAGAAACATCTATATATGAAGAGGGCAATTGTTTCAGGTTGTCTTTAGCTGTTTTTAGAGACTACATGTTCTGACAGGGACCACATATCAAATATAATGCTATTAGTGGACTTCATGGAGTGATATCTGTTATTCATGGCATGTTTTCATTTTCTCTTGACATCCTGCTTGTAAAAAAAAAACACCTACCTGAAGTTAAAAAAAGTCAAATAATCCTTGTGGAAAGGCAGAAATGGAGAAAAGAGAATGATTATATATGCAAACATATGCAAACAAAGCCCTAATGAATTCTTAAAGATTCTCATTATCAAAGTGCATTACAAAACACAAACAGATCAGTGCTGAGGTGTGTGACTGCCAGAGCTCTCCTCCCCCAAAGAGGCACAGCCAAATTCCTCTTTCCTTTGCCCAGTCAATCTTTGTATCCTTTCTGAAAAGCATTCTCAAGTGCATCTCTCAAAATCATTTCAGGCAGCTGCCCCAACTTTCCCTTGCCTATCAGTTGTGCTCACACATTAGCCTCCTTGCCTTCAGAAGAAGTGAAAGGCCAAAAGTCCACAGAATAAACTGCAGATGAGACAGACTAATTGGTCTCAAAATCGAAACATATGGCTTCTTTCAGGATCTTGACTTTTTAAATACTTGTTTAAAGTAAACATTTGCAATTCCTCATGAAAGGCACTTTCCTCCCCAAATCCTCTTGACCCTCAGTGACCTTTCTTACCAATTGCACACTGCTTCACCCTTGGGGATGATTAAATCTTGAGAGGCTTTTTTTCTTTTCTTCTTTTATTTCCCACATTTGTCTCTGAGGACTAACTTAAGAACTGGCTTGAAGAAAGCTAACCTGGGTCAGAAGGACAGAAACACGCCAGATGCCCACCTGAGCACCCCACATGGGTGTCTGAGGTTAAGGCTGGAAGGGAAGGTTCACACATATCATCACAGAATTCGCATTTTGCGTTTTAAAAAATGGACTACAAAAAAGAATCACCAAACACTGATTAACCAAAGATAAGTTTTTGAGCTGATCTTTGAAATGAAAGCTGGCTTTTGTGTCCAATGGGCAGAGGGGGAGCACCAGGGCAGGGAAAAGATGGCCTGAGGCAATATCATCACTGAGACAAAATATTTTAAAATTATGGCCTATGGCTATTGTCTACTCTGACAAAAAAGGCTGACAAAAGTGATTGACTCCAGGCTATAATCACTGGCAAAGGCAAGCAAACCCTCCCAGTTTGTCTCCAGGGTGTAACACATGAAAGTTGATTGAAGTCTCTCTGAAGCCACTTTATTTATAATTTGTGTTTCAGGCTCAAAGTTACTCCCAAGCCTTTGTAAAATTGTAAGTTAGGCAGTGCCAGAGCTTGTGCAAGGCCAGACATGGCACAGCTGCTCACGCCCTGGCACAGAGAGCCTGATGCTTGCTCGCAGGACTGGGAGGATTTGTTGTCTGAATCCAGGCAACAATTGTTCCAATCTTTTCCATTCTTGTCTGTCAAGAAGCTGGGAAGATTAGTTCTTGTAAAGAGCTTGGTTTTCAAAAGCACTTCTGCCTAACACCTGTGTCTGTCAAGTCAGATGCCAGCCTGCTCCTCCCATCCCCAGGGCACAAACAGAAACATCCTGGTGGGGCTGCAGCATGTGACAGGCAATGCCCACTGTCCAGAGCCACCCAGAGGCAGCAGAAGCATCCCCACGTCCCTGTAAGCAGATGAGTGAGAGGCATGAAGGCAACAAAACATCGTGCTGCCATGCACGGATAGCCACAGGGAGAAGAAGACTGGTAAATCATCTGGACCTGGAGAAATCTGCATTTTCAGCCAGGTCACGAAGCTCTGTGTGACACTGTGAGGCTTCACGCCTCACACTCAGGGAAATTCCTAGCCCTGTACCTCCCCATATGCTGTGCAGGTGGAGATGAACTGTCTACAGTGCATGTGACATTGCAACTCATACACTTACCTAAGCTTGCTTCGACCTATCTGCTGAGCAGGTCTGATTTGTGCAGATTGAATAGGTATCTTGTCTAAAAAGAGAGAATTTTGCTGGGTTTCATTCTCTGGTGAGTGCTGCAGCTTGACTACTTTGTTCCCCATGGTCTATCAGAGATTTCTGTACCGGAGCAGGAGGTCCTACACTGAGACCCCAGTAACCAGGGCAAGAACCTGCAAAGCTAGGCAGGAATATTGCTCCAAAAGATAGTGGGTACCTAGGTATGGGCACACACCTAGGTATGTGCAAGGCACCTCTTTTCACCATCGATTCCTCAACCCACAGCTCCAATAAAGGATTCAAAGGGAAAAGAGACATCTCTCTAACACAAAGACCTGAGATGCACAGGAATTCCCGATTCCACTGACTTTGAATTAGGAACTTGATTCCAGATTTCACAAGCTGACAGGAAGTACCCTCACTTCTGCATGCTGGATACTCTGTCCTCTTGGTTGAGGGAAGATACTTGGCTTGTCATGTTGCATCTTTGTCAAGTGTTTTAACCACCATGCTATAAAATTTTCTGATCTGATTGATGTTTATTGCTCTTGAAGGGTGGACTTTACTTCAGAGGAAGAGCTCACATTTGATTCCTGTGGCCTAAATGCTACCTCTTCCACTAGATCTGCATCCTGGCCCCTTTCTGAGCAAGGTAAAATGGGGTGTCCTGGGTTGCAAGAGAGTGCCTTGAGTTAGGAGGGTAAACAGTGACAGCAGTCGCTTGTTATCAGGGAGATAATCTGAGAAGATGAAGTAGAGAGTGTCCTTCAAGCAACTGATGGGGAAAAGCAGAGTCTGAGCATCCCTCTGGACCTTAGGCATTTGTCTGGTCTCCAGCTTGGCAATGCCAGAATGCAACTTCTCCAGGTTGATGGAGAACTTATTGGGAGTTTAGGGATATTCAGGTGTTGATTGATCACTCAGGAGATGAACAAACCTCTAAAGCCAGATCCAACAAAGTACTGATTTAAGGCATCAGAGTGACCTCTTCTGTGGACCTGCTCTTTCATACCTGTGGCCAGGTGTGCTTTTCTGTTAGAAACATAGGCTCATTTCTGTTTTCTCTCATTCTCAAGTATTCCTGTTTGTCAGACCTTGATTAACAGGAGACTCTTAACATTAAAAATCACATTTGTACATGAAGGATATGTAAATCTTATACAAGACACTGGGAGAGTGCTGACACTGTGAGAGTGTTACTTGAAATTATTTCAGTTTGCAGCAAAAACAGTATGGGTGGCCATTTATTAAATAAATGGATGTCCATTTATTTAATCTAGTAATAAATAGGAGATAATTCAGTGAGTAATGTATTATCATAGGATTTAGAGCTAAAAATTGAACCCACATTTATCAGACTCCTTCTTGATATGCTCTGGTGCCCCATTCTTCTCCATCTGCAAAATAAAGGATTCTTTGTCACCTGTGCCCTGTAGCAGAGGCCTAAAATTGATATTGCCAACCTAATAGGAAACAGGGGTTTGGCTGATCTTAAAATCAAGAATCAATGTACAAGCATGACCTAATGCGAGGGCTTGCTGGGACTTGACTATATTTATAAGCTTATTTGTCAGTTTTTTTCATAAGCAAGGTCTCATATCTGGTGCATCCAGCCATAATAGCTAGCAAATGTATTCAAAAAGTATTCAACATCATATGCCAGAGAGCTGCACAGCTATTCTATAGAGAACATTTGTTCACAAAGCTGAATGCACACAAGCTTATGTTTACTAATTATATTTACTGATGAAGTTATCCCTTCAAAGGGTTTTTTTTTCCCTTAAAGGATCCAACATTTTATCTCACATTAACTTAAGTCCTGGAACTAGGTGGGGAAAATTCTCTCCTGCTTGCTGATAATGAGGCTCCACTATCTCATTTTCAGTGCAGGTGATATGGAGATATGTATAAACTTATCTCTGACTACATTTAGTCTGTGGGTCTGTTTTAGTCTTTTATCTATATCTTGGTATGACTGGAGTGTATTCTATCTAATTCCTTGCAGACTGCATGCCTGGGTTTTTTGCTCTGAGATGTGGGAAAGTTGCATATGCCCAAGACCTCCAGATTAGGCTCCAAGTCAGGTGAGGCTGGAGCATCCTCTTCTGCGTTGTCCTTCAGAGAGTTCAGACAGGGAGCTCATGAAGGGCTACCCAGCAGGAAGAGAGAGCATCCTGAAGCTCTACAGGGCAGTACAAGAGTAAGTTATTATTATTCAATTTTAAAAATAGAAAATACTACGGTTTCAATCTGAATGGAGGTTCCATTATACTTTCAAATATTGAGAATGCCATTGCATCTGTTCGATGAAGATGTTGTAAAAATAAATTATAAACTAATTTGGAAATAACTCACCAATGATATGCAAAGCAGTTTCTTCATCTAAGTTATCTCTTTGGGTGCAGATAAGAAATTCCTTCTTCTCCACTCCCACCCAAAACCTCATCAGGAACCCTCAGTGAAAACAATTCTCCCAGTCTCTGGAGAGGTGAGGCACCTCCCTGCACTGCACTGTCTAACAGTGACATTATCATATTTATACTTGGAATTCCCAAACCATATGGTTCAGTTAGTGTTGAGTGAAGAGAGCATCCATCTCTGGGGCTGTCCCTGAGCATCCAGACTTCCCTGTTATCACACTCCTGACCTTTAAGAGAATTCTTTTAATCGCAGAGGACCGGGCTGGGAGGAGGCTGTCCTGATCAGTGTCAGACACACACACACAGTTTCTCTGACTAATTTGGCAATACAATCTATACAAAAGACACACTTCATGGAAAAGGCATGAAGCACACCCTGACCCAGTTGCTCTGCACACTCGCCACCCTGCATATGGAAAAGGCTGCATAGCTAGACTATTTCCATTAGCTGGAGTAAACACTACTTGAGTGAAAATAGGAAGGAGACATGCCTCCTATTGAAATAGTTGAGTCCTTTCTGAAATAGAGGTGTTTCAAATGTTTACTGTCTTATTCCTAAGACTCTGTTTATAGTTACTATTAATACCACACAGTAGTGGTGCCACCCAGCACCCCTCTTTTTTTTCATGAATGAGATTTTGAATGGACTAGTTCAGATTCTCTTGCTGGGGGAATATACCTCGTGGAAAAAAACAAATAGCAGTTTTGTTTACAACCTGAGACTTTTGTTTTAGTGGTAATAAAACTTCTTCACTTTTGAAATTGATCTTCCTATAGCTTTCCTTTGTCTCAGCTTTTTCATCTCTGAAACATATTTTGGCTATTCTGATAACCAGATAATCAATATGAAGAAGACAGCTACTTCTCCAAATTGTGTATCAGCCATAGCCCAAAGGCTGATTCCTGGGCTGAGAAAGAGATGTCTAGGAGGTGCCTTCTCACCTTTCATTGCCCTTTGAAATTCCAGTCCCTGCTGTTATCTGCACCATTGACTGCAGCCCATAAACCTCTTTGCAGAATGGGATTAGCAGGAATACTCATCACTTCTCACATTTTTTTTTTAATTAAGGTGGGTAGAACATGCATAGAGTCCCAAACCCATGCCATGCTAAACAATGCAGTCAATGATCTTGTTGCCCTCTCCAGCAGCAGCATTAACTGAGGCTCTTCTTTTAAATTGCTGTAAAGCACATTCTCCTCACCAGAAATTATGTGTTTTTACTCTGGTTTTCTCACTGGTGGTCTGTGAATGGATTGCATATGTAGAAGTTTTCCAGCAGTCAGTAATGGCCATTTCTACAGCTGTGCTTTTGACTCTGAATCTTGCAGTGAGGCTGATCTGGTAGAAATTAAGTGAGCAATGCTGCAGGCAATTCACAGTGAGAATTTCTCAGTATGGAAATTCAACTGTGAACAGTCTTGAGTATAAAATACTTACTATACGTCTGTATAAGACTTAATATATGTCTGCCTGAAAATTACAGTTAAACAAACCATTCTCGTTTTACTGACTGACTTTTAGATGGTCATTGAGTGCTTGGGGTCCTTGCCATCTTACTGGAAAAGGATGAAGCACAGGGAGCCTGGATTTCTGCACCAGCCCTCTGTGAAGCTGTGCTTTGCTCTGTGTTCCACAGGGCATTGGTTCAAGCCTTCGCTCAGGTAGGAAGGACAGAGATCTTAGGTGAAGGGACATTGAAGAGCAGGATCTTCAGGTGTTTCCCAGCCTCTGAGCTGCTCTCTGTTGCAAGCAAGCTGAGCAGTTGCCACGAGTTTCTGAGCTGAGAAATGGCACAGCTTCATTCCTGCCTGTTTTTTTTTCCTCAGCCAACACTGTTCTGTTGTCGTTTTAACTCAAAAGTCTGCTCCCATGATACTCACATGCTTTGCACTTTGATGACAAATAGGAGTCAGTGGATTATTGAATATACCAAGCTCTGCTTAGATATTCTGGCCATCTGCAGCCAACCTTACCCCTAGTTATGCACAAGTAGAAGAGCTGTGCCCGCTGACCCTCACATCCTCCTCCATATCAGTCCACAACAACAGCCCTGATCTAAAAGGAACGCAAAAGGTGTATTTATAAGGAATCTTTTTTGGGAGATGGAAAACTCCATAACCCTGAAGCTGTAGGGGTCCTGTTAGGATGCTGCTGAGGGTCATACTCCAGTTGAATTACAGATTATTAAACCTGGAACTATATGAATGCAACTCCACAGCATCAATGTGTTTTTTTGTGTGGACGCAGTGAAACTTCTTCCATCCAAACACCCAGGGCATTTCCTTTCTAAAAGAGGAAGGATAATACCTCTCCCAAAACTGAGATGTTGCATGGAAGCCTTTGCAAGGCTTTCAGATGCAGTTCTGATTTGAAGCAGACCAGCAATAAAATTTCAGATAGGTACATTACAATGTGAGTTTGTAAGCTTCCAGCTTACTTTGGCTACTTTCTAAATGTGAAATACTAAAGAACTTTGCTGTTGAAAGTTTTCAAAAAGATTAAACTCTCAAATAAAGATCTATCTTGCTGCAGTCAAGGGAAAACTGTTGAAATATTAGAATGACTGATTTCACTAGAACAAGCACAAGTTATCATTGTGTGCAACTAACAGCAAAATTCAGCAGTGTGAAGGGATCAATGAAAGAAGATGAGCATATAAAGCAACCAAAATCTATACCACTATGACTGTGTACTGATAATTCATGTGCAAGAATTATGTGATGCAATGAACATCCAGCTGAGGATTTCAGCCACAATTTTATAAGCTTTGAGTGGTTCTAAATAACGTGGAACAGAAGAACAGAGCCAACAAATTGCAGCCATATTTCAGATGAGTTTCTCTCAGTACCTATATATTTAAAGAAAGCATGAGTATTATTATGTAGAAAGAGAAGAATGAAGAGTGATTTTATGCTGTTTGCAGCGATGTGAAGAATAATTTTGGCTTAGGATGTTTATCGAATCACTGTTGTTTTAAATTTGCCTCTGACCTATCTACTCACTGCTACACCCTCAGCACTGTAACATGGCCTGCTTTGGTTTTTTTGCAGGTTTATGTAGCAAAAGAAGACAGCACACTCCAGACTGACCCATGCAAATAGCTTTGCAAATTGGTGTTTCACATCTGTGCCTGCAATTAGACAGTGGTAACCACAAATTAATCTTTCAGGGCAGTTTCATGCTTTCCAAAACTCAGATGGCTGCAAAAGTGATGTGTCCAAGCACTAAATACATTGCTGGCATTCACAGGTGCAGCTGTGGAATCAGACAGTTGTTTTAAAAATTTTAGCCATAAATGAGAAAATAATTACTTTTTTAGCTGATAGAAAAATGTTGACTTAGTTGAATGTAGTACTTATAGTTCAAATGTGAATTAAACAGACCAGAAAAAGGGCATATGGTTTGGGGCCATATGGCTAAACCGTTCTACCCTTAAAAGGTTTTTCTGGTCTAAATTTTATATTTGGAACAGGCTCTGGCCCATTCTGCCTCCCCAAAATGTCCATCCCTTTTCTAAAGGGAGGCTGATCAGCCTAGCTGGGAAGCCTGATATGCCCATACCACTGCCTGAGCCACGCCCTGGCCCTGCTCGGCTCGCTGATGTAAATGCAGACACCAGTGACAAGGAATGATGCAAGAGCAAGTCGTGGCTGCATCACACAGCCCCAACAACACAAGGCATCCATTTGGTGGTGTCAGGAAACCTGAGCCTGTCCTGTAAACTTTCTGCTATAGAGCTGCATGGGGCGTATAAAGGAAATGTCTTAAAGCCCTTCCTCCTCTCCTTGTTATTGGCTTGCTTTGAAAGAGAGGAAGAGAAAAAAGGGGAGGAAGAGAGAAAAAAGGCACACATCGTGTAACAGCAGAAATACTGACCTTGCACAGGTTTACATAAAATATTAACTTAGTATGTCGAGTATATCTGACCTGACCACAAATGGGATCTTAAAAACACTTTTGCAGCCATAAAGAGTTTATCATTGATTCAGGAAAGTCTCCTTCCGTGTGTGCTTTAAAAGATAATAATGTGATTGATCTAGGCTATTTTTAATAAGACTTTCACAGTCATCTTTTTTTTTCAAAGAAACCTGAGAGACTGACCAAATCCTACACATAATCCCTCTAAGCCTTTAAACATAAGGGCAATATTGACACAAGGACATGTATGTACAAACCAGGTAAGTAGTGATAAGGAGGTACCTAGGGGGAACAGCTTTGTGTGGAAGAAGCAGGGGAAACATTGAACAGCACTAGGGGTGATATGGTGATATAGTTGCAATAGCCAGGAACTGGACTTTGAATCCAGTGAATATTCCCCCACTCTTGTGCTCCTGTGACATCACTCTGTAAATAACTTCAAACTACACAAACCCATTTTTATTATCATGAGGCCTTACACTGCCCAGTCTTTGCTCCTCTGCATCTTCTCTGTACAGAGAGAGAAAAATATAGGAAAGAATATTCTTTCTTTAATATCTGTAGTGTTATAGGAAAGATAAGTTATCCAGTTTATATATTCAGTCTCACACTGGTCTGGTAGGTTGATTTGAGATGTAGAGGACTAATACCACAGTTGTTTAAATGAAGGGTAGAAGGAGGTAACTTCCAGTTTCACTCACTAAACATTAGTAGCAGAAAGAAAAAAACCCTAGGAAAATAAGTAAATATTAAACATATAAATTCCCCAGAACAAAATAAGTGTCTCCACAGATCATAGCTGCTGTGCTCCCTCTCAGCAAGCTCTCAGGGTGTAGGTCACAGACTTTTGAAGGTCTGAGACTATTACTGAAGGTAGTTTGAATATATCAAGAACATATCTCATCTTTGTAATATCTTAATAACAGGCTACAGTCTCATAGGATATGCCAGGGATATGTTCTTCTGCTATAAATTGCAAGAATTGCTTCATGGTTTTCTTGTGCCTTGAGTTTCTAAAACCTCCCCAAGAGAAAGATGAGAGCCATTCACGGTCAGTGACGGCTGAAGTATTTGCATTTATCTGGGTCATCATTGGAAGCATTATTAAAAATAAGCACAAAATCAGACACTTGAGTTGTAGGTGTTCCTGAGGGTAGAAGCCTTTCAAAAACCCAAAGACCTCTCCATTAATGAGACAGGATGCTAGGGAAGCACAGTACTGTTGGGAAATATATTGCACACTTCCTCTGAATGACCAAACCATCTGAGAAGCAACTCTTAAGTAGTAAGTCTACTCAATCTAAGTACAGTCAAAAGAATCATCTGTCCAAATATAATTACTGCCTTAAGCAAGAAAACTATGTTAACCGGATAAAAGAGTTTCTGTGGATCCCAGAACAGCCTCAATTTTACAGTCAGGATCAAGGGACAGCACAAATGTTTAGGAAGAGCAGAGAAATGAAGTTATCTTGTGCGCTTCTACAGTACTTTGGCCTATACTTGCATTTAGCAGGTTCTCTTCTCACCATAAGTGACAATGACACTTATTTTTTCCTCTGGAAAATGCCAGCTTTTCAAGAACAGAATTTCTATTTTAATGCACTTACTTTAGCTAAATTTCTTCGGGACATCAATGACAGAGAAGTACTTTCAACTCAGAGAAGGGAGGAGAAACACTCCAGAAGATCTCAGCACCTGTGCATGACAGTGCTCACCTTGGCCAAGAACAGAGTGATTCAGTGAATTAAATTAGCTGAAATAAATAATGATTGGTCTTTGGCCTGGAGTTGAGTACCCTCTGGAGCAGAATGTAGCTGGGAGGAACCGGGAGAAGAGGCAACACAGAAACACCATGGACATATTTGATCAAGCAAACCTAATAGCTTAATTTATTACAGGACTGGATTGAAAAAAGGGCAGTCCATGCCATGGGTAGGTTGCAGGTTGCAGGGAAGGGCTGAGACTGAGCAGCAGTACCTCACCTGTTCTACATATTTCTCACAAACCACTTCTTCACAGTCAGTATTTCACTGGCTAGTCAGAGCAGCCTTGTGTAGCTTTCTCCAAAACTCTAGATTCAGGGATAACCTTAGACAGTAGAATTTCAGAAGAAGGACTACAGCCAGGAAATGGAAAATAAATGAGGTTATTTGTTTACAGAAGAAAAATATCTGATTGATCTGGAAGAGGAATTTCTGAAAGATAGAACTTAGACAATAATCTCCCGTGACCCTCAGGATAATCGAACACAGATGTCTTGTTACACTAGATAAAAAAGAAAGAAAAAATGAAGAAGAAAAAAAGAGAAGACTGCGAATTTAATATTATATTAATCAGCTGAAGTAGTTGATTCTAAATTCAGAAGTCCTGTATAGTTTAACAAGCACAACGATCTCTCAATAGGATAATTCAAAACTAAAAATCTGCTTTTTTGATCCTTACCTATTTCCTTTTAACTGCCTAATGGCTTCCCCTCAAAAGGTGTGACAACATCATCCCTTCCTACTTCAAAAACTGCTTTTCATTTATGAGTTAATAATTTACTAGAAGCCTCAGGTCGTTCTTCTTTGTAAAAAATGCATGGGCAATCCCAGCTGTAAAGTCAGCCCTGGCACAGTTACACCTCCACATCATCATTAAATTACCTTAAAGCTGCTCAATACAAGGTAAAGAGCCTGGCCGTTGCATCTCTGCTTCATCAGCACTTGTTATCAATATAATCCGCCTCTACTTGCAGGCATCCTAAAGGGCCTGAAACACTCATCTAACTTTTGCACCAAGACGCGCAAAGCAAGTCTAAAATTGCTGACAGCCTCTCTGATTTTGCAGCTTCTGCTCGGAGGATCCTCAATCACTGTTTGTAGTAAAAGTAGACCGTGGTGTATTTACTGTCAAAGCACGTGGAAATTCAAGTGGATGTGCCCTTGCCACACCATGTGAGTAAAAAGAGGGACTGTACTGTTGTGTCATATACCCACAAAAGGGAGGGCTGAAGCCCAGGTGAGCCATCCTGCTGAGTGAGGTCTTGGAGATTTTCGGTGGGGGGAGTAAAAGAGGTCAATTTGCAGAGCAGCTTCCCAGCCACACTTAGCTGGCAGTAGTGGTGTACCCCAAGGTGCTTAAGGCACACTTGCAACACACAAAAATCGTTTCCCATATAGCAAATGCATGTCAGTGATGGGTCAGGGAGGAGGAATGTGAATCTTGGACAAATGAAAAGAAATAAGTAAGGATAGGTAAGTACTAGTGAGGAAACAGGTGAAGGTAGTCACTGGTATGGACTGTATATGTTAGGCTTATTTTAATGTGAGAGCTGAGGATTCACTGCTTCCCTTTAAGTATTAACTCTCAAAGACCAAGTCCTCTGCTCCCCAAAACTGGCATTCTGATACTGAGTTAGTTGGGGTTTTTTGCATGTCTTTTCCTGAGGCAGATCAAGTGCTTTCTTTTCAAGGTGGAAATTAATTTAATGATAGAATTCTTGGCTTGGGTAAGTTTTATTGAAATATCATTACAAAGAATATTCTTCAGGGAGTACATTTTATAGGAAATCTGACTATTAATATCACACACAATGCATGACTGAAAGTTACTAGAGGCAATGTAGGAACAATCTTATTTACATTACTTACATATTCAAATAGTAGAGGCAAAACCTAAGAAATTAAACCAAATTTATATGCAGCTTCACTGAAACAAAGATTTTGTTATGTACAGTCTGAACGCTCTAAACATTCTATTTTTCTTCATAATTACATCAAATACTTCCTGCCCCATGCCCACTACATGGGGAAAACAAACTTTGTGTAAATAAACAAAATTTAGTTTGTGTCTATAAATGCGCCTTACATATACAAATACATTGAAAACTATGAAGTCTCATACAATTTTTTTTTGGGGGGTCAATAAACAGTAAGTATTAAAATGGAGACCTCATACATGTGTCTGTATATATATGTACATATAACTGTTCTGAGCTAAAAATGAGTGATGGCTCTCACCCAGAAAGGGCAGTATATTGTCTAGAGGACAATTTCCATGTTTAATAAAAGCTTTTTTCATGTCAGGCTGATTTAAAAACTGCAGCTGCTGCATTTGTTGGAAACTCATTATCATCCTGACAGAGTGTTTTATATTTGAATAACTGCAGTGCATTCTAACACTTTTTTTGCTCACTTGAGTTTCTATTGCTGTTACACAGAATGCAGCAGATAGAATTTGGAATCTATTAAAAGCGACAAATGTCTTGAAGAACTTTGAAGAGTATATGTAAGACATTTTTAAAATTCCTCAATAAACTACATTTCTGTGCAGTACTCCCATGATTTTTTTAATGGTCTCAATCAGTAGAGTTTATATGAGTACACCAATCTCCTAGATGATGTGTAAACCTTAACCAGATTTTCAAGGATTGTTTTATGTAAATTTTTTGTGGTAGCAATTCCTTTTGTAGGTGATTAAAAAAGCAAAAGCAAAAAAAAAGTGTGACAGTTTTTCAGTTTGTTTTTTATTTTCTCAAGTTCTACCTTGTAGGATATTCTAAATTAAACTATGTCTTTCCTCCTCTACACTTTCCCACCTTCCTACCATTTATCCTTTTTATGAGGTGTAATATATTATCAATATCTTAATGAAATTTTCCTGTTACTTCTCCTCAGTCTTGTTCTTTATATCTTTTCCCATTATTTATGCCCACAACACACACACTCTACTCACAGTTTTTTCATGGCACAAATATAATGCACTGAGAGGACAAGAAAATGAAAGATTTTTTTGTCAAATCCCTCCTCAGCCCCAGACATCTATTACAAATTTAAGATTTCACAAAATAAGAGACTCCTTAAAGACAGAATTACAGTCTGCATAACCTATATTTTGAAACATACAAGGTCCTATCAGCCACAGCTGATAGAAATGAGAAGGCTTAATGCTGCACATGAACAAGTAATGCACCTAGAACTGCTGTGGCAGATGTAGCCTTAAATTGCATTTTTAATGTACTCCAATAAGCTATACATAATTAGGATTAACATTGCTATCCCCTGACTGATTCATGATTAGTATGTGTGGGCTTTAATATTGCTTAGGAGAAGGATCAAGTGACCCTAATTGTATCCAGCTTGTCTATTTAAGCGCTTGGTTTTCTTCTGAAAGAGTTGTTTATGTAAATAACACAGTGAAGGGAAGCTGATCTTGTTCTGGTTAACTTTCTTTTAAACATGGTGCAACCTACAATTTCAGTTATTCATGTATCTTATAGAAGTGTTCTTCCAAACATTTCCCATTAAATTTATTAGAGATGATGAGGCAATGCGTGAAAATGTAGGAAATGAGAAACCTTATTCATATGCATCAGTATAATTACTCCAGCATGTAGAAGTGTTTCTTCTTCGTCTTTGAGCTAAATATTTTCTTTTCCAGTTCACTGTTAAAGCAAACAGAAGATGTATGCTTTTTTATCTTTTTGTTGATTAAGAAAACCCTCCTAAAACCAGACCTCAGAAGCATCATTGTGCAGCGACAAAAGCTTTTTATTGCTAATTGTAAAAGCAGGGCAGTCTCCAGCAGAGAGTTGCTGGGTTGCTGACTGATGCCTTGACAGATAACAGACAATCAGTGCGACACTCCGAGATTCCCGGTGGAAAAACAAAAGACGCTTAATTTACGAACAACAACCAGGCATCCACTTAGGGATACCATTATGCACTGGAAAAGACTCCGTGCCACGCAGACATACAATGAGCTCGCTGCAAAGTCGGGAAGGCGTTGGGTTTGCCCGTGGAGAAATGGTCACGACACTCATTAAAAGCCCCAAACCCTTCTTTCCCAGCTCGGGTGGGGCTGTCTAGTGTTTACACAGCGGGTCTTGGCAACAGTGCAGAGGTAGACTGTGCTCAGTTGAATATTCAGACTTATTTTAAGGGATTTTCTATTCCTCAGTTTGTCAGAATGGGGCTATTGGACGTTTCAGTCCTCTTCCTCACTGCAGTGGGAGGGTGACAGCAAGTGAAGGTACCAAAGGTGAGGTATGAGTCACAGAACACTGCGGACATGGAACAAAGGTCCAATGATTAATGGGACTTCTGAAGCTTCTCAGTGCTTATTACCAACAGGCTGTGGCTGGATCCTTTTTCTTTTCCATATAAATCCCACACCAAATGTGATGCAGGAGGAGTATGAAATACAGAATTGTTATCCTGGCAAAGGACAAGTTTTACTGAAGCAGCAAGATGGATCGAAGCTTATTATGTCTGCTTACTCCATTAACAGCCCCTCTCCACCCTTCATCAAATCTCTGTTGTTGTTATTATTTTTAATACATGGATGCAGACTGTGATGGCAGGAATGTGCCAGCCACAAGCAAAACCATGAAGACTGAAGTAAATGCAGGCAAAGAGGAAGAGGGGGTCTGCCCTACAGCACCATCCACACATCACAGGAAAGCTTGGGCAGCTGCCAGGGAAGTGTATAAGAAAAGTAGAGGATGCCAAAAATTTGGCAAGCATCTGAGGGAGGCTGAGATCTACAGATCTTTTAGAGCAGGAGCTGGCTCATTCAGAGAGCATGAGAAATTCTGGCTAAGGCAGAGCTATCAAAGCAGGTCTGAAAATACAGGGTCTCTGTGTACAGCAGTTTGACTACTGTCATTTGTTTTATTAGGTCTTTTGCTTTTAACTTCATCCTTTTCTAACTCTGTTGTCTCATTGAGCACTGAGCTGGGTGTGAAGACTACTGCCTTACGGAATTCTTTGTAGCTGCAGAACAGGGGAAGAGAAAGTGAGGAATAAAACACAACCAAACCCCGACTAGCTACAGGAAAGGCTTGCTCCCACTCCTGCTGACTATGCAAATAAAGCCACACAGAGTCTACCAGTGCCTCATGGAGCACTATGATAGAGGCTGGGCATATCCAACAGCTTGTAATTAAACCAAAGACAGGTTTGTCCAGACATGGGAAAGGGAGCATGTGGGGAAAAATATCTGTCAGACCCTCAGCATGAAATCACACCAGCTGAGAAATCTCTGGTGAAGAGAGGGGGCTTTGTCAACAGATAGCCAAAAAAGCCATCTGAGGAATAATTATAATGTGACAATGAATTACTGACTGGGCTGAGGTTTGCTTACCCCAGGCACTCTGCATCTGGTACAATGGCAAAGCTGATTGGAAAACTGCTCGTCCCCAGTATTCCCATGCAAGCATGTGCAGCTTCCTCACTGTTATCTAGATGCTCTGCAGCGCACTTGAGAGAAATGGCGGTTTTGAATCAGAGTGTAGAGTGGAACACAAGCTATGTTGAGACACAAGCAGTGACCTTTTGACCATGTTTGGTGGTTTTTAACTCTGTGCTGGAATGTACACTGAACAAAGAGAGCAGTTTCTATGAGAACAGGTGCATTTGAACTGGTCAACCAAATACTGCTGAACAAAATAGAAATGCACTGAGATTCCTGCCAGACCCCCTGGGTGGGAGCTTTCAGTTAAGACCAGAGGAAGCTATCTCTTGCATAAGATACAGTTAATTCTTGTGGCACCCTATAGCTGAATGACCTGCCATCAAAAGCTGCCCTTCTCTGGCATGCAGGAAGATTGTCCCTTCCCATTCATATGTACACTAGGAGCTCATGGAGCTTGCAGGAACTTGCTCTGAAGTTTGTTGTTATATTTTTTTTTTAAACTCTCGAACAATATCCGAATTACATTCCAGAGCTGAAACAAACACAGCAGTGCAACGCTCAAAACTATTCAGCAATTTCCCTTACGAGTTATAAAAGTGCACCTCTTACTAAGGGAAAAAGAATGCCTCTTACCTTCAGTCAGCCCACCCAACAGAGTATCCTGCTGGTAAAATCCCTGTCTGTGGGCCCATAAGCTTCTCCCTTTTAAACTTCTTTTCTTCAAGGTTCGCTTTTTTGTTTTGACTCTAAATTACATCACAGGGCCTCAAAAACTGAGTATGTGTGCATGCCAGAGTAGATTTTATTGTAAATTTAGTTACTTACCCATTTAGTATCAGCAAATGAAATAAGATTAAGTACTTCATGCTTATAGTCCACTTTTCACATGGATGTTTGTGATAGGAGATCTGAGTTCATCGCATGAAACTCTGTTTGGGTAAATCTACAGAGGCTTAATGGTAACTCAGACTACTGCAAACAGTATCAAAACAGATTAGTTATGTGAAGGAATTAGAATAGTCATACTTGTGAGGAGGTCCCTGTAAAATAGCTACTTTTCCTGTTGATAGAGTATATATGGACTAGTAAACATCCAGGCTACCAAAGACATACTTTCTCTTTCCATTGAACAATTGTATATAAGTGGAGAATGGAGCATTGGTCATGCCTTGGATTTCGTGCAAAAAACAAAATCTGAGAATTTTTTTTTAAATTTTTGCTTCTTTTACCCTGAATTAAAGGATGTCTGGTATTTAACAGTCCTTTGGAGAGAAAGTCTGTTTTACCTTTTTTTCTTGTTTTCTTTCCCCTATGGAAAGAATGTAAGTTTTCATTCCGTTTCTTTTGGAACAGTATGAAGTCATATGAGAAATATCCATTTTAAAAATCAGCTGAGCTTTTCAAAGCCTGTGAAAACCAATTATGTGCAAATTCCCTTTGATTTGATTTAAGTGACTACAGAAGGTGCACAGGAATGGTAATCTGGCCTATTTGATTCTTAAACAGATTATTGAGCAGAACAGTAACTAAATGCCCAAAGAAAGAGGGACAAAACACTAAGTGCTAAAGTCTAAAAAGGTGGATGCTGCAACTTTCCAGACATTATTAGGTATTACTGAGTTTTTGCAAATCTCTTCAAGCTATAGTGTCTTCTGGAGTAAAAAATAATTCCTCATCTCTGCAAAAGTAGAAGAAGAACAAAAAGCACAAATCCAAGGGATTTTTTTAATGTAGCAATTTTTAATTGATAGATTCCTGTTTTATTTCTTTATTCTTAGATTAATCTAGGGTTTGGACATAATTTACAAGAACATCACAGCTCTATACTGTGCATGTGCTATGGCTTGCCCTTACTTGTATCATCTGTACGTTCATGTGCTGTGGCTACCCTGAAACTTATTACTAGCATTGCCAGCACTCTCTAAGTGACTTCTTAATAAAAATCCCCCCCAAAATATTAATCCTCTTTCATTTCTTCTAACAATTCCTTAGATAGCTCAGTGACAGCCGTATACAATCAAGAGAAGCTACCCACACCCTCAGAAATCACATTTGTCTGATCTGATGTTACTTATTCAAAAGTCAGGTATTGCTGAACTGAGTAATTTTGGCTTCTCACAGTCAGTCCTTCCCGAAAACAATTCAGCCCACCTATCTGGGAGACCTTGTTTGGAATGAGGTCATTTCCTTGCTGGCGTCGGTGCTGTTCACTCTGCTGGCAATACGAGGTCCCTAGGAGACTCCTTTAGCCCAGATTACTACATTTCAGATGCCTTTAGACAGATGTAACAAATTCCTTCCTAAATCCATTGCTATTTGCCTTTAAGGCATTAGAAGAGACTTCTTCCCCTAGCTTGCTGGGAAATTTTTAAAACTGCTTTCTTATCTAAGCATTGCTCTTCCCTTAAAATGGAAATACTCTATAGGAAACAGAATAAAAAAAAAAACTTCATGGACTAAAGCTCGAAAGGATTATAGAAGGATTTAGTCTGACCTCCTGCATATTACAGGCCACAGACTACACATGAGACAATAAAGATTTTTTTTTCTGAATGACAACAAGGGAAGTGTTACTTTTAGAGAAAAAAAGGTCTTTTAGTGAAATAATGGAATAATTTCCATGGAAGGCAAATTCCTGGCAACATACAACTTCACTTTATGGTCTTGTCTCTAGAAAAAGGAGTATATTCTTCTAGAGATTTGATCTGGCTTGAACTCACAAATGCTTACTGAAATGCTAGAGGCAAATATAAAACACAGAGATAATTTTGGCTGAGTCTCTTTAAAAGTCGGACTTGTTTTGGGGAAGATTTAATGACCTGTTTGCTTTTTTAAACATAGTTTTCTGACTTCTCAGATGAATATTCAAAGGAAACCACAGTCATTATCCACAGCTTTTTACTGAAGGAAGCCAAGTAAATCATAGATAGGAGACTTTGTATCTCAAAGACAGACCTTTGGCTTTACAGGAACAAGCCGCTTTTCCTAGGGGCGTTTGAGTAAGCGAGAGCAATTAAAACTGATGGTGGCATTGTGCAGCTACTCAGGCCAAACATACAATGATTGTATTATATATTACAATAGACACTTTATTTGTTGTATTCCTGCTGCTGTGGATTTCTCTTAGCAATATATGTCTGGTGAAGACAGTAATTGTCCCAGCTGCCAGGGAAGGGACGAAGGCTGGGTGGACGGGTTGGGATGCAGGAGCAGTCCGGAGGGAAGGAGACCCCAGGCAGCTGACACCAAAGGCTGGGCTTGGGACACTGCCTTCAGCTGCAGATGATGCAAATGCATTTGGGATACTTGGCTCCTAACCCTGGTGTGTTACCGTGGTGCACACACCTTCCTGACAACCACACGCTGTTACTTAATGTGGGAGGCTGCTGTGATTATATACTAACCACAGTGCTAGAAAATTATTAACCCTCCTATAATAACAGAGCTTTAAAGTGTCCCTTTTTATCACCCTCCCTGCCTCCTGTGTCAGTCCTCTGTACTTATTAAACACCATCTGTGGACAGCTTTTCCCCTTGATTTGTAGTGATTAATCATCAGACTTTTAAAATGTTTTCCTCTCATATCAGCTCTCCTGGACCTATTCCTATTTCTGTTTTGTAGATTTGTTCTGAAGCCCTCTTCATCTTGGGCACCTAGGAGACAACATGTGGGTTTTCAGCCTTTTTTGATTTGTGAGCTTCTAAAAATTTGTAATGTAAATTCATACTGTGGTACAATGTAGTTAGGCCTGCTGGCATTAGGCTTACTATTCATAGTTACCTTTCTTTGACCCTCTAGAAGCAGTCTGTGCACTATAAATACTGGTTATAAAGATGTGGTTGTAGGCATACCAGGATTATATCAATTTCAGTGCCCCAGTGACAACAAAGGGGGCCCAGGGTGAAACATAATCAAAATCATATAATCAAAATGTAGTGTGTAGAGCTAGAAAAGCCATTATACA
This sequence comes from Toxostoma redivivum, assembly GCA_013397375.1. Taxonomy (NCBI): domain Eukaryota; kingdom Metazoa; phylum Chordata; class Aves; order Passeriformes; family Mimidae; genus Toxostoma; species Toxostoma redivivum. The sequence continues at coordinate 72,824 of VXBI01007058.1, read as the reverse complement.
ATCATACCTGTTTTATTAGAGGTAATTTCTACATGTGCAACATAAGCCCACTTTTTTGTTAGAGGGAGTAAAAGGGTCAGAAATTTCTAACATATAGTTATATGTATGTTTCAGATGATTCATATTTCAGGTATAAATAAGGTAAGCACAGAGGAAGCTTTCCTAAACATCTTGGTGCAACAAAAAAATCACCAAATTATTTTCAAGAAATTCAGCCCATTCCAAAGTCATATTTAATAGAACCATCCCCAAACTCACTAGCTTCTGCAGATGAGATTAAAACAAAAAAATGGAATGGTCATGGTATTAATTTTAATCACCAACATCTCATTCTTAGTACCTCTTCAGTTTTGTGACATTTTTTCCTTTGGAAAATACAGTCAGAGTCAGTGACAAGACACAAAGTAGTCCAAAAACCCTTTCTGTTTTGATTCCAATTGTGGACATAATCACACCCACCCATTCCATCAACTGCCTCTTCCCAAATATCTATATATATATCTAATGCTAAGAAGATGTACGGCACATTTCCATTTCAAGAAATAACTTCATAAACCTCAGTTCTTATGAAGAATAGAGAGTTCCATGCCAAGGTGAAATTCTCAGCACTCAGAGGTCACAGTGTGGTTGGTAAACACCGTGTTCTTCCACTAATGCACTGTGGAAATACTGGGGAGACAACAGATAAGGATTCGGTTATGCACAGAAGGATGTTGAACAATACAGTTAGTTGAGCACACTTAGTATAGAATCAAGAAAATCTTCCCTTTGGGAATAATTTATCTTCATGTAGCCATAAATTGCATCTGAGATAAGGAAATAGTTTAACTCAAATGATCTCAGCATAAGAAACTTTGTGTATGCCCTAGACATTAACTTCTTCCACTCTCTTGCCATCAAATAGGTTAAAAAGTGGCTTTCTGCATTGCATTTGTAAGATACAACCAATTTTCGTCCTGCCTGCAACTGTCTCTGCTCTTGTTCTTCTGCATGTCAGGTCAGATGATCCTCTAATAAACAGCAGGAAAATGTACTTCTGGTTCTCTTCATTATATTCTTTAGGGAAAGTTAAGTAGAAAACAGGGGAAAATGCATAAAAAAACCCATATTACTGGCATTTTCTGCCAAATTCTGTACACCCAGAGAGTGGTTAAACTCCTTCCATAATTGAACTTTTTGACTTTCATTACTGAATGAGCTAATAATCCTAGAAAATGTAAGATTTTATTTGGGTTTTGGCATTACAGTGGCCAGGACAGTCTTGAAGGAAAGCTTCATTTCTGATGCTACAGCTTGTCTTACTGGCTGCAAGTTTAATTTCTGGATTCCTGCTGAAACATATTTTTTGTTTTCTAGAGAGTCAGTGTATCTATATCATTCCATCTTGCAAATTGTAGAAGAATTTGATGGGGTCTTAAACGTAATAACACATTGCACGAGTTAGAACCTTTAGCTTTTTAAAATCACTTCTGGGACACTAGGAGTAGAGAGAAAATATTGCATGTAAATGTAGGAGTGAAGGTTTGCAGTAATGCATATTTCCTCAGAGCAACTTGCTAGGCTGACATTTTCATATTGTGCTGAAGAGTAGGCATCCAGAGTGATTTGACAGAGCTTTTGAGCACATACAGTTGCCCAAGTCTACTGGAACTAAGATTCTTCATTTGGGGCTTGTAAAACTACAGCTGGGTACAACACTGCCTGATTAACCCTGCCTGGTTAGTTTGATCTGTGGCCTTTTTCCTCTTGATTTGTAGCTTTATAGGATCAGCAGACTGCTGATACTCTTTCAGTTTGTGTTTTGAAAACCAGAATAAACATGGAATTCCATCACTGTGCAAAGCCCTAACCATTTCCCTGATTCATCACTAACACAGATGTGACATGGCAGCAGCATTCTCCCCAGCCAAGACAGCCATAAACACAGTTACTTCCACAGACTGCAGCACCTTCAAGAATGAAATTGAGGCCTGAAATCTTCCTTATTTTCCATCTGTCATGCCAATGATCCCACTTGCTGACATCTTGAGAACAGCATGAGGAGGATAAATGAATCTGTAGAGTAGCTCTAGTGACTTAGCAGGAATTGTGTCACGGGTGAATCTGATGCCCTCCATCCCTAGTTGCAAATGCTGAGACAGGAAAAACACTAAAATGCTTGGGGGGAAAAAAATCTGTAATAGCTAATGATGTCTCCAGGCTGTATTATCATGATAACACACATAATTAATAGAATTGATGGAGGCTGGACTTCTGCTCATTTCCACTGTTATTCTGCTGATGTTCTGCATTGCAATACAATCAGGCATACTGTGATGGCTTCAAATGTAAGTATAAATACCAAAAATCAAGCCTTAGCTAAGCATTTTCCTGTTGGTCACTCTTCATCTGTACATGATGTATCACCGTAGTTGTTCGTATGGAGTAGCAGCTAATGGTGGAACTCCAGGTCTCCTTAACCTCCATATAAGATATGGGAAAATTGCCTGGATTCTGTATTGGGGTAATTAGATGTTTGCATTCCTCACAGGCAAGTTTTAAACATAGGACTTTTTGTTTTCCAGAATAATGATGTTCTTCTCTTCACATGGTCATTCCAGCTGTTCATGCCAGGGCAGCTTCCTTGGGAGCATGTCCAGTGAGGAGGATTGAGTTTGTGGTCAGGGAGCAATAGGAACTGAAGCTCTCTGCAGGAGCCAAAGGCTTTGCTGCGGTGTAGAGGGCAGAGGGGGGGCTGTACTTAAAAGCTAAGCTGCTCTCTTCCACTGAGCACAGCTGGAGTGAATCCTTCAGCCTCAGTGGGATTGAGAAGGGCTCAAAAGGGGCTGGAAAATGAAAACCATTGCTATTGCTTCAGAATAGCAGCTGTAAGATAGTCCTTCCCTGGCATGCTGTTGTCTTGTTTTCTGTCAGACAGCAGTCACAGCTGCCTTATTTTGCTGCACACTTCATTCAAAAAACCTTTGCCTAACTGGAGATTTTGTACTTGGTAATCATGAAAGATGCTGGATTGGGACACTCCCTCATCTTGTAGCTCATGAGTGATGGGCCTGTGGTGGGCTTTGGGTGCTGGTGGCCTGTATTTCCAGTGCAGCATCCAAATCACAGCACTGCCACATGAACAGTGCTGGGGCTGGGCTACAGCCCTAAGAGGATCTTAAATAACCTAGCAAAGACTGGTGGGCTGGAACCCCTTTGGTGCCGTGCTCAGCTTGCTTCATTTTGTTGGCAACAACTCACTCCCCAAAGAGCTGCTGTTACCACCTGCCTTTCACCAGCTCCTGGAGCACCTCTCTCCTTCAGCTCTCACCTTCAGAGCTTCAGATTAGGATGGGGAAGAAAACACAAAATACTCCAGCACAGCCTTAAAATGTCCACTGGGCTCAAGCTCATCAGCATGAGAATCATCCACAGCTGATTTTGAGATTTACCCACTGCCTTTCTTTTGTCCAGTGTCCTGCCTGACCAGAAGTAACTACAGATAAAGGTCAGAAGCATGGTGTCTCTGACAAAAGATCAGTTCTCTGACTCTATCCCATGGTTTGGGTAATGCACATGGACTTGAGAATCTAAGATTGTGTCAAGGCCAAGAAAACTGGTAATTATCCAGTTCCAAAATTGTTTGTGCAATAAAAGGATTAACAAAAGGTTTTTAAATCATAATTATGATCTATTCTGCAAATTGTTCCTAAAGCTTCCTTAATTCCCTTTCTATTCTCTTTTTTACTTTCTTTTCTTTCCTTTGTGGTTTAGGAGCAATTTGCTCTTGCATTGAAGTGTAAATGTCTGCCTCGGACAGAAGGAAACTGCTGATCTGGCACACAGATTTCAGCAGTAGATGATTTTGTTTCACTAGAGCTTGGAGTGATGATGACAGATGTTAGCTCCTGCAACAGAAACTTTGCATAAAGCTGCTCTGAAGCAGCCATTAGATGTATACACTTGCTAATCAAGTCACAGTAAAAGTGCTAAACTTCTCACTCCCGAAGTTTATCGGGTTTGGTGCTAGACTTCTAATTGTATCACCAGTTGACATTTTTTGCATTCTCTTGATCCTTTATAGTACAAGACACTGAGGTAAAAAGGTTTTGTAGACTTCTTATGAAAAGGAAAACAAACAGTGAATGTGTCTATTTTGTATGGCCATGATCCCATGGTTGGGCATCTGTTATAGGATGCCCTGTTTTGCACTGTTGTACTTCCTCCCTCCAGAGCTCTGGGCCCAATGAAGTTTCTGCTCCATCATAAGACAGCAGTGTTTCCAAAGGGCAGTGCTATGGAGAACATCCAATGCCCCGAGTACAGAGGGGAAACACCACCTCTTCTGCCCTTGCCGAAAAGTCACAGCTCAGTAGCATCACTGCACACAGCAATGCCTCAACACTTAACAGTGGGTTCTCTACATTGCTGGGAGGTTTCCCCTGGATCAAGTGTGGGCACATAATTGTATTTCTGTCAAATTAGTGAAAGCACAGGATGATGTTTGGGCGTTTTATGCTTTTATGTTGGGTTTATGCTGGCTCTGGGAGGAGAGATGGTATCTGACCTGGCAGAAAGTGTGAGTCGTAGAGGCAGTGATACCTCATCTGGCATAAAACCTGCCAGTACAAAATTAAGTCATCATTTCTCTTTATTTGAATTGGCAGCCTGAGTTCATTCTGGATCAGCACTTTCATCATATGTCTGGCAACATTTCTGACGGAGTATTAACAGCCCTAAAGCAGGATTTACTGACTTGTGGGGCCACAAACTTATTATTTGAGCTTACTCTGATAAAAAGGCAGAGAGCTACTGGGTGGCAGTTTTTACGAGGTTTCAGAACACTCCTACCCAGAGCACTGTTCTACTTCAGAACAATTTCCTCCTTAATGAAAAAAACACCCTCAAAATTCCTATCTAACCAATAAACCCCACCCCAACACAGAAAATCCCTGGATTAAAGGATCATATGTAACTTTTGACACACTCTCCCAAATGAAACCTTTTGTGTAAATGGAAAAAAGAATCCTTTCATGGTGTAGAAAGTCAACAAAGCATAAATCACTATTTTGTTTGTTCTGTTGCTAGACATGCTGAACAAGAAACCATTTCCAGACATGTGAAATTCTCCCATTAATCCTACCAGAGTGATTATGTCCAATACTCTTGGAACAGTGAAAAAATGTTCCAACATATTCCACTGACTAAATTGTAATGTTTTCCTAGTTACAGTAAGGATGATGTGATGTGCTAGGTTAGAATACTTGAATTAAATTAGATATCTTTTGCTTTTCTCCTCATTTTCAAAAATTATTTGAAAATAAAGTGGTTTCAAAACGTAACATAGCTTTCAAAGAATAGAAGGCATTGGGTGAAAGTTGTCTTTCAGTATTTCTGTTTGCTACTGAATCTTTGGAGTAAACAATCACTCTTTTACCCAGTTTCTGCAAAGCACTTACCTTTTGTTTGTTTCAGAGCCAGTACAGGCAGCTGAATGAGGTAAGGCCTACATCTCCCAGGCCAGGAATGTACTCAGACTGAGCACTGAAATAGGGTAGGAGGATAATACCTGCTCTTTTGTAAGTTCAGGGTGAACTTCAGCTCAGCTTCCAGACTGCTGTGCTCAGAGGAAAGACTGAGGACTGAACACATAAAATTGACTTCTTCAATTTAGACACTGATACAAAGGTTCCCATCAGTGCACTCAAATGAATTCGAAACACATTACATATACATAAATGTATGTTTTAAATTAAGAGTTTCTTGTGACAAAATTGCATCAGTTTAAGTGAGTCAGTTAAACCCTATGCTGTCCTCAATAAAATACCATTTTCAAATCCTTTAATTTAGAAATGTGCTGAAACTGCTTTCCTAAGGTAAAGGGTGAGTGGACCCTGGTTCTGACTGAGCTACAGTGATCCTCTGAAAATATAAAACAACCCCTCTGCTCAGTGATCATAAAAACACAGAACTGCTTCATATTAAGAGACCAGAATAAATTTCTTTAGACATCAAAGTCAGACAAGCATAATTTCCAGAAGTACATTAAATAGTATTTATTGAGTTTGCAATTTCAGGGGCAAAACTATAATCTCAGTCCCAGCTAATCACACACTGTGGCATGTCACCCTCATGTTCTTTCATCCATTCAACAAATGAACAATAACATGGAACATCATAAAGAGGGGGGTTGAAAAAACAACCCCATGCTATTTTGAAAAAAGGAAGCAAACTGAAGTCTTGTTCTCATTCACAAACACACTTGCCTTCTTGATTAAACATACTATGTTTTTATGGAAGAACAGACTCATCCTCCCAATGTTTGGGAGAAGGTATGGGATGGTTGATCTGAAAGAAAGTAAAACTATGTAGACAACAGAGCTTTTCCATATGATCACAAGAACAGCTAGATGGTTAATACAGACTTCAGACTGCAAAGAATTCCTCACAAGAGGGAAGTACACTTTCTTCTTAGCAAGTCCTTGTGTCTGGACTGATTCTGTGGGTGCATATGGTTAAAAGACCACCAAGGGTCTGCCTGTAAAATCTTACAGGAGAAGTTGTTTTTATTTTAACTTCACGGTGAAGTGGTTTACATTTTCATGTCATGGTGACCCTTCTGGATAATTAAAAATGTCATTACATAATGTACACAGATATTCATATTTACAGAATAAATGGCAAAAGAGGGAATTAAATACAATGACATTTATGTCCAGGCATTAACAAAGGAGATCCCTTGTGTAGACTCAGGGATTATTCATAGCTTCTTTAAGAAAGTCCCTTTCTCTGCACAAGTCCTCTTACTTTGCAAACGAGAGCCAGCAGCATGTCTCACTGTAAGAAATAGGTGCTTGCACTCCCTTAAACCATGGTCATGACCTTCAGAGAGGCAGGTTGGAACCTCCTAATCTTCTTCTTTAGTGCCTTTGAAGCTTTGATGCGACAGATTTTGGGCACTGGAGGAAGAGCCTTGGAAGAGGCCTGGACAGTCACGGATTGTCTGACTGAACCTTCAGGCCAAATCAGGTCACTTTCCTCCCCTTCATCATAGTCAAGAGTAAGGCTGCTGCTGCCGCTGCCATCCGAATCGCTTTCACTGGACTCGCTGTCTGCAAAGCGGTTGGCTGTGAAGTCGCTGACCTCGCCTTCACTGGTCTCTGCGATGGTGGAGTGGAAGAGGGAAGCGCACTCCGCGGAGTACTCCGAGTGGTCGGACTCGCTTTTGGCGCAATCCCCGTGGCGCTGACCCTTGGAGCGAGCTCTCATGCTGACGGTGCACAGCACGCCGGCTCTCCTTGCCGGCTGCCGTGGCGCTCCCAGCCCAAAGCCCTGAGACAGGCTGGCTGGCTGGGCCTTGGCAGAGATCTCCACTGTGGACTGCCACTTGCGCTGCTTCCTCCTGTTGGCTGTGTCTGCACAAGCTGCTTCCAGGGAATACAGCGCATTGGCAGGGGCCTCATAGAGCTCTGGCCTGGATGGCACAGTGGGGAGCCTGACCTGCACCGGGAACAGACTGGACTCTGAGCATGATCTGCCAGCCATGTCACCAGAATAGGAAGGTCTCCGCACAAGGCTCTTCATTCCTTGTGGTCTTTGGAGCTGATTCCACTCAGCAGGCAGCCTGGTGGCCCCATGAGACCCTCTCACCTTCTCCACGCAGAAGGTTTGCTTCCCAGGCCGAACGACTTTTTCACTGTTCCGTCTCTTTATCTTCACTGCCTTTGTTTTGGAGCTGGCAAACTTCACCCGGACTTGATGGGATTCTGCAGGGACAAACTGAGCGTGAACAAACTCAGCTCGTGCCACTTGTTCATGACCCCCAGCGTAAGCCAATTTGGCATTGCCACACCTTTTGATGGGCAGTTTTTTGGGTGGGACAGCTCTAGCATTCCAGGTGTCAGGGCTAGAGTCCCCTTGACACAGCTGTGAGCAGGACAAACTGCGCTCCACGCTGCTCTCTGTTGCTTCTGCCAGAGGAGAGCTCCTTGCTGCCGACTTGGCAGGATAACAACTATTCACAGCTGATGGCTCTGTGTCAGGCCGAGTGGATGACTGCTCTTCATTCATACAGCTCATGGTCTCCTGCTGCTTGGCACACTCCCCCTCTGGCACCTCTCTTGACAGCTTCCCTTCAGCTTTGTTACTCTCCAGAGAACTCGTCTGTTTTTCCAGCTGGCTACTGCTGCTGTTAATTTTCACTCCACCGGTGCTAGGGGTTATAATGAGCCTCGGGTGCATTGAGGCTGGCTGGCTCTTTGGTGAAACCCACTCGCTGGCCTCAGCCTGACTGCTCCCTTTGCATCTTGTCAGCTGCAGTAATTTATTGATGTAACCCCCTGGCTTGACCTCAGTGGTTGGCCTAGTCTTAATCATGCTGGGACCTGTCATACTAGGCATAGGTTTGCTGGGAGGAGCTTGGAAGTCTGATTCTGGGGATGTTCCCATCAGGGAGAAAAGGGGACTTTGTAAAGCCACTGCATGGAGGGGGCTTGGGTAAGGATACACATCAATGCCATTCTTGGAGACCAAGTCATTCTGGAATTTGGGGTCCATGCTGAGCATGTCTCCATTATGGCACAGAGGCAATATGGATTTGGGATCCATTTCTTTTTGAAATCTAGCGTCCGCTGGAATGAGTCTTTCCAAGTCACCTATATAGTGGATGAAAATAAAAAACCTAATTAAATCACAAACAATTACATTCAACCTGGTTCGTGCTAGAAGTGGTGTATCAGAGAGATGTGATAGCTTTCACTAAAATCAGTAGCAGGGATAAAGAAAGTAATTTCAGTCTTCCAAGGTCAATGAATTACTTTAAAGCTTTTATCACCTAAGCATAACAGAATTTAAAATGCCTTTTAATGCCAATAATAAAACTCTTACCTTTGCAGGAAATTTAAACTGTGCTACTTGGATGAAAGTAAATCTGTGCATATAGAAAAAAGTTCTAAAATGCCACAGACTAGCAGGAACCCAACTAGACAAAAACAAGGGATTATTTTTATTTCATAGCAGAGAAGCCATAGAAGAATGAACAGAAGAATCTTTATTTTCACAGAGGAAAAAAAATCTAATGCTAACTACTCAGGCAAGTTGGAAGTGTAGCCCCTGAAGAAGACATTCATAGACACCTAGTCCTATCTGTTCTATTTTAGAGTACTATTAAGGGTGCTGTAATTTACTCTTGACTGTGCACAGAGGAAATTCTTGTATTCTTGTGTGAAGAAAAGTTGTTCCATCCAGACATGCCATTCAATAGAGCTCTATGGTGCTGTATTACCATTGGGACCAAGAATAGTGGAACCAGTTTGCTTGGATTTCCCTGTACTACAGTGCAGACTTCAGTGATCCCCAGCTAACCAGTTTCCTGGGTGCTTCATGCTATCATGAAACCAAATCATCACATTCAACCACATCATTCACAAACTATGTGAATAGTCACATGATGACCATCCATGTCCTGTGACAGGAAGCTTTTAAAAGACCGCAAAATTTTGGGATGGTCTGCAGTGTCCTACCTATGCACAGACCTGTCACAGCAAAGGTTAGGATGACAACCTAACAACCTAATTTCAAAATGAAAATTCTTTAGAAAATTGTTCGCAGTGTGTAATGCTGCACTCTTTGGCAAACAAACCAGGAAGGAGTCAAAAGCATGCTGTGCTCGCAGTGTCTCAGTAAGCTTTCTTCTTGCCACTGAAAGAAAAGGCAATTGGTCTGTACTTGCAATTTCCTCTAAGGAGAGGAAAAGAAAAATTTCTTCCCCTCTGCAAATGATGATTTTCTGAAGTAAAATCTTGATTCACTTCCTGCAATGTGGTCAACTTCACAAGAATTGTTTCTTCAAGATTATACCCACTACTACCCCACTACTTTTGTTTCCCACTGTGAAGGAAGTAAGAGGCTGTAGCCAGAAAGAAGGGCTGAAGGAGGTATGCAGTCTCTCTCCCACACCCCTGCTCAGTATTAGCTATCCCGTTCTGTGCTAGTCTATCTCTATATTAAAAAAACATAAAGCCCCTGGAGTCTCAGCAACTTTTCAAGGCAGGAAAGTTTCTGAGAGAGCAGAATGTCTGCAATCTGAACATGGAAGCCATGGGTCATTAAGCTCAGCTTCATCCCCAGCCTTTCACAAGCCTTGAGAAGACTTTGCTTTTATGCTATAATTACTGCCATCCCTTCAGGTATGTCTACACATCCAAATGTAGACTATGTGGTCTTTGTTTCGGTTCCAAGCAAGCCAGAGGTGAGTTAGCTCAGGTCAAGTAGCTGTGGGAATGATTCCAGAGTGGCACAGTACTTGAAATGATGGTCCCCACAGCTTCCCTGTTTCTATAATGGAACTGCTACACATCTCACTGGATCACTCTAAGAATTGGACTAACACCAGACTGCTTTGAGGCCATGGAAAAACCCGTGATAAGAAGTGATATGATGTCACTTTACAGATGGCAAACAAGAGATTTGGAATATTAATAGACTTGTTTTTGAAGGTATGATGCAAATTCATGGTGGATCCACTTTTAGGGTCATGACTGGTTTCTAGATAGTTAGTTAACTTTTCGCATTTGTTGTACCTAACTGTACATAATAAATCATGAAAAAGTCATTGTGTGAGTCAACATTAATTTGTGTAAATAGGCAATTTTGAGTTTACTTGAAATCTTTCTTACATCCCTGCACTTTCACACAAGGCATTTCAACTACTGAAACTTCTCTGATTTCACATGAAGGTTATTTAAAAAAAAGTATCTCAATATTCTTTATAATTTTATCTCATACACTAGAGTATTTTTCCTTTCCTAAATGCATCAGTCTTCATATTTGTTGTTGTTCCATCCACGCATTTTTATTGATTCACTCTAATATTTGTTACTGTTTAAAAGTATCTGGAGTATGGAGACAAAGGGAAGTTGGACAGTAAATGGTTTGGCTCTGTGGTTTTGATCCACTCTCACTTTATGTATTGAAAATGAGGACTATATATTGATTACACATAGCTAAACAAGGTCCTAAGAGTAATAACCAGGAATCTGCCCTTCTCTTGAATGAAGTATCCAGTTCTGCTATCAATTACCTGTGGAAACTGGCCTTGGTCTGGACCTGGCAGGAGTCCCAGAAACATCTCTGCTAGCTGCAATCCAACATCCATTGCTGACATAGGTTCCCTGCTGTTGGAAGCCGGTGGTGTGCACAGTAGTTTCATCTGCAGACTTGGGTCGGTAATCAAACACACTGAGCCTTGCTTTAGGGTGTTGAGAGCTGGGTAAGAGACTGGTATGGGAGGAGGAGATGGACTCACTGTACACAGAGGTGCAAGAATTGGAGAGTGAGCAAGAACCACCATCACTCAGGTCATAGAATCCTGCAGAGTTAAAACAAATAGGGTATTTCATATTTACAGCAATTAAACATGCTCTGTAGAAGAAAAGTGCAGAGAATAAAATAAATCTTCATTTTTGCTATGTGCCAAAAGCCTAAATTTATGATCATTTATAAAGGTAACATCAGCAGAGGCATACTCTAATTCAACCAACCTTTATTGGGCTTCTGCATATTTACTTAGGCTGTGATTCAACTTGGCACGCACATGCCTGCTTAGTTCTGAGGGTGGGATGGGATGAAGTGCTGCACCACTTCATGCCCAGTTCTTCACTGGAGAATGTCCTTGGGGATTATGATGCAACTGGTGTAAGACAGGGACTTCTGGCACTGTTGTAACTTGTACTAGGTGCGTACAAACACGGACTGGATGAGTGGATTGGATAGAGCAAAACTAGAGCAAAGCTCTGTGATCAGAGCTGCCAAGTCTATGATAGGTGGAATGTCTAAGAGCAGAGAATGGAGAGTATCTTCTCTCTCCAGGTATTGAGATAATGTCCAGTAATTGTGGAAGCATTAAAAAAGGCTTTGTGTAAATTCAAGGTGGTAAATTTTATTATTCCTCTCTATAACAGAGAAGGAATATTTTCTTTTGAACTATGTGCATGTGCCTAAGCACACTACTCCTGAACTTAAATACACAATAGAAACTTGCACTTTTTATATGCTCTCTAAGTACCAGACTGCAAATCTCCATGCTATATTCAAAAAAATAAAAAAATCTGCATGTCTCATTGAAGACTTGAGGCTTTGCAAAAATTCTGTTTAAAAGAACTACTTTCATTATCTCTGACTAGATAACAGAAACCGGTTTTAACAGACATCCCAGCTATAAAAGTCTGCGGTACAGCTCTCTCTGTGAATCAGACCAGAAACCTGATACCCAGTATCTTTCTGTCCATGAGAGCTTTACTCTATTGGGGTAGTTTTTCTCAGTGTCTGTTAGAAGCTGTTTTGTTTCTACATAAGTTCATTTGACAGGAGTACTGCAATAGTGATTTTCAAAGCCCTAGTGAGGTTCAGAACCGTTCCTAGATTCAAGCGAAGTGTTGATATTGATGTTGGTCTCCTTTTAAGCAGTCTAGCCATTTTACCACTGGTCATTCTACACTGCACAAGGTAATCAGTAAGTAAATCTGTCTCCTTCTCCTTCCATGTGTGGCTACAAGGTTCATAAAAAAAATTTAAAAATCCAGGAAGAATACTGCTTGAGTGAGTGAGCACTTTCCAACTAAATCAACTTTGCAGGAGAATTCCTAGCAGCTCTGTGAGTCCACTCTGTGCCAGATGACTATTACCCATCTCAGCCATGGGGCACTGTTTCTGACCAAATAATACAGAGAGTTTTGCTTAGCAGTTGACACTCTTCAGTACTCCTACCACCATACTCCTGGGAATAAACAGCCAAGTGCACATTACCTGAGCTGGGCCGGCTGTCACTATCCAAGTATTCACTGGAGGTCTTACTGACGTCCAATTTCAGCTCACTTATTCGCTGGTCTAGCTGATCCAGGTGGCTTTTCAAGCCAAGATCCTGTCTCCTCAAACGAGACTAAATCAAGGGAAGAAGGAGGAAATGAAGAATAATCACAGTTAGAATTTCAGCAGCAATGCATGGATTCAGGCCACCTGTGCCAGCAAGATTCTATTCTTACAAAGTGTTTTCCTTAGCTAGGGACTGTTGCAGCTGGCTCCCTATAACGAGACTGACCTCATGGATAAGGACAAAACATTTTGTTTCTTAGTATATATTCCCTTCTGCCCAGCTAAACATGTTCTCAAAACTCACTCTGAGTACTAATAAGGTACTTATTTTAACTTTTAGCTTTTCTGTTACACCTATGGCAGGAACTGTATCTCTAAATAGGACAGAAGTCTTTAATTCATATATTCTCATTGCATCACACTTTGCCATAGAGTGCCTCTGAGCAGAGCAGGAGATAAACGATATGGGCTGTCTGGATGAACTACTGAGATCTGCTGGATGAAAGGAAACCACTGTGGTTGAGGTATCTTATTGACCTACCAAGTACAGGCAGCATACCCACTCCAGTAAACCCCTTGGCTTTGATGACATGTCTTTATCATTGAAAGAATACACTGCAAGAATTGTGACACCTATTTTACTAGAAGTTTTCCTTGCTTGTCGTGTGGCCAGTTATCTCCATGCATTTCCTGGAAGGAGACAGTGGCATCTGAATATGGTGGGGAAATTACTGTATTTAAAATAAATGGTGTCTCAAGCTTGTGAATAATCCCTCAGAAGCCAGCAACTAGATCTGTTGCCTACTGCAATCCCTGACCAGGCTGATCTGAGGTAACAGCTCCTGCAGTTGCTCCCCCAGTATTTATGATGTCAGCTTGGCGAGGCAGATGGCCAGGTGTGAGGCACCAGCCAAAGAACCACAGTTGGCTTCTGTCACAGACTTCTCACATGGCACCTGGCAAATAATCTAAAGCCCAGCCACTATTTAGGCAGCTTCTAATTATATCACACCTCACCATCCATTTGACACTACTTTAGAAAGGTGGTCTCTTGAAGTTGGTTGTAAAGTTGTGCTCAAAGACCTCAAGGGAATGGGTTTCCACTCAGTAATGGTAAGAAAAACATTATTAAGATTCTTCTTTATGTGTACATTTCATGTTTAAAAACATGAAAGCATAAGTGGCAGTTCTAGCAGCATTTCCAAACTCAAATATATAAAAGTTAAAAATCTAGATCCCTTGAAGCAATTAAAGTATCTTAAAAATTAAATGATGGGCAGGAAATCAAGATCAGTATATGCACTTTTTTGCCTCTTTCCTTTTGTACAAATTATTCAGCTTTTAACATTTGCATAGGTTTTGCTATAGCTATAAATACTAAAAGAAAAGAAAGCTAAGATCCTAAAGTAATCAGTAAATTAATAGAAATTGTAAGAAAAAAAAATACAGATGCCCTGAGTTCCAGAAGAAAACTCTTGGGGTGGTGATGCTGCTGAGAAGAAAAAAAAAAAAAGAAAATATTTTTAGCATGCTTTTAAAGAGGACTGGAGGAACATATAAGACACAAGAAATAAAGCCCCTCTTTGTTAGAGTCACTCATCTAGAAAGATTTAAACTCAAGAGGCTCATTACTGCTTCCTAGGAAAATCCATAGTGATTTTCCCTCTTCCTGTTCCACATAAACAAAAAAGAAGGGAAGAAATGGATAATAAAGGAGATTTTCTATTACATCTGAATGATGAATGTATGACCTCCTCAGTACTTCTTTATTTCATGGTAAAAAAGCAAAACCATGCCATGCCTTCTTCAATCCCACCTACTCAGGAAATCACAAAGTTTTGTTTCCATGGCTGGAATTAATTGCTTAATGATTAATGTTTTGCCAGCCAATCCCTCAGTCTGTGGTTTCTGATTAATGACAGAGAGGCCACAAGGCTCTCAGGTATTCAAACATTATTTATTATACCTCCAGGTTCTATCTGCTCTTTCACAGCATTTTAACCAACACACATGATTTACATCATCGTTTTAACCTTTTTATGGTGCCTCACACCATTGAGTTTTCATGTATCCAGCCGCTGACCCAGCTTTGATCTCTCAGTTAACTACTTCTGCACTCTAAGAAGAGAGGCATTCCTCAAACCATTTGGATAAGAATGACTTTTCTGGTGTGTTTGTTTCAAGCTGTTATTGTTCCAATACCCACGCCAGGCAGCACTCAAAACAGTAAACCCTAAACACATTCTTTATTCACAATGTGAATTTTACATGTGACAAAACTGCAGGTAAAACCATTTGTATGCTTTGGGCAATGCAGCTGTGAAGACTTCTGGACACTGCACAGTGTTGGACCAAACTTTCCCAATCAACATGTACTATCAATGGACTACAGTTTTGGGGAGGTAAATCTGGGGTATCATCATACCACCCGTTTTTCAGAAGGAGGAACACCCTCTGAAAAGCAGTTTCTTTACACCAACAAAAGCGGGCACCCCAAGTCATGGCACCAAAACCCATTGGTCTTACTTGACTATTCTTCTCAACTATTAATCTCTTCAGTCAAAGAGAGGCTGTTGACACTTCTTGGTTGTAGATTAGCATCCTATAATTCTATTAATCTGACTTCATTCTGGAATGCCCAAAACATAGCATTCTTTTCTAGTTTTGCCTATCTAGAAATTAGTCACCTATGGGTCTTTTTGAAACTGATGGTGCAAATCAGCCTGTTTCAGAGGGAAATTACTATCATCAATCTCAGACACATGTAATACAGCAAGGTAAATTCCTTCCAGAAGGACCTCTTTCTCTCAGCTGACAAAATTTTGTTATTTAAAAATAAATATAAAACCCCTGGTTTAAAAGATGTTTTCTTCTATTTAAAATTATCTGAAGAGAGAAAAAACTGTGTAAAATGCAGGGTACCAAGTGTTTGTTTTTTTCTCTTCAGTATAATGTTTCCCTTCTCACATTTTTATAACATCATAAACCACCCGAAAGCTTGCAAAACAAAATCATCAGATGCAAATCAAATAAAATAAGGTTTATAAATACGTCCTCTGAGGAAGAGCTGAGAAAATACTGGATGTCGCAGCCTTCGATATGCAGCCTTCTATATCCACCTACTCTGACAGCAATCATAGATTTCTTTCTTTACATCAGCCTGAATTTGCATCTCTTATTTTTCCCCTTTGTCACCGTAATACAGTTTGGCTAAGAGCAGTTTAGCACCTTCAGGATCTCTGATAGTGGGTGGCACCACTTAACTCTGCTCCTCTTCAGCTACAGAATTGACCCCGCCTGTGTTGTAGTAATTTGCAGTTGCCAGAAAAGACCTTGGCCACCAAAAAGAGCCACTGGTTAGGGCAAAAACCGGCATGAGCGTTAGGGGTAGCAGACTGTCTACAGCAGAGTGCTAGAAGGCCAGCTGATGACTGTCTCTGGTAAATGCTGTTGGGGAAGAGACTGACATTCTGGAATGGCATCCACAAGTGGTGCCTACAGCAGCTGATGTCTCTGCTCTATTATTCCCACTAGTCAGACTTGAGTCCTTAAGGTTTCTACCTCTGCTCTCCTGTTTCTCACCCTAGCATTATAGGAGAAGCCTGGCTTGACTTTTTTCTTGACTTGTTTTCTGCCTTGTTTCCATGGCTAACATGCCTTGAGCTACTTTCAGCTGACACAGCTTTCTCATTTTGTGTTCTGAGGACCAAACTTTCAATGAATTAAACTGTGACCATGCTAAAGCTCAGGGCTACAGTGCTCCTTGAAATCTGGAGCAAGGTGCACTGCAAGGCAAAGTTACATTTACACTGTTAATGGGTTTCCCAATCTGAAAGCTTATACAGCAGCAATCACATACTATACCATCCATGGGCCAACAACAGCAGCTGTTGAAGACGTATCACTCCTTAAGCAATGCTGTGCTTTGCATTTTCTGTTGTTTTCAGTTTTAATTTAATTTCCTGCAATCATGAACAGAACTTTTATGGGTTTTAAGTGCAATACACTGCTCATGAGTCACTGGGAAAGTTTTCAGCCTGTGGTCACTGAGATCCTGGATCTGTGAACTCCTTCTACAAGGACTGGGGCAAACCTGTTTTAAACAGGGTTTACTTTGCTATTAAGGAGATTTGAGGTATGCACCTCTACTCAGATATACATCTGCAATTTGCAAGGGGAAAATACCAATGAAGGTACCAGTAGCCCTGAACAGTACAGTCTGAAAAGCCTCCAGCAGCCACGGGTCAATCAGAAGAGCTCTGTATTACTACTTTAAGCATTCACGCAACTGTATTTTTGCTGAAGAACCTGTCCCTGGTTTTATGTAGTTCTGAGTCATTCTTCTCAAGCTTTATGAACACTTCCCTCCCAGGCATCCCAAGAGACATGTTTCCTATAATTGCACTGGCACCTACTGGCGAAATCCGTCCCTCTCTAGAGGTGTGCAGTTATTTTTGAGTCCACTCAACTCCTGCATTTCTAAAGGGCAGCAATTAAAGATCTTTTTTTCCTTCCATTTTAATGTCTAGTTCCTCCCACGTTCTTGGAAAGCCTTGTAAGGTGCAAGTAAAGTCCTGACAAATTAATCTTCTATTTTCATATTTTATTTGAAAAAAATTAAGACAAATGTGTAATTACAGCACAAAAGCTGAAATGAAAAAAAAGTACAGTCACTCATGATCAGAGCTCATTCTGTGATTCTGTTACACCACTGGCCTCAAACAGGCAATAGATGCTTTAATTTCTTTGTTATTTAAAAAAAAAAAGAAAAACTTAGAACCATTACTTAAGATTATCAATGATGGGTAATAAGTGATGGCTGGCTGTCCACTTGTCTTGCATTTTCTTAATTTAATCAAGATATGCCCGCTGCTGTGTTTTCACACAGTGGTGGCTAGGTTTCCCTGAAGGTTAAAGCCCATTTTATCCTGAGATGCCGCCTGAGAAAGCTGCCTATGGGGAGCGAATAACCGTGCTGTTTTCACACCTGATGGATAACTGATGGCCAAGACTTGCACCAGTACAGCGAGGGAAAGGATTCTGAATTAAGTCTGAGTTTACTGAAGTGTGTAATTGCCTATACTAGAGATTAAAGCCCTCTACCCTTTGATTATCGTCTCACCTACGAAGCTCGTTTCAGCTACAATTCAGAATTGTTTTTCAGTTTCAAAAAAAAAACCCTGTGTAAGTGGCTGGTGTAGCACTTCAAATACAAGGTCTGGCATTCAGTTATTCTTCCCTTTTGATCACACAATCGGTGGAAAGAACAAAGTACTCCCGTCCCACGAAGCGTTTCCTTGCCGATCGACTCCCACGGGCGCACATGGGTGCGCGCTCACAGCTGGAGGCGCAGCGGTGTGCGCGCACACACCCACCCCAACCCCCGAGCGCTTATGCAGGTGTATGTCACCCCGCGTCTCTTGATCTCCTATGCAAACGGCTGCTGCCGCTGAGAGTTGAGCGCTGTATTACTTCAGAAAATCATCGCCTACTCCCCGGCTCCGACGAACGAGCGGTGCCGGGTTAACAACTTTTCGCCAGCGCTGCCGCTGGCACTGCGCCCGCCCCCAGCACTGCCCAGGTGAGCCCCGCTGGAGCCGCGGCAGCGGCCG